>CM076572.1:1093964587-1094388059 GCA_034641835.2 Pinus albicaulis | reverse complement strand
TTAATTCAATAGCTTTAATTTTCTCTATGTCTAAAATAAAAGTTTGCTACGTGATATCTGACTTCAATCTTTTGATGCTAGGTTTCCTGACACCTCCAAGGCAACCAAAGCTGTGATTGAAAAAAAGGGCCATCACAAGCTAGGTCAGGGCAGCTACTTGAAATTAGCAGCAAGAATTGTAATTAAGTAGCTAAACATCTTATAATTAATTGTATCTCCTTCCAACGTTTTTGTAATCCTATAAAATATGATCAGAAATACACAATCATATGTAATGTAGGGCGATGACTTCAGAACAGAAACTATAGAGGAAGATAAAAATATCGCTTTCCATTTCGGTTATCAAGCCGTAGTTGAACGTCGCAGAAGCTTGGGGCAGGTCCCAAGATCCAGAATGGCTGATAAGGTAAAACATTAACCTTTCAATATGTTTGTTTTCATCCATAAATTTAATGTATAATAACTTTGTTTAAATCAGGGGAGCAGCACTACCGACGAGGTAAATAACCCAGTTTTAGAGCCGGATGTAGATGATCCTCACGTGCAACCTGATCATTGTAGTGGGTACCAGGCCGACAATGCTACTATTAGTGAGGGCCGTGACAGTAATTAATTTCCACTTATAATTTTTTCTAATTATACCTTGATGGTTGTCCTTATAACATTTTTTGTTTAAATGACAGAGAATGTTTCCTCGAGGATCTACCTTCTAGAGAGGAAGACAGGCAAATAACCTAATGGCGACAACCTGCACCAGGTAAATAATCTCATTGCAATTTTTTTTTTTTTATTAATATTACCGAACTAGTTCAATGATATTTAAAAACTGACAATTAAAATTTAATATTATCTGTTTTTGTAGGCGATGCCCTGTCACTGGATGAGACCAGACATCGTGACTACGCAACTAGGCCAGCGGCGACAACTGGTGCACCAGGTAAATAATCTCATTGCAATTTTTTTTATTAATATTACCGAACTAGTTCAATGATATTTAAAAACTGACAATTAAAATTTAATATTATCTATTTTTGTAGGCGATGCCCCGTCACTGGATGAGACCAGACATCGTGACTACGCAACTAGGTTAGCGGCGACAACTGGTGCACCAGGTAAATAATCTTATTGCAATTTTTTTTATTAATGTTACCGAACTAGTTCAATGATATTTAAAAACTGACAATTAAAATTTAATATTATCTATTTTTGTAGGCGATGCCCCGTCACTAGATGAGACCAGACATCATCACTACGCAACTAGGTCAGCAGTGCAGGTCGAAAGGCATGAAACATGAGTAGAGCATGATGATATTGATGATGTAATTAGGAGCTTTAGAAATAGGAAGAAGAAAAAGAAAATTCGATAATGTAAAATATTGTATTATTATAAGACAAACGTTACCATACTTGGAACGTTTTTTGCGTTATATAAAAAATTCATTTATCATACTATTTTTATGTTAAGCATTAATTGCAATGTTTCCTTGCGTACTTTTTGTTGAATTGTTTTTTTATTAGTTATTGAATATTTTTTTTTATGCTCATGAAAGTAAAAAATGAAATATAGATTGGGTATTGGGGAATTGAGAGTGATGTGAGGGTGGGGGGAGCGGCCATAAGAGCTTCCACCTTCACGTGGTTGGCCCTGTTTAGTAGAGAATAATTAATTGGAGCGATTTGATCTTGGAGCAAACCTCCCTCGATCTAGCATAGCAACAAAAAAGTCACTGTTGACTTAGTTGCTACTCTTTCAGATCGTGGGAGGCTTGTTCCAAGTTCATGCGACTCCAATAAATTGTTCTTGAAACAAATAGGAGCTTATTCAGGTATGTTTTGACATTTTCAACATATGTTCTAACATTATCATAAGAATTCATCTTAGAGTAAAAAATACTACATCAATTACTTGTATTTATTGTATAGATAATGATGGATTTTGATTGACTTGGCAGTGCAGGTACAAATCCTCTTGCGTCATGAGCAATACAACTTGTCAACCAGGGTCATGTCCAAGATATTTTTTCTTGTGCACTTGAATAGGTTCATAATGTCACATTTTGTAAGTTCCTTTACAGTTCATAATTCAATATTAAGCTTGTTCATGATTATTATCTAGGTTTTTGGTATGTGTTTTTTCATCTATTTGATTGTAAGCAACTCTGCATGTTTCCTATTGTTCACTATGATTTCTCCCATTACCACTCCCAGGATGAATCCGACTTTATTGTTACATAGGTTACTTTATTGTTACTATGATTTCTCCATTTAAGATTTCATAGGTTACATCATGTAAATTTGTCAATCTCAGGTTGGTGATGAGCTTTAGTTCTCCAGATTTGGGGCTTTTCTGATATTTTCTCCCTCATGTCATTCCTGCATCACCTCGTTGTTTGAGCATGCCAATTGTATACCACTTGTACCAATTGGCACATGTCAATCCCTGAGTGGTGCCACATTTCACCTATTTTCAGTGAGAGTTTAGGGTTTCTCTAACATAGCTTCAGAAATCTGATTCAGTGCCTGTTTGAATATTGTCACATAATACTCATGGTTTGGATTGATGAGCATGTTCTGAATGGTTGGTTGATTCATAAGAACCACCCATATAGTCATCTTGAGATATTTTAGAAGTTTTCTCAGGTTTCCTTTTTCACCGTTTCTAGTGGGTGGGATGGTGTGGGGTGATCCATCAATACTGGTGCTCTTGTAGTAGGGAATTTGTTTTTGGGCATATAAAGGAGCATTTGATGTAGATATCCCATTGGATGCATTCATAGATGGGCACGAGAGGTCAAGAATTTAAATTAAAAATATGCAACCTCTAGCATGGCAACCTGAAGGCCACGAGAGACACTGGTTAAAGATTTTTTTGTGCTGGCCTTAATATAGTCGTGATTTCTTTCTATTATCTTAATGCAAATATATAGTCCGGTCTCATTAAAATGAGGATTGTGGTTGTATTTATTTTTGGTTGTTTCTCTCTTAATGCTCCAGAAGTTGCCAAAAGTTGCGATAGTTGTTTAGTTTGCCTGTTACAACTTAAAAGTGGTTTTTAGCAATGGGAGTCATGTTTTTTAAGGTTCATACTAATATGAAGATCTTGTAATTATATATTCAGCATAAGAGAAGATGGCCTTTGCTTTTGGAAGTATGAAAACAATTGCCACATCTACCTCATTGGGTAACAATGGAAAGTGGAAGAAGTTGGGTGCAATGTTTGATAATTATGGAAGACAATTGTCTTCTCTTTCAGTTTTTTCACCCATTTCCTTTAATCGCTCAAGAAGAAGAGGGACTCTGAGATTACGCGACAGAGAGAAGGTAGTTAATACAAGAGCTATGGAAAATGAGTTGTACTTCAACAAGGATGGCTCAGTGACAAAACAATTGCAGGTCAGAGAAAAAATTATGTTTAAAGGAAGGTCACCTGCACGTGAAACTTCACTGCGGTGGATCTTTCCTTGTCCACTTATATTCGATTTTAATGTGTTATTTTAATTTTTCATGGAGGGTTGTTTTGGCATATGGTCTGGCATTCAATTGCACACTTACTGAAAGCATTGTCAATTTGTCTTGCAGGCGGTGTGAACAAACTTGCTGATCTTGTTGGAGTCACCCTTGGGGCGAAGGGAAAATGTTGTCTTGGAGAGCAAGCATGGTTCTCCGAAAATAGTTAATGATGGTGTGACAGTAGCTAAGGAGGTAATTTGTAGATGTGTGCTCTGGTTTTCTTTTTAACGTTGTATTAGTTCCCCCTCTTAAATGTCTTAGATTTGGTAGGCATCATTTGAAAACTCAAAGGTGAAAGGAAACATATTTGTTACCCAATGGTCGACTTGGCCTATGGACTAGCCACATTAGAGTAATTCATAAAGCTTTTCACAACAATAAAAGGAAAGGGTTATGGCTGAGTCAAATTTTATTGTTATTGATAGTGTAATGAAATGTATCTCAATGTTATGGTTTTGGCCTTTTTATTGGTTGAATTAGAGGACCCAGTTGAAAATATTGGGGCCAAGTAGGCTGGTTTTCCTTTTTGCTGATGGTTTGGTGTATCTAATTGAATTAGTTACCTAAGGTATTTTTGGTTGCAAACTCCTTTTAATTTTTCATACAGTATTGGCCTTGTGGAATACATTTGATTGTGTGGTCTTGTTATATCTACAACATTTGTAGCTGTTTAGTCTTATGGCCGAGGTGCACGTTTATTATGGAAATAGTTGATGCAATATTGTCATTTAATCCTTACTGCAAGGCAGCATGTTGAGAAGTTTCTTGTGAAACATTTGGTATTCAAAATGACATTTGATCCTATCCAGCATCATGCACTTGACTTCAAAATTCATATTCAAAGTGTGCTAGAGAGTTCTTGCAAAATTTCAAATATTTATGTTGTTTTAAACCATTATCTTTTTCATGTATTGGATGCTGAAAACATGAAAAAGACTTTGGTATGAAACCAACTAGTGAATAATTTCCAGCAAAACAACCACTTCCAAGACATGATTTAGAAGTAGAACATATGTACTTATGAAGCATAGAAATGTACATCCTTACAGAAATGTACTGCAACATTTGGCTGGGGTTGAATTACTTCCCCCTGATTATGATTTGCCAGTCAGATCTTAACTTGCTTATTCACTTCATGAATCAGCAGTTTACAGGCTAACTTTGCAATGTTGATTTTCTCATTGAACTTGTTCATCTGAGAATGTATTCAACTATGTACTGATATATCTAAAATATGCAACGTTTTTTTTTCTTCTGAAAAAAAAAATGTACTTATGAAGCATAGAAAGATATCCTTGATGCATTGTCAATGTTTGGCTAGGTTATTTTTGGAGAAAATAACTCCTTATTCCTAGAATAGTTATCTTCAATACAAGTAAATGCCAGAGAAGAGAGATCATCGTGTGACGCAACAAAACTGAAATTGGACCCCTAAGGAGAGCTGGTGTGTCTACAATCGCTCTGTCATCATTTTCCCTTGGTTTACCCCGTTCTTTTCCTCCAACCTGAGTCTTAATTGACTTCTTCTTTCTTCGGGTTTATTTATCAAATTCGTAGAAATTCGTAGAATTTGATAAATAAATACTATCCACAATGCTTGGACTTTAATTTATATTCCCGACTTTATATTATCTCCAAGCCTTATAACCAATGTTTAACTTTCAACACTTTGTATTTATACTCCACGTTTCTTTTTAAATAAATAAATTGTAATGAACTTTTGGCTCTATATTTCACCACCCAGCCTTACAACAATCACGCTCCATACTTATGCTAATTATCTGCCAATCGTTTAATTAAACAGTTTCATTATACTCCGGCCCCACCTATATATATCAATAACCAATCAAACACTCGTATCGTACCTAGCTATCCTCCGCACACCTTAGTTAACCTCCGGGCAAGTTCAACGTGAAACCACCATCCGATGGCCCTTCTCCAAATCAACGACTCTTGGCAATTTCGCTCGGCTTCCAACGTCGAGCTTTAACGTGCGATGGCGTGGGTTAAACGGTGGTTTTCCGTGGGTCACTTCGCCAGGTGTAGCATTCCTTGTGGAATCGCTCGCGAATAGGAAATACCACCTACTCCGCAAAAGCGGTGCGATATGGGCAACCCGCTTTTGTGATTCCGCTCGTGGTTTTGGTACAGGGCTTGACCACGGGTGCAAGTCTGGTTCCGCTATCCTTTTGTTTGTTAACTCATGTCCAATCCTCAGGTCAGGTTCCGAAAGCACAACAATTTTGTCTCTTTATTAAGCTTCTTCTAGCCACCTAGGAATAGAAAATGTAATTGGATATAAATTTGAGGCCTCTTCTATTTTAGAAAGAGCATCATGTACTAAATTTTCCTTACCCTTTTTGCAGATTATCTCAAAATTAAAACTTTTCATTTTTTCTCCTCATTTTTGTTAATCTTCCAATGAAATCCATACCTTCAAAAAATACTTTATGCTATCATGGTATATCTTGACTTTAAAGTACCTCCCAGTGATATACTATCCCCATTTTTTATTGCATGTAATATTGCTTTCATTTATTTTTCATACGTAGATTTCACCAAATATTTTCTTTGAATTCCTTGCTTTTAAAAGCCAATGATATCCCTTATTGTGTTAATGTTACGTAAATTCCTTTTCCTAGTGCCTCACACTCTACTATGAATGTTTTACCAAAAGTAGGTGCAACCGATGTTGGTGTAGAAGACATGGCATCCATTAAAAGAGAGAATGCCAAAGTAGCCTCATCGTTCCATATAAATGATATTTTCTTCAAGAGATATGTGAGTGGACTTGAAATGCATGCATAATTCTTAACAAATGATCAATAATATCATGTAAGTCTAAAAATCTTCTAAGAACCTTGATTTTCTTAGGAATAGGTAATTTTGTAATAGCTTGCATCTTTTGAGGCTCCAACTTCACTCCTTCCTTTAAAACAATATGAACCAAATACTCGAATTCTTATTTCCCAAAAGCACATTTGGATATTTTTACATAAAAATGATTGTTCTCAATAATTTATATAATTTTTCCACATGTTTAGTGTGGTATTCCCATGATTTATTATAAATATGTGTATTATCAAAGAAAACCAACACAAATTTTATAAGATGGGATCAAACAAAATTGTTCTTAAGTTGAGCCCGCCGGACTTCAAACGGCGATAAACCATAATTCAAACCAAATTCACGTTCCAAAATAGCCTGCTGACGTCGGCCAATTTTGTGACGCGAAAACCAAATGAATTCCGCCCTAATCTTTTTCGGGTCCGAAGTTGGGCTGGCGTATGGAGGGAGAGTTGTGACGCGAATTTCTTATCAAATTTTCCCTAATCTTTTTCGGGTCCGGATTTCCACTGCGCGAGCGGCCCAAACAAAGATCCGCTCCAATCAATTTCTGCCACGTGTCCTCAATAAAAACTTGCCTTGCTCCCGGCTGCGGGTGCATTCGATGGCGTTTAAGGCAATGGGACATGGATGTGGTGATTTCATATCAATCTCATTAAGATTTAACGCTGTTCAATTAATTTCCAAGGTTTTCACATCAAATCGCATTAAATTTTAACACTGTTCAAGATCGGACCTCCACTCCCGTTAGCGATTTTGCATGCTCCAATATGATCCGGCCTTCGGCTCTCATTAATGATCAGAGATTAATTATGACGAGCGTCCTTCGATTGCATTGCATTGATAAAATGGAATTTCGCTATGGTTTTTCAGACGAGCCGGTTGCTGGGTTACACTGCCTGCTCACTGTGACGAGAAGGAGAAGTGGCCAGCTGAACTGCTACGTTGACCTTGCTGCATATCTTCATTTCTCTCGGTCTGGTCCTTGTCTGTCTTCCTCTGTTTCTTGGAATTATGCTTCTCCATCTCCTCTTGTGCCCACTGCTAGTGAGACTGCACCCATGCCTCGCGTGCGTCAAAGGATGCGTTGCCGCAGGGGGAGCACTAGAGGTCAACTCCTGCGCGCTCCCTCCAGCCCCTCAACCGAGTTGTCTTCCGGCCAGTCCAGTGATTATGCAGGTCGCTATCCAAATACTAGGAGTGGGCGGGGTCGGGTTGTAGGATCTGGCCACCGTATGGATTCCCCTGCTCCTCATTTCCCCACCGCTATTTCACCTTCTCCCACGACACGCACTGCGCAATTTTCCTTTAATTGCTCTATCAACCGCCCACGAATTACAGCTTCAGTCACTGTGGTTTTCTGCGAGGAGGCCCAAACGGAGGAAGAATGCACCCGTCCGGCGGGTCTAAGCTCGGAAAAATCCGGCCAACATTCGGGCCTTCAGGAGGGGAGCCGTGGCATGAATGTGGAGGTAGCACCTAGCGATCTTGGACCTTTAGAAGGATGGTGCCGAATCGTCGAGGAGCCGGAGGAGTAGTTTGGTTAATTTGTTTTTCTTGCTTCACAGCCCACTTAATTGGGCTGCTTTTAGATTATTTTACTGTGCTGGACCTTTGTAATATTTTTGAATTCTGTAAATTAAACGTTCAAGACTGGTTTCCCCGTATGAGGGCAGTCTTCTTAATTTTTTGATTTTTTTATGACAAATTTTCCATGAGTCTGGGCAATGATTTTGACTTCGGTGTAATTTTATTCCCACTGTTAATAGATTAACTTTACTTAGAAAAAAAAATGTTTCCCTGTTTCTATTTTAAACATGTTTTTTGAAATACAGAGCCATGTTTATATGGTCTACGTATTATACTCTTTCTCTGTATATCTACAGGAACCTTTTTGCTATGAACAGGGTGGATGCTGTAGCAGGCTACTAATGGAAACAAGCGAGCCTGAACCTTACATCTCGGATGCAATAGATGGTTACCAATTTTGGAATCAAGCGAGCTTGATCTTACAAGCGAGCCTGGGTTTCTGCAGATGGTTATCACACTCCTCACATGATTAGCGTTTTTCTCTGTTCAAGGATTTTGGGTACTTTAATTTGTATTTGGAACAATGGACGTCGGTACTCTATCTATTGCTTTACTATTATACATACTGCTATTTCACTTTCTTATAGATGCCTCGGGCATATTTGGATGCTTTCTCAGATTTGTCGATAATCTCCATGTGGACCGTTACTGGGTTTTCTATCAAGTCCCTGTATGTGACATGGGGTATTTTTCTATCACTGTCTGGGGTGGGACTTCCACTTTTCTGGATGGATATTTGGGTTCCAATCTTCAGATGTGAAAATGTAATGACTTCATGGACTGTTTTACTTCATATAATATATTCAAAACAACGTTTTTTCTCTTGTGAAAAAAATGATTAATGTTTATCACTCTGCCTTCAAAACTAGCGATGCTGGTCTATGTTGCTGGTTTATTGATATGGTCTGATGGTCTTTTTATATTTTGGACATATCACACTCCTCACATGATTAGCGTTTTTCTCTGTTCAAGGATTTTGGGTGCTTTAATTTGTATTTGGAACAATGGACATCGGTACTCTATCTGTTGCTTTACTATTCTACATACTGCTATTTCACTTTCTTATAGATGCCTCGGGCATATTTGGATGCTTTCTCAAATTGTCGATAATCTCCATGTGGACTGTTACTGGGTTTTATATCATGTCCCTGTATGTGACATGGGGTATTTTTCTATCATTGTCTAGGGTGGGACTTCCACTTTTCTGGATGGATATTTGGGTTCCAATCTTCAGATGTGAAAATGTAACGACTTCATGGACTGTTTTACTTCATATAATATATTCAAAACAACGTTTTTTCTCTTGTGAAAAAAAAATGATTAATGTTTATCACTCTGCCTTCAAAACTAGCGATGCTAGTCTATGTTGCTAGTTTATTGATATGGTCTGATGGTCTTTTTATATTTTGGACATATCACACTCCTCACATGATTAGCGTTTTTCTCTGTTCAAGGATTTTGGGTACTTTAATTTGTATTTGGAACAATGGACGTTGGTACTCTATCTGTTGCTTTACTATTCTACATACCGCTATTTCACTTTCTTATAGATGCCTCGGGCATATTTGGATGCTTTCTCAGATTGTCGATAATCTCCATGTGGACCGTTACTGGGTTTTATATCAAGTCCCTGTATGTGACATGGGTATTTTTCTATCACTGTCTGGGGTGGGACTTCCACTTTTCTGGATGGATATTTGGGTTCCAATCTTCAGATGTGAAAATGTAATGACTTCATGGAATGTTTTACTTCATATAATATATTCAAAACAATGTTTTTTCTCTTGTGAAAAAAAAATGATTAATGTTTATCACTCTGCCTTCAAAACTAGCGATGTTGGTCTATGTTGCTGGTTTATTGATATGGTCTCATGGTATTTTTATATTTTGGACATATCACACTCCTCACATGATTAGCGTTTTTCTCTGTTGAAGGATTTTGGGTACTTTAATTTGTATTTGGAACAATGGACGTCGGTACTCTATCTGTTGTTTTACTATTCTACATACTCTATTTCACTTTCTTATAGATGCCTCGGTCATATTTGGATGCTTTCTCAGATTTGTCGATAATCTCCATGTGGACCGTTACTGGGTTTTATATCAAGTCCCTGTATGTGACATGGGGTATTTTTCTATCACTCTCTGGGGTGGGACTTCCACTTTTTTGGATGGATATTTGGGTTCCAATCTTCAGATGTGAAAGTGTAATGACTTCATGGACTGTTTTGCTTCATATAATATATTCAAAACAACATTTTTCCTCTTTTAAAGTTTCAATTTTTTTAAAAAAAAATTGAACCTTCCGTCGCTATACCGACGCCTTGTAAGCATCGGAATTGCGACAGATCAGAAACGTCGGAAGAGCAACCGTATAAAAACGTTGGACGAGTGACGTTCAAAATGTCGGACCACATTTCGTCAGAATTGAGACCATTGACAAACGTCGGAAGAGCGACATCCAAAACTTCGGACCACATTTCGTCGGAATTGTGACAGTTTACAACCGTCGGAAGAGCGACATCCAAAACGTCGGACCACATTGCGTCGGAATTGCGACAATTTACAAACGTAGGAAGAGCGACGTTCAAAACGTCGGACCACATTTCGTTGTAATTGTGACAGTTTACAAACGTCGGAAGAGCGAAGTTCAAAACGTCGGACCACATTTCGTCGGAAGTGCGACAGTTTATAGAGTTCGGAAGTGCGACGGATTGGGAAACGTCGGAAGAGTGACGCTTGTTTGGAAGCGACGGAAAAAGTGTCGATAGTGCGAGACTTTTTAATTGCGTCGGAACTGCGACGGCATGGTAAACCACGTTTTTCCCGCCCTCGAACTGTCGCTCTTGCGATGACTATGTGTCGGAATAGCGACGAATTGGTCGTCGGAATTTCCGCCAAATTTTCTAGTGCTTGGGTCCGAAATGTCGCAATTCTGATGCATACTCCCGAAACATTGCAATTTCTATGCTTTTCCTTAGTGTCGCAATTCTGACACTTGGCTCCTAAACATCATGATTCCGACACTTGGCTCTGAAACGTCGCAATTCCGACACTTGACTCTAAAACTTTGCTCCGACGATTTTCCTAAACGTCGCTCCGATGATACTCCCTAAACGTCTCTAGAGCGATGCTTGTTGGCGGGATTAAAAAAATTAAGAAAAAATGCGAAACTTTCTGACAATACGTTAAAAGTGTCAGAAAAATTACCATATGTATTAGTGACTCATCTTATCAACATCAACCTGATGGGAAATCTGAGATAATAAACAAACGTTTGGAAGGATATCTTTATTGCATTGTATCTTGTTAGCATCTATGAGTTTCCAATGATCAAATGTATTGTTTCCATATGATTGATAGGGTCATTAGGTCAAGTTTTTATATTTTCAAATAAAATTTGGCATCTTTTCATTGTCATATAATCATTGGTTATTTTCTAGGTCAATGCTACTCCCTCAACTTGCTCATGGTCATCATCACTCATCATAGTCATTTCATCAGTTAGGTGTCCTAGGTCATCAAAAGAGTTAATGTGCCATAATATAGGTCATGGTCTAGGATTTACATTTGATTGTCACCATAATGTCAGTCATCAAAAGAAAAAAGAGAGTCATGTGCATTCTTTGGGTCACAATCATGGGAGTTGGAAAATTAGGGAATTAAATAAACGGTAACATTTCCATTTGAAGAAATTATGTTGCAGTCACATCACTTGATAGTCTTTCTTTCAAAAGCACACATGATGTCTTGAGCCAAAATCGAGTTTTTTTGAGCTATAAAGAGAAAAATATTTCCAAGAGTTCATTATATCCTTCCACGTCTTCAAGATCTCATCTCTTGCATTGCAAAACTTGCCACATCCATCAGAAGTTCAAATTACATCACTAATTTACTCAATTCATCAGCTTGCTGCATTTCTGGAAAGTTGTTCCGCTTTTGGTTTGTAGGACATAAGGAGGGAAAGAGCAGGTGAAAACTCCATCTCATTGTTTCAAACATTTTCAAATAAGTAAGTGGGACCATTACAAATCCTTTCTTTTGTCAATTTATTCACAAAACTCATAAAATCCTTCTCTAGGGTTACTTGACGCGTTTTTTTCTTCATTTTTAAGTTTTTGTGGTATTTTCTTCACTCAAATGAGAAATACCCTAGTGTTTCACCCTAAATAACCTTGTATACACCTAATAAACTCTCCCCAAACATTTACCATACTTATTTTCCTCATCTCATCATTTTTCCCTAAAAACCCAAGCCCTCGCTTAGGCTTTACCTGCGTTTCTAGGTTTTCCCTATGTTTTTCATTTTTTCCCCTTCTTCCCTCACCCATTATAAGAAATATCACTACCCATGTATTCCTAACATATACCCTTACCACCAAAATTTTCCCTATAATTTTCCCTAACTCCTATCCCTCCATTTCCCTCCCTAAACCAGCTGCTATGTTTTCACTATTTTGCAACCGTAAACTCCTACCCTTTCCCCTATCAAACTAGGGTTTTAAATCAATAAAAATGAACAACACGGCTAGTGAAAATAAATAATACAACAAGGGGGGACAAATCTCAAGATATGAGACAACTCATATGCAGGAAATCAATGCATCAGATTTTATAAAGAAGTCATTTGAACAAGTAGGCTGCCTAGGGTTTTGTAAGAAAGTATAGGAGGTGGGTTATAACAATGACTTAAAATTTTTTATTTTATATCAATTTTAGAAGAGATCATGCCATCATATCAGAGGTGAAATTTCAGGTGTCAGAATAAGGAGGTGATTGGCATGATTTTAGGGTTTTTATGTCTTTTGCTGCACACAGGGAAAAGTTTACCTCAAAATAAGTTTCTAAAGTGATGGAGATGATTTTTACAGAAATGAAAGAGGTTTTTGTCAATAATAGACCAAATAAAAACAAACTAATTCATTGTATGCACAGGTGATATGATTTGGGAGACATTCTTCAAAATTTGAAGCCTATTTTTCATAAAATCAAATTCTCCAATTTAATTGCCTGTTTTAGTAATTAATTTGTGGCATGTATTCCGAGAATATGGGAATGAATTTCAAAATACTAAGAGATTTTTTGCTTAAAAACAACCGTATCTACAAAATCCTCTCCCAGTTTTGTAAAAAGTGTTATCATTAAATATATATCACTCCATCATTGACCCCTATTGTTTCAAAAAACACATAAATTTGACCCTACAAAACGCAACGAGTGCTCACTGCGCTTTTTCCCAGAGGCCAAAATGAATATTAGAAAGCATGTGGAGAGGGACAATGATGCAAGGATAATAGAAAAGTACTTTGGGAAGCTTGAAAGTTTATATATTTTCAGAAAATGACAAAATAGTGCCCATTTTTTACCTTTCTGCCACTATTTCAGACCACTCGCTGCGTTTCTGGGACAAGTTGACTTCAAGGAAAATTTTCAGAGGCTTCGAGTAGTGGTTTCCAATGTTGGATGACTCCATGGTGTAGTAGAAATCTCCAAATTTACAACCATACATTTTTCAACCAAAAAAGCATCTGGGAAGGCCTCCAAATCATCCTCCAAAGTTGTGTTGCACTTCTACTGTGCTTTTGCTGCGTTTCTGAGAAATTTTGTTGCATTTCTGGGTTCGAAGATTTTTCTTGACACGTGGTGGTCAAAGGTCAAAATGGTTGATATAAAAACTGGCTCATGAATTTTTTTATAGTTAATAGTCTTATTTATGGTCATTTTGTAAAATAATCTTATGTTTAATGACCTGAGAGAAAAGCTCAACTAGTTAGCTAAAAAAAGGGAAAGTTGTTTTTAACTTCCCTAGGATTAGGTAATGAGTCATTAGGTTCATTAATTAGTGGGTATGGATTAGGATTCAACCCCTATAGGTGGCATATTTTTTTAGATTTCTATATGTACTCAAACTCAAGTCATTGAGAGGGTTGGATATTTGAAGTTCTTACTCTTTTGGCACTAGTGTACTTGACTATTTGAAGAAGTATTTTACAAGCAGTTGTAGTTGTTGTTATGATATTCTTGTGATATGGTTAGTGACATTTTTTTTTATTCATTTTATCTTATACATCTGATGATCATGTTTTTTAAGCAACCATCTACTTTCTTCCTATGCTTTATCTTTTAATATTTGAAACATAAATCATTCTTTTATGCTCTGTTTTCGTTTAAGATAAGCTTCTGAGTGTTTCATCCTCTCAATAAGTGAATTCATTATGCTCACTTAATGTCTTAAATGTTTTCCTATTCACCACACTACAATGAAAAAACAATTTTGTCACAGAATCACATCTAACTTGCCTCATACTATGTCTGCAGCTGATATTTTTGTGATATCTTGCCTAGTTTCCAAACCTGGTGCTTATTTGTCCAACAAACCCTAATCAAACCTAAATAAAAGAAAACCTATTTAGCATATAACTAGCCTAGAATCATATTTCTCCAGTCATTTCCATTGGCTATAAGACTGATTTTAAGAGAACCCTCTCTCACTTGGTAGGGCTATATACGAAGTCTGAAGTTACCTCTGTAGTTTCCATTCTCAGCCTTGGGGAACTAAGGAGTGCTAACATTTTGGCGTCATTGTTGGGGAGCGAAAGGTCACATTTTCCCTGGGTGTGAATGAAAAAGATCAGATCCGATTACTGATGGTGGACAGTGATCAGACACAGGAAGGATGAAATCATTCATTTTTATAGCATCATTTATCACCTTTATATACTTGATGATCTATGTATTGGCCTTGGGCAACCTTTTTCTTTCAGACTTGGTCAAGTTCTTAAAAAAAAAATATTTTGAATTCCATACGTGACCCTGCCTTGACTTATACGCGGGTTCGCTCATATATAACCCACGTATACCATTTAAAATATTAAAAAATGTATAATATCCATATTAATTGGGCGGGGTTTATGGGTTTTACCTGAAGACCACCTACACCATCCCATGGCCAAACTATTTCCCAACTAAAAAACTGATTTGAGGAAGTATAGGTACACCTCATTGGGAATTCCTAAGGGAGAAGAGAGAATTATACGATAGTTTACAGTCGCATCAAGTCTGATTATTCCTGTGCCTCCTGCACTTCCCAAGTTCAGGAAACCCTTGTTTCCTTGTGATGTTCACCTCCCTTATGTGACATCCTTTGTGCAACTTTTATGGAAGAATATTGTTGAGGCTTGGGTTGGACGGATTCGGAGGACGGTTTCTCTTGGAGCCGTGGCTGATTTCAGGTGATATCTCCACTTTATTTTTACATACATCAATAAAAGAAGCTCTGTCCCATTCCTGATGTCATGATTTTATATGTTTCATATACATGTTAATGACCTTGTAATCATTATTTCATGTTATCTTTTATGAGTTTATATGATCTAACATACTGACATTTAGGATATATATGTTGTACAACTAGTCTCTGTGCTTTTTCTTGAGTGATTTGCAGGTTTTGAAGCACGATGAGTAGCAGTGGGTTTGCACCATGTGGGAACGACCTCAAATGTAAGACATACGGGTAGGGTCACCTATCCCTAGTTTACTAGTTTAAGAATTAGGAAATTGAATTTGATTGCTTCTTGTGATTATATTCCTTCCGCTTTGTTAGGTCCCTCAACCCAGACCTTAAGGTAGTTTTTTCCGTAAAAGATTTAATGTCAAAATAATATTCAAGAAATATTCATAATAATATGTAAACTTCAAGGGTTTATATTGATTTCAAAATCAACTATAAAATTCTTAAAAACATAACTTGAAAATCTTGATTGATTAATTTCAAAGCTTTAATTAAAATAGAGTACTTAACATTAACTATGCTCCTTTTAGTTGAGTTCAATAAACATAATAAGTATTCCACTCACTAAAATTCCCCTGCAATATAAAATATGGATCTACCAAGTCGTTAAGTAATCTGTTACAGATTCACTTGAATTAAGTAATCTACCAGGCTATTAACAGTTCATGGATAATTTAATTTAATAAAATAACTAAAATTAAGTAAAATTAATTAAAATAACTCAAATTCATGAATAATTATAATTAAGTTAATTAATTAATTTTCCACTGATTCAATTTAGATAAGTTAACTAGTATTTCAAAAATATTAATGCCTATTCATTTAATCTGTTGTTAATATGCTATTGTTACTACCACTAGAAATTGTCGCAGGAATTATCTACCCATCATCTCATGGTATTCGCATGTTTCTACTGCTAGTTCAATTTGCGCCATGTTCATAGTGTGATTTAAGATGGAAAGGTTATACAAATCCTCGAATCTTGTTCTCTTAACAAGAAAATGAGACAGAGAGTTCCATATATACCAGATAAAAAAATGGTTATTTATTTATTTATTGAGAATTAAAAAATAAAGAAAAGAAAATGAATATATAAATGTATGAGTAGATATTCACAACATATTAATAAAAAAAGAAAATCAAATAAAAATAAAATTCAAATGACAATGAGCTAGTCAGGATTACATGTTGGAACTGATAAAAAATCAAAAGACAAAACATATATTCAATAAACTGAGTAGCTCACAGGTGAGGAGCTTCACCTAGAGACTGCCTCTGTAGAACGATCTAACAATTCAACATTAATGATCACGAATAATTAGTTTACAAGAAAATACGGAAGTTAGAACAACCACCTAAGAAATAGGAACTAAATCCTAATCTAAGGCACACACACAACTAATAAATTGACTCTCTCCTAGAATACATTTCTCCATTATATTCAACACTCCCCCTTAATGGACAAAGGGTTCACTAGTACTCCTAACATCTCCCTAAATAACTCAAATTTGATTCTTCCAAGAGGCTTAGTAAAAATGTATGTAGCATTGACACAAGTATTATAATATTCAATATGGATTTCCTATGAATGAACCTTCTCCCAAACAAAATGAAAGTGTGTATCAATATGATTTGTGTTTTTATGGAACAGTAGATTATTTTCAAGTTTGATGGAGCTCTGGTTGTCACATTTGATAATTGTTGCATATTTGTTTCTTCTCGGACATCATGGAGAAGTCTCCTCAACCAAATTGCCTCACACGTTGCCACACACATTGATCGATACTCAACTTCTACTGAAGACAAGGATACATTGTTCTGCTTCTTTCTGCTCCAGGTAATGACCCCGGAGCTAATGTTGAATGCATAATATGTTATGGATCGTCTGTCATCTATATTTCCGACCCAATTAGAGCCTAAAATACCTATCAATCTAACGTCAAACGGATCAATATATTTAATACCAGAGTCTAAGGTTCCTTGAAGATACCTTAAGATGCCTTTAGCTGCAACCCAATGACTCTCAAGAGGATTTGACATGAATTGGCTCAATACACTGACTGCAAAATCCAAATCCGACCTAGCTGTAGTCAAGTAAATTAGACTTGCAACAAACTATCTATACAGTGTTGCATCGACCTCCTTAGAACCATCAACATTCTGAATTTTGATATTCTATTGTAAAGGAACTGCTGCAGCTTTGCACTGATCCATTCTGAAATTTTTCAGTAAACTCCTGACATACTTTCCCTGAGACAGAAAATTCTGGCCAGAATACCTCTTGACTTGAAGACCCAAACAATAGTGTAATTATGCAAGGTATTTCATCTCAAAAACATGTGACATATTCTCTTTGATTTCTTTAACGAGTTCATCAACATCTACTGTAATGATAATGTCATCGACATATAAAGAAATAAAAACAATTTGTCCCTATTTATCAAACACGATATACAAATTAGGGTCATTATTTATTCTTTTATAATTATGATGTACGAAAAATGAATCAATTTTATCATACCATGACTTGGGTGCATGTTTTAGTCCATACAATGCTTTCCTCAATCTACAAATTAAATGTTCCTCCCCCTGTTTAACAAACGCTTCAGGTTGCATTAAATACACTTCTTCTTTTGATTACCCATTTAAAAATGCATATTTCACATCTAGTTGGTGTATCGTCCAATGATGTTTGCTAGCTAAAGAAATTAAAATTCTAATTGTGTTTAATTTAACTACAGGGGAAAAGTTTTCCTCATAGTCTATGCCTTCTTCTGCGAGTACCTCTTTGTAACCAGCCTAGCTTTATATTTTCTATGCTCCCTTCCGCTTTAAATATAGGCTTGTATAACCATTTGCAGCCTATGGGTTGTTTTCCTTTCGGTAATTCAACTGAATCCCAGGTTTTTTTTATAACTATTGAATCATATTCCTCTTCCATGGCTGCCCTACATTCACTATATTGAATTTATTCTTTATAATTAGAGGGTTCAACAACATTTAACATACTAGTTATAAGAGCATGATCCCTATATCTTGTTGGTAATTGAATTTTCCTACCTGATCTCTTGAGTGGTGGACAGGTTTCAAATCTATTTTGATCATCCCTTGGTGGACTTGGCTTGTTGATTACATCTGTACCATCCACTTCTTCCTTTTTCAGTTTTCGTTGTTTCTCATGGATGTCCCCTATTTCATCACTCCCTTCTTACATCAACAAAGGAATGTCCCATTATTCATTGTCGTTATCACATTTTCCATCATGAACCTGCTCATGGAATACTACATCTCTACTCGCAAACACTTTGTGAGTAGAAGGATTAAACAACTTATATGCTTAAAACTCAATACAGTACCCAACGAAAATTCATTTAATGGCCTTTGAATCCAGTTTCTTCCTATCCTCTTTTGGAACATGAGAAAAATCTTTCGAGCCAAAAACTCTTAAATGATTAACTACAGGCTTAAAACCTAATAAAGTTTCGAATGGAGTTTTAAAATCAAGGCTTTTTGTTGGACTCCTATTCTTCAAATATACTGTATTATTTATTGTTTCTGCCCAAAAACCATTAGGTAAATTCTTACCTTTTAACATGCTAGGAACACACTCCACAAGGGATATGTTCTTCCTCTCTACAACCCCGTTCTTTTGAGGTGTGTGGGATATTGTGAACTACTGAACTATCCCATGGTCCTTGCAATATTTTATGAAACCACTCTTATTTTATTCTCCCCCTTGATCTGAGCGGAGAATTTTGATGAATTTTGATGTCTTTTTTCAAGCATACCTCTGAATTCGTTAAAATATTCAAAAGTATGATTCTTCTTTATGAGAAAATATACTCAAGTAAATATTGTGAAATCATCAACAAATAATAAGAAATAATACCTCCTAATGACCTCGTCTGCATTGGCCCACATAATTCAATGTTCACAAACTATAGTATATCTCTCTTCTTTCTATCTAAATTTGCAGGAAACTCATCTCTATGCATATTCCCAAGAGCACATGCTTCGCAGTCAACATTAATATTCTTTAAAACATGGAGACCATTGACCATACCTCATTTTTAAAGTAGAAATAGGTCATTAAAATTGATATTACCGAATCTTTGATGCCATAAGTCTTCTGCAATCATAACTGATCAAGTCAAGGCTTGGTGTGGTGCACTTCTTACATTAAGCTTGTACAGACCTGCCACTCGAATACCTGATGCAATTGGCTTCATATTATCCAACATATGTTTAGTACCAAAATAAGACTTAAAAATCTACCTTAAGATTATGATCTATTATCATAGAAAAAAATATTAGATTCATTTTTATTCAGGGTACATACATTACATTTTGAATATGCCTAGTATTTCCATCAGGAAATACAACAGGAACATTAACATACCCTTTGATTTGTTACCCTCTGTCATCACCAAGGTATATTTTAGCTCCACTGCTGGTATCTTTAAAAATTTCAAACCAATTTATTTTACCTGTCATGTGAGTGGAAGATCCTGAATCCAAAAACCAAGTATCTGCTTCATTATTCTCAGCAAAGAGAATGTAATCAGACATAAACAGTCTGAGGTCTTGATTTTGATCTTCATCAGAAAAGTGCCCTGCATGCCTCTTATGTCTATGTCGAGATTCATCAAGCCTCTTCTTATGGAAATTCCTAGCAATATGACTGACTCTACCACAATTGAAACATTTGGTTCCTGAATTTCTTCTGTTTGAAGGCACACCTTGAGATGACATATCTTGAGATGGAATACCTTGAGGTGGATTTATTTCTAGTGTACCTCCACCTTTCTGTCCTGCACCTACCTTCCCTCTAAAGGGCATCTTATTCACCATCAAAGCAATATATGAACTCTTGATTTCAGATTCATCCGCCTTTCTTCCTCTTGCATCATGGTCCCTGTCAATTATTCAAATTTGGGGGCTTTCTCTCTTGCATTCAAGCCTGTGATGAACATCTGATAGTCATCAATCATACCATTTTTTGTACCTTAAGAGACAATCCCTTGGATGTGGTATGGAATCAGTGCTTAAGACATTTATATAAATGCATCACAGAAATATTGGTCTTTGTTTAATCACCTTCATATGTTTATCATTAAACCCTCAAAGATCAAATACAATGTCCCACAATGCTATTATTTTTTGATAGAGAATGGAATGATCAGAAGAAAATGAAGGAAATAAGCCCAAATCAATATGCTGATGTACAGAATATATCACTTCAAACTTCAGAAGAATTATAAGACAAGGAACAGTTAAAATGAAGGAGCGCCTATTAAGGATTTTAACTCATATTCAAACAAGTAAAAAGAGACCAGTAGCTTCATTACTTCATTTTATTCAAAGATAGGAAACACATAATGTAAATTGGAAGACATATCGATATCAAAAAATACTAGAATCTTGCTTTTCATTCATTAATCATTTGAAATATGAGTACAAAAATTGTAGTCTAAAGGTCCAAAACTTTGAACCCTTTCCTTTCTTGTTTTTCTCTTTAAATACAATAGAAAGCAGTTTTTAACTGCTGGAACTAATCCTAACTACTTCAACTACTTAGGACTTCGTCAACTACCTATGACATGTCATCAAAATTTCTTATTACAATTACATTCTCTTTAAAAGAGGAAAATAACATAAAATATAAATCCTAATCTATTTGCTGAATGTGAATTGATGATGTTGTTGTTGCATTTCCTTGACTGGCTGGTTTATCCTTCTTTGAATTCGAGGGGTCCTTTAGTAAAGCTGCCATCCAGGCTCTATATTTCTTCCATATCTCAATGTTTGTCTTAGGTGAATGGACCAGCTTGTGATATTCCAATCTAAAAGCAGTGATTCTGTTGAATGATGGCCTCTCTGTAAATAAAGTCTTCACTAAACACAATAGCTGAAAAATGTCTTTGAAGGAAATTGATCACTCTTGCTCCTTTAAGAACCTGAGTCTTTTCATGAGTACTATCTACCTTACTTTTTTCCAACACCAGTAAGGGTTCATAAGAATCCAATTATAAAAGACTACCTCTAAGACCCTAACATGATGTAAAACCTGCTCTTGCTATTTTATCAAATAAATTATCAAACTGGTTCACTGCTTCCTTAAGTTCAATCAACTTCTTTTCTGTAGTCATCCTGCAATCATTCTTGACAATCATCTTATTAATTTCCATAGCATATAAAATCTCGTTTTTAATTTCATTTTCTTCTAATTCTAGATCTGTTTTGGAATCAATAAAATCAATGAATTTTCTTGCCCATATGGCCCTATTAATTGTCTTTTGTTTTTCTGTCATGACTTATTCTTCAAAATCCCTGATAATACTTCTTTCCTCTGCAACAACACTCAGAAAACCCAAAATTTCTTTCATTCCTTCAATGATATCATTCCAGATGATATCATTAGCCTGTATTAGGGATATATTTCTCTTCAATTTTTGAGATTTTTAATCTCAGCATCAACAGTCTGGCAGTCTATTCTGTATTTACTGACTTCTCCCTCTGTGGCTTGTATGATCTTTATTGTTGTTTCCAAATTAGCTTGTGCCCTTTTTTGATCTCTTTTTGCCATATACAATTTAGTGGTTAATTTAGATATTTGTGATAATGGAAGATGGAAAAACAAAAGTACAAGTATGAGATTCAATGTGATTCTGTAATGACAATGAAGTTTGCTTTAGTTTGGTGATTTCTTCTTCCTTTTGCAAAATTCGTTGAAGAAGTTTTTCTTTCTCATTTTCTACCTCTGCAACCTCTGCTGCCATGGAGTGTTCTCCCGTAGGCAACTTCAACTTTTTCTTCAGCACAAATATTTCTGATTCAGCACTTTGCAGAAGCTTCTATACAGCAGACCTGTCATTGGGATCTACCTCAATCTTCACAATAATCTTTTTGAGTTGTTCGTTCTGAATTGTCAAAGCCCTTGATTTCGATTTCTCTAACTTCAATTGCTTGATAACTTTCCTAATCATATTTTTAGCCTTGAGTGCCATTGCATTAGATTTGCTTTGCTCATTTAAAATCAGTTGACATGTTTGCATATGTAGATTTAATTTATCAAGCAATGGAATTTTCTTCACATCTACTGTTATATTCATAGTATTGAAATTATATGAACCAATAGACATATCAGAGGGATGTGAAAGGGAAATCTTAAATTGATCCTTTTCAAGATCCATTGCAGTTAGAAGTCTTGTTTGATCTGGGGTGATCTTATACTCAGCTTGAGCCTCCATACTTGCCTTCATTTTCTGATTTCTTTCTGCAATTTGGGAATTTTTTTTTTTAATTAAGGGCACTCGTTCTTGAGTTCTTTCATGTCTCCTTGGTGAAGCAAGGACATTTTTCTCATCTCCCAATTGTAATGAGAAACCAGGTTGAGCATCTACAAAATCCTCACAGAGATTTGTTCTCTTTTTAGTCCTCTGTTCTTCTTTCTCTAAATCGATCACTGCTTCTTTACCTCTCTTATTTGACTTCTATAATATGATAGGAGTCTGTACATTTGAGATCACTCAACCTGCAAAACCTTTACTTGCCATTTTTTCTATATCAGGTCTGCTTTCATGAATGATTGCTGAATACCTATTTTCAATTCTCATATTAGAAATCACACTGTGAGGGTCATAAGCCCACTTCTCTCCTAACAGTAGGTGCATTTCATCTAACATCTTAGAGGCTTCATCAATTTCTTGTCTCATATTAACTATAAAAGGACCAACAGTCATTGGTAACTTAAACATCTGACCTTTCTTTATAGGCACAAAGTGTATTTGATCCACGTTTAAAATTTTCCTAATGAACTCCAAAGCGAATAATCTCATAGGCACAAATACAGGAAGCCTATAAGGTTCTACACTAGCTCCATAAAGTCTAATTTCAAAATAGTCTTCAAAGACAAACCAATCGCCAATCTTAAAATTTGTCCCCAACTGAAAGAAGTCTTGAGATTTTGGCAGAAAGCAGGGGGGAAATTTGCATTCAAAATTTTATATGTAGTAGACATAAAATTACTAGCAAAACCAAACAAGCTACCCTCATTCTGTTCTTTCCTCACTATGTCTTTCCAAAATACTACTAACTACCTCTTCTTATTCATATCCATTATATTTAACCCCAGATGCATGGATTCTTCCACACTTTTATATAAAAAGAGGTAAATAACAAGAGAAAGAAACTTGAATGAACCCGTCAGTGATAAGCTCATGAGCTGAGAGTTGACAGCTTCTTGGCAATAAGATGGAATATACAACACCACTTATGGCTTCATCATCAAGGCAAACATTCCCAGAACTAATTTTTCCACTGTACTATCATCATCCTTTCCCAAAATCTTTGCAATGCACCTTAGCACTGGTTTGAATTCTATATCAAAAACCTCCATGGGTAATTCTTTATTATCAGGTGCAAAATGTTGTGTATTTGGATTCAGAAAAAATATGAATTGGTTAAACTTTTGACCTGCAAGACTATCATAATGCGCCATCAAGGAATCAATAGTAAATTGGACATACGACTCAGACTCAGGGTAACACAGAGCTTGGCGAATTAATTGGGCTGAGACTTGCAGAACATTTTCCCCTTAACAGTTCATTACAAAACATTTTCCAGGGTACATAATAGACACTAGCCAATACACAAATTCGGGAAAAAGGTGTGTTCTTGGGATGCATGCAGACAACACACCAGTTTTAACCATGGCAGTGTAAATTGGAGAAGTTTTATCATTTAAGCATACCTGATAATAAAATGAAAGGTGGTCTAGAGAACAGACAGTATCCAGGATGTGCCTCTTAGTGTCCATGAGAGGAATGTGACTGGAAGAACCTGAAAGGGATGGATGCTTGGCCATAGTTTAGCTTGGGGTGACAAAAAACTGACAAGGTGGTGGACAACAGAGAAAGACACATTGCAGACATAGCTTCAAACACAAAATAACAACAATAACCTTAGAAAAATGGAAATCTTTCTTAAATAGGTGGCGCGAGCTTAATAATTAAATGCTGAAAAGATGCGCCAAAAGACCATTAGAAGTACTCCGACATGGATCACATCTGTCACCAGCGGGCTGCATACATCACTGCGGGAGGTCACGAGGTACAGAGTGCTTGTCGGGTTCATGCCCCTGCAGTGAATATCAACCATTGATCTGGATCGACCTTGCAGTCAATAGGGTCAACTAAGGAGGCACCCTCCTTGTTAACTCGCACGTTGAAAGTGCCCAGGAGTTGACACTTTTATTCCCTATTTGATAAATCATCAGATCCCACTCCATAAGATGCTCACTTTTTAATCTATGCGTTGGGATCCACTTCCACAAAAGCTTAAAATATTAACTTTATAATTTAATGCAACAAATATTACATTTTTATGCAAAAGTATATGAATCTTTATACTTTAACATATATTTTGATAATTTTCTATTTCTTTGTATTTTTTAAAATTAAAAATAAAGGATATTGCAAATGAGCCACAATACCATTCATGGTAATCGTGAGAAGATCAGTGTTTGAAACTGTCTCCCCTATGTTGCCCAACTTATCTCTAAGCTCCTTTATTCGAGAGATGAATGCAACTACTAATCTATTCTCCTCCATTTTAGTGGAGAGAATCTTGCTCTTTAGGAACAATAGGTGATTTGTGTTTTTAATCTCATAAAAATCCTTGAGAGTTGTCCAGATATCGTTTGCTAATTTAAACTCTCTGATGTGAGGGATAATGCAATCTTTCACTGAAATTTTCAAACACTTTTGCCTTGTTCTCCCTCTTCTCCCAATCTTGAATTGTTGCAGTTATTTCGCTTTCTACTATTGTCGACTTCAATTCATATCCATTTACAATCTCCCATGCACTTTTCCCCTCTAGCAGGGTCTGCAACTTGAATTTCCAATTAGAATAATTTGATCCACTGAGATTATTTCTCTCGTTCAAGTACACGTCTACCATTTGGTTGTTCATGGAGACTGGTCTACCTCAAAAAAAATTCGACCTCCAGCAATTTAAAAAATGGATCTATCTCCAGATCCAGAGGAGCGATCTCAAACAAATAGGTGCTCTCTTAATATAAAAAAAAATATTCTTTAAAATACAACCCCTTTAGATGGATGCTCAAAAAACAAGTCCTATTTAAGGATATAGAAACCCCTTGAAAAAATGTGATCCCCTTTTAGATGGGATCCCTAGAGAAAAAAAAAAACCCTTTTAAAAGAAATATTAAAAGCCCCCTTCTTTAAAAAATATATTAAAAATAAAATAAGAGAGGGTTCTAGGGTTCCAAAAATTACCCAAGCGGTAATCACTTTTGCACCTTATTATTCTACAGATCATCGCCCCGGACAGAATATGAGATTGGAGAATGCATAGTTCGGCCCCAAAAATTAAAACCGCCTGACAATTATCTCAATAGATGGGTAGCCACCAATCGATCGACCTTCTCAACAACTCCAAAACAAGATTCTAAGGGATTGATTGAGAGTCCAACATCTCCACACACTCATGCAGCACAACGCTGAGAATGCCAACTGGTATGACAACCCACACATTCACGCAACACAACTGGATTGATCCCACAAAATTGAGGTGATCAGGTGCTCAGTGTTAAAGCTCAAAAATTAAAGTGATCAAAATCGATTGGAAACTGAACGACAATGAAGAGCTCGTCACTAAGAATCTAACACAATTCGTTTCATCAAAAATTGAGTCTGGATGAGGAAGATAGAGCCCGTTGTTCAATTTCCTAAACATCTAAAAAATTTGTAGAAGTGACAAGTTGGTGACATGGCAACCTAGTCAGCAAATTTAAATATATTCTAGGAAAATTCTTCATTTTCTCCCAATGACACTGTGACAAGTGTCACTGCAGGATTCACTGAAAAGTTTGGATGGTGAAATTTTTTAATCCTAAGGTAAAAATTATTTTGATATATGGTTGATAGTCCAACCGGTGGACACAAGGAAATACGCTATTCCCCTCTCTTACGTACCAAGTCCAAAGTCCAAATTGCATTACATATCAAAGGTCATATTTAATGGTAAGTTTGAATTGCATTACATATCAAAGGTTGGATTTAATGGTAATTCTAAATTGCATTACATATCAAAGGTCATATTTAATGGTTGAAATTTCATATTCAAAGGTTGGATAACCATATATATTATAGTTAAAAAATTAATTGGGGCGGAAATACGGAGGTCAAGGCTTGACCCTACAACCTCCCCCAAACAGCGGCAATGTTACCATCATACCATAAGCGCATGACTTAACATTCAATGACCGCAACATATATTATTTTGTTAAGGTTCATCCGGTGGGGGTGTGGAGGCGGCCAGCCCCGTGCACAAGCCCCCTCCCCACATGACCTTTCTAATACGACATATGGTAGAGTTTATTGTTTATGTGCGGGGTTAAAAATTAATGTGGGTTTAATTACCCATAATCCTTTTTTAAAACGACACTAATCCACATTTAAATTCAGATTTGGTTAGAGTGAGATTAGCGCTAAACCATGCTTACCTTTAATTAAACTACAATTTAATTCAACGGCAAAAGTGCGGAGCCACCAAATTTTGCGTTGTGCCCAAATTTAGTGGCCTTAACTGGAGTTATCTCTAGATTTAGTGGGGTTTCATAGGAAATAATTGAGGAGGCCATAAATTTTGTAAAATTCGACCAAATTGGGAGAAAGAAGAGTCCATTCTCGATGATTTGGACATTATGAACACACTAAAGAAGGTTTCAGGAGCAGTAGATGAATGTAAACAACACTTTTTTCACATTTTAGCTAATACAGATACCCAAGTCATGGAAGCTGGAGCAAGGAGATGTAGCCCAGGAGGGGTGAACTCCTTCATCAAAACACTCTGTTAATGGATCATTTTGATGTTTTTATCTACATTTTATTGCTGTTATTCAACATTATGTTTCTATGTTTAAAATTTTCATGAATTTAACATGAAAATCAAATAATTTACCTATTTAACACTCACAAACACCTCAAGAAAACTATGCACATGAAGCAAGAAATTAGAAAATTGTTTATAATTTTGAAGATGGAATTAGCACAACAAAACTAACATTTAGATTCAGATCAAGGTGGTATGAGAGAAAAGGTTGCAAAGGTTATTTACTTGATTTTCTTGAGTTGTGTGCAAGTAGGGTTTTAATGGTTGCAAATTTGTGATGCTTACAAGGTTAAAGTTGCAGAGAGGAGAAGGGAAACTATTGGTTGCTAGTCTTGAGGTTAGGACCAGAAGAAAAAGAGCCACAAGGGCACCATATACACCCAAAGGTTCACTCACAACTCCACTTGAAGCACCTCATGTTTTATCTCTAGCTGAGACTGAAGAGGTATAAGTTTCACCAGAAGCTGAGCTTGAATTCATAGCCATCATGTCAGGTTTTGGAGAGAATGAAGGTCTTTCAGAAGAGGAAGCATACAAGAAGGCTTTCTATGAAATGACTAAAAGGGTTAGGATCCTCTTTGAAGAGAGAGATTCAAAGGGTAATGGAGGAAATCCTCCTCCATCTCCACCATCTTCATAATCATCCTCATCATCACCATCAAAATCATCTTCCACTTCCACAGCAAAAACCACCCATACTCACTCAAAAACCACAAAAGGAAAAAATCCCTTACTCAAACTTGATGTCAAATTTGAGCTTCCAATGTATAATGGAGATGTAAATGCATAGAGGTTTGATAATTGGATTCATTAATTGGAGGTTTATTGCAAAATTCAGAACCTTCAAGACGATGACATAAAGATTCAATTGGCTTCCTTGAGGATGAAAGGATAAACACTTGTAAGGTGGGAAGAAAGGACTCAATAAGAGATTAAAAACTACAATAATATCTCAATGTCTTGGTCAAGTTTTATTGCTACCATTAAAAGGCAATTTTATCCTCTAGCTTACATGAAAAAAGAAATTATGGATGTGCAGAATTTTACATAATTGAAAGGGTAAAGTGAGCAAGATTATACCCAAAAATTTAGGAGAAGAACTCTTATTTTGGGTATTAATTTGTATTCTCAAGAAACTTTGTTAAAGTATATTGGAGGTTTTCACAGTTACCTTAGGCACACTATTCTCATGTTCAATCCCACAAAATTAGGTGAGGTTTTCATTCAAGCCACACATTTAGAAGCATGAGGGAAACAAAATATAGATGAGAAAAGTGATGGTTTCCTTGAGTATGAGGGTAAAGGAAAGGGAAATGTTAATGGAAGAGGAAAGAGAAATAGCTCTATGAAATGCAAGAAAGAGAAACTCACATGAAAAAATTGTTTGAAGAATGACCATGATGAAGAACATTGTTGGAAACTTCATTCAGAGTTGAAGCCAAACAAAATGAAAGCCAAAGAAAAGGGGAAAACTGTTGCAATCATTGAACATGACTTAGGTTCACATATAGGAGATGAAACCAAGATTACAACCATGGGTTTGAAAGGTAAGAACATAGAAAGCACTATTTCTTCAAATTGTTCCAATGTAACTCAATATGAAGATACGAGAATTGAAATTTTCCATATTAGAGTCGTTTCTAAACATATGAAGATAGACACACTGTTTGATAGTGGGTCTCAAGCTAATTTGATTTCTAAAGACTTAGTTAAGAAGTAAACCTTTGTGAATGTTATACATCCAAGACCTTATCCTTTAGGGTCAATATGAAATAGTGCAAACTTGAATGTAACAAGGAAGTGCATACTAAGGTTTTCCATGTCAAGTCAAAATTTCTTGATGAAGTTGAACTTGATGTGGTGTTGCTTGAGATATTAGGTATAGTTTTAGGAAGTCCATATCTTTATGATAGGAAAGTAGTATTTCATCGCCATGAGAATAAGTATCACTTGTTTAAAGATGGAATTGAGTACATAGTTAGATCGCATAAGAAGAAGACAAGCTTGTCTCTTATACATCCAATATTAATGAAGAGAATAGTGAATGAAAGTCAAAATTTGACTTTGTTAATGATCAAACATAGAGATGTTTTGAGTGAGGCCTTTAAAAAAGATGCATCGAATGAACTTGTTGATTTCATTGAAGTTGCCTACGCTTGTAATATGATGTTTCAGGACTCTAAGGAGGTAAAAAATATGTGAAAGATTTGCAGCAGTCAACATCAATGTTGAGCAGTGTTAGAAACAAAATGTTGGTGCAAGAGAGTGCAAAGGTCAAAGAGAAAGCGTGAAAGCAATTTGACAAAGAAGGCATAGGTTCCACAAGTGCTTGTTTTTGGTTTCCAAAGGGCACATGGAAATGGCTAAAATACTTGGTCAGAAGTTGATGCAAGTGCAAAGCAAGAGAAACTAAGAATCACCATGACGACAGTGTGCGAGGTGAGACAATTTTTAAGTTTCCTTTGATTTATGATCGAGGTAGGAACAAGTTTTTTTTCTGCAAGAAAATATTGTTGCTCTGCAAATTCATGGAAATTTCAGCATGACAATGTCTACAATAGTAAAAGAGGGTCACAAGAGTCAAGGAAAAAGCTTAGTTTTTGTGAAAATCTCAAGTTGATGAAAATGGGAAAATTTCAGTGGATTGAGACTGGAAGGGTGAGGGGATTGTACCCTCATCCACATGATATGTACCCAAGGAGATTTTGGGGTCCAAAAGGATTCTATTAGGGAGGAATGATCAGGTGCTCACTGTTAAAGCTCAAAATTTGAAGTGCTAAAAAACAATTTGAAACTGAATGCCAGTGAAGATCTCGTCACCAAGAATCTGGTG
Source organism: Pinus albicaulis (assembly GCA_034641835.2). NCBI lineage: Eukaryota > Viridiplantae > Streptophyta > Pinopsida > Pinales > Pinaceae > Pinus > Pinus albicaulis. Next base: position 1,094,358,072 of record CM076572.1, on the reverse strand, counting down.
CAATTCGTTTCATCGAAAAACGACTCTGAATGAGGAAGAGAGAGCCTGTTGTTTGTTTTCCTAAACAACTAAAAAAATTTCAGAAGTGACATGTTGGTGACATGGAAACCTATTTAGAAAGTTTAAATATATTATGTGAAAATTCTTCATTTTCGCCCAATGACACTGTGATAAGTGTCAATGCGAGATTCGCTGGAAAGTTTGGATGGTGAAATTTTTTATACTAAGGTCGAAATTATTTTTATGGGTGCATTGTTTTGATATATGGTTGGGATATTCCAACCAGAGGTGGAAAATTGATGCAAGCAGGGGCCGCCATGTTCCCCCTCTGGTGGACCAAGTCCAAAGTCCGAATTGCATTACATATCAAAGGTCAGATTTAATGGTAAGTCTGAATTGCATTACATATAAAATGTTGGATTTAACGGTAAGTATGAATTGCATTACATATCAAAGGTAAAATTTTATGGTCCAAATTTCATATTCAAAGGTTGGATAACCATATATATTATGGTTCAAAAATTAATACGGGCGGAAGGGCAGAGGTCGGGGCTTGACCCCACAACCTCCCCCAAACGACTTCGTTACCATCATACTACAATCGCAGGACTTAAAATTCAATGACCACGACATATATTTAGTTTTTTATGGTTCATCTGGTGGGGGTATGGAGGGGGCCAACACGCTCCCCACATGACATTTCCACTACAACCTATTGTGGATTTTTTTTGTTTATGTGCGGGGCTAAAAATTAATACGGGTTTAATTACCCGTAATCCTTGTTTAAAATCGTGCTAATCCACATTTAAATTCGGATTTGGTTAGAGCGCAATTAGATCTAAACCAAGATTAACTTTAATTAAAATGTAGTTTAGTTCGGTGGAAAAACTGGCAGAGCCTTGAAATTCGGCGTTGTGCCCAAATTTAGTGGCCTTAACCAGAGTTATCCCTAGATTTAGTGGGGTTTCCTAGGCTAGAATTGAGGAGGCCATAAATTTTGCAAAATTTGACCAAATTGGAAGAAAGAAGAGTCTATTTTGGATTATTTTGACATTCTGAAAACATTGAAGTAGGTTTCAAGAGTATTATATGAATTTAAATAATTTTTTTTTCACATTTGAGCTAATATAGAGGCCTAAGCCATGGAAGCTGGACCAAGTAGATGTAGCCTAGGAGGGGTGAACCCATTCATTAAAACACTGTGTTAATGGATCATTTTGATGGTTTGCTGTAAATTTTATTGCTGCTATTTAGTATTATGTTTTTATGTTTAAAATGCTTATGAATTTAACATGAAACTCAACTCATTTACCTGTTTAACACTCACAAACACATCAAGAAACCTATGCACATGAAGCAAGATATCAAAAAATTGTTTATAATTATGAAGATGAAATTAGCACAACAAAACTTGCATTCAGATTCAGATCAAGGTGGTATCAAAGCAAAGATTGCAAAGGTTATTTTCTTGATTTTCTTGAGTTTTGTGCAAGTAGGGTTTTAATGATTGAAAATTTGTGATGATTACAAGGTTAAATTTGCAAAGAGGATAAGGGAAACTATTGGTTTCTAGTCCAGAGGTTAGGACCAGAAAAAGGAGAGCCACAAGGGCACCATCTCCACCCAAAGTTTCACTCACAACTGCACTTGAAGCACCTCAAGTTTTATCTCTAGCTGATATTGAAGAGGTACAAGTTGCACCAGAAGCTGAGCTTGAATCCACAACCATCATGTAAGGTTTTGGAGAGACTAAAGGTCTTTCAAAAGAGGAAGAATACAATAATTATTTCTATGAATTGACTGAAAGGGTTAGGATCCTCTTTGAAGAGAAGGAAAAAAAGGACGACAAGAGATATTCAAAGGGTAGTGGAGGAAAGCCTCCTCCATCTCCACCATCTTCATCATCATCCTCATTATCACCATCAACATCATCTTCCACTTCCACAACCAGAAACACCCATACTCACTCAAAAACCACAAAAGGAAAAACTCCCTTACTCAAATTTGATGTCAAATTTGAGCTTCTAATGTATAATGGTGGGGTAAATAAAGAGACATTGGATAATTGGATTTTTCAATTGGAGGTTTATTGCAGAATTCAAAACCTTCAAGAAGATGACATAAATATTTAATTGGATTCCTTGAGGATGGAAGGATCAACACTTGTATGGTGGCCGGAAAAAAGTACTCAAGAAGAGATTAAAAACTACAGAAAGATCTCAATTTCTTGGTCAAGTTTTATTGCTTCCATTAAAAGGAAATTTTATCCTCTAGCTTACATGAAAAAAGCCATTACGGCCTGGCAGAATTTTAGACAATTGAAAGGGAAAACTGTGCAAGATTATACTCATGAATTTAGGAGAAGAGCTCTTATTTTGGGTATTAATTTGTGTTCTTAAGAAACTTTGTTAAAGTATATTGGGGGTTTTCACCGTTACCTTAAGAACACTATTCTCATGTTCAATCCCACAAACTTAGATAAGGTTTGCATTCAAGCCACACATTTAGAAAAAAGAGGGAAACATAATATAGATGAGAAAATTAATATTTTCCTTGAGTATGAGGGTAAAGGAAAGAGAAATTTTAATGGAAGAGGAAAGAGAAATAACTCGATCAAAAGAGAGAAATGTTGAATCTTTAATTAAACTAAGAGGGGGGGGTGAATCAGTTTAATACATACATAAGCCTTTTAAAATTTTCACCAAAATTATTTACAGCTTAATATGTGAACAGTCTTATTTGCAGCCAATATTAATTTAATGTGACACCATACTTATGTTGAGAGCAGCAAGCAATTAAGAAGATTGAAATAATCACAAAAACACATAAGAAGCACACATAGAGACAACAAATGTAAGTGGAAACCCATAAAGGGAGAAAACCACATCCTATTATTGTTGTGATGCAAAGGCAAGCTCCAACTCCCTCTCACCACTGTTTTTCTGCAGGCACCAACCTACAGGAGGCTCCTACCTCAATTCTGCAAGCTACAACTTGCAAGGAAGCACCAACTCCATTCAATTTTCTGCAGGCACCAACCTACAGGAGGCTCCAACCTCAGTCAACTACAACTGACAGCTATCAAGCTGCAACTTGATAGGGAAGCTCCAACTTCCTCAATTTATCAAACTGAAAATTTGTTGATTTACCTCAAATATCAGCTCTGTTATGTAGCTTCTCTTTCTGCTCTTCTTTTCTTAATCTTCTCTGCCTCACACTTCTATATTCTGCCTTCTCTAGATTTACTCTCTCTAACCTCTATTTTCATATCAAGATGATATTATTTATAGAGTTCTTCACATGACTGTTTGTATTTCACAAAGAATTTGGAGTGAACAGTCATGACTCTTTGGCTTCTGTCTTCTCATTCCTTTTATTAGCTTATTCAATAAACATAACTGTAGGTGCTTATTTTAATATTATAGTGGGATATTTTCTCTCTTCCGGAGACTTGCCAATGCATCACAAACAATATAAACCAATTAAAATATTACATTTAATTACAATGAGAGCTCCAGCTCACTCATACAGCCTTTTGGATCGCTGCGCATTTGTCTTTTCTTTGACTGTGTTGGTCCCTTTCTCTCCTCTGTATGCCTTTCTGTTTATGGCTGCTGCGTAACTCCTGATTTTATGAGCTGCATTTTTATTTATATTTTTTATATCAGCGCTTTATATATATATGAAATTGCTGACTGTAATTCTGGACAAATTCCAACGCTCTGTACGTAGCAAGTGTCTTGTTGATGTGGCGAGTTCCGTAAGCGGAACAGACATACATCCCAATTGTTTTAAATAAAGAATCGCCCTCCACCTTAAGCCGAAGCCCTTAGGTCCACAGACCACGCGGCATATTTCAATATAATCGCCACAACGTTTTATAACAGCGCCTTATATATATATCATAATTTCAATTCTTGGCGAGCTTATATAAAGTTTTAACATATACACTGCCACTTCCACTATAATCAATAGAATGTCATATATCCGGGCCCACTTGCCACGCTTTCCGATGCTATACTTGACTTCTTCCGATTGCGATTGATCGCAATCGCAATTTCCATTTGAATGTACCAACATTCCAATATTCTGAAGCTCCGATTGCGATTACTCTGATGCGATACGATTAATCGCAATCGCAAATTCCATTTGCATGTCCCGATGCTCCGCTTTAACTCCGATTGCGATTGGTCACTGTTGCGATTTCTCCGATTGCGATTGATCGCAATCGCGACTTCGAATACTCCGATGCTATTGACCACTCCTGCTCCGATTGCGACAATTAATCGCAATCGCAATTTTCTGTGATGTTCCATTGCTCTTATAATCTCCGAGGCGATTAGACTGATCTGATGCGATTATGCCGGACTTCAAATACATTTGAATCATAATTCATACACCCATCGGGTCCGGTCTTCAATCGCAATCGCAACTTTCTGTTGCATGTTCCGATGCCTTGCTTAAATTCGATGCGATTGGGAAGGGTCCCACCATATAAGGTACTTGGGTTCTGATAATAAAGCACTCCATATCATTTAATATTATGCTTTGAACCTTTGTGTATAAGGCGCCGAATATGTAATGCACTGTATGTATACTCCTGCGTGGGTAACGATTCCCAGAATGAGATTTGTATATATATATACTTTGCTTCTTTGGGTTATATGATTCCTGGAATTTTTTTTATGTATCCTTCCGCCTGGGGTTAAGCGATTCCCAGAATTTGTTTTATGTATCCTTCCGCCTGGGGTTAAGCGATTCCCGGAATTTTCTGTGCCTCTGCTGTGCTAACGCCTCTGCCGCTCGACCACTTCACTGCCTCTGTATTTGTTGCCTCTGTCTCCACTGCTCGACCGTTTCACTACCTCCATATTCGCTGCTTCTGCCTCCACTGCTCGATCGTTTCACTCTGCCTCTATATTTGACTGTTACGTTTTAGCAGTGTTCTTCCGCTTGTCTCCTTTGCCTATTTCTTCTTCAGCGCTGCTCGACCTCTACCTCTGCCTTCTGCTGTACATATTCCCTGCTGCTATTCTTTGCTTTCTTTGCCATCAATGACAATATTTCTAACAGTCTCCCCCTTTGGCATTGATGGCAATACACTTCCTCTGTTTGCCTGTTAGAATCCTTTCTTCTGTTTCTTGCTCTTCCTCCCCCTTTGACATCAATGGCAAAGGATGGCGCCTCATTTATCCGTATAGGCTCTGTCGTTGCATTTCCTTTCTTTGAGTTGTGTTTAGACGACCATTTTCTGTCTTTGTACCCTGCTACTCCAGACTGTTTTACAGGACTTGTTGAGAGAACACTTTAAAGATTATTGAACTTGAATATACGTTTTGTCTCTGTCTGATATAGTGAACCAATATATGTTCTATAGCAGTGTTTCATCTGTAGTGCCTGTTGTTTTTAATCTGTGCTAGATTGCAGACAGGGATGATGCATTTAACGACTGAAAGGTCCTTGTTGTTGTTGTAAAAAATGAATCAAACCAGAGCTTACAACTCATTGTAAGAATGGGCAATATCTTTCAATATTAGAAGCCAACTGACTTTCCTTTTTGTATAATGTGTTTTCAAAACAAACCCTTCAATGTTTTGGTCAATTTTACTTATCAACCGTGCAGTTTTATTTAGATGGTAATCACAGTTATTCCTTTATTCTTCAGATATTTTGACTGTTCTATCAGAGTGAATTTCCGAAAAGCATATTCAAGATATTTGATTGAAAACTCAGCAAACAGCCTTCGCACAGTTTTGTAACTGATATTAAAAAAAACTTTGGAGATATACATGTTTCGGCTTCAGGAAGGCATGCAATTATATATATAGAAGAAGATATTGCTTCAACGCTCAATATACTACTTTAGGTGTAAGCAAGTTAATGTTATTTTTTCTCTGCTACTGACCTTTTTCATGCTGAATGCTGATAATACTGAGAATATTATCTTATAGCTCTTTGATCCTGTGGACCTGTTTTATGCTTCCCTTGCTTGCTGATTTCTTTTAGGAATGATATTTTCGTTTCTGTTCTCCCCCTGAGACTGTGCTTTCTCTTCATATTAGAGAGTAGTATCTGCAGATACTACCCCTAATTTATCTCTCAAATATTGAAATGATTCTCTAGCAAGAGGTTTGGTAAATATATCAGTTGTCTGTTCTTTTGTTGGCACATACTCTAGCTTTACTATCTTCTGAGCCACTTGTTCTCGGAGAAAATGATACTTGATTGGGATATGCTTAGTTTTTGAGTGAAGCACATGATTTTTAGATATACTTATAGCACTTGTATTATCACATTTGATTGAGATAGGTTCATTAATGCTTACCTTCATGTCTTGAAGAGTCTGCTTCATCCACATGACTTGTGTACAACATGCTGCTGCTGCTATATATTCTGCTTCTGCTGTAGACATGGAGATAGATGTTTGTTTCTTGCTTAACCATGCCACCAGACTTTCTCCTAGATAGAATGCACCTCCACTTGTACTCTTTCTGTCATCCACACAGCTGGCCCAATCTGCATCTGTGTATGCTGTCAAGGTGAAGCTTTTGCCTTTAGGATACCAAAGTCCATATTGTGCTGTTCCTTGTAGATATCTGAATATTCTTTTGACTGCAAGAAGGTGATTTTGTTTGGGCGATGCTTGATATCTAGCCACTAGTCCTACTGCTAGCATGATGTCTGGTCTTGATGCTGTCAAATACAGCAGGCTTCCTATCATGGATCTGTAGAGTTTTTGATCAACATCTGCAGATCCATCATCAGCACATGGCTTACATCCCATGATCATGGGAGTTGTCACAGGTTTGCAGTCCTCCATTTTGAATTTTTTCAGCATTTCTTTTAAGTATTTTTCTTGAGAGATGAATGTACATGTGTTCTTTTGCTGAATTTGCAGTCCCAAGTAGAAACTGAGCTCTCCAATCATCGACATTTCAAACTCTGTTTTCATTTCATCAGCAAACCCTTTTGCTAGTTCTTCTCTGTTGCTTCCAAACATAATGTCATCAACATATACTACAACAATCAGGAGTTCATTTTCATGGGCTTTTATATATAGATTGTTGTCTACTCCACCTCTCTTAAAACCCTGTTTTTGCAAATATTTATCCAGTCTTGAGTACCAAGCACGAGGAGCCTGTTTCAGTCCATATAGGGCCTTCTTCAGTTTGCACACATAGTCTTCTTTGTCTGTCAATGAGAAGCCTTCTAGTTGTTCCATGTAGACTTCTTCTTCCAAGTCTCCATTCAGGAATGCATATTTTACATCCATTTGATATACTTTGAAGTTTTGGTAGCAAGAAAATGCCAGAAACATTCTGATAGCTTCCATTCTGGCTACAGGGGCAAATGTTTCATCGTAATCCAGTCCTTCAATTTGTGAGTATCCCTTACAGACAAGTCTGGCTTTATTCCCGATTACCTGTCCTTCTTCATTCATTTTGTTTTTGAATACCCATTTTGAGCCTATGAAATTTTTCTCAGTGGGTCTAGGCACTAGTTCCCAGGTATTATTTTTCTTAATTTGGTCCAATTCTTCATTCATAGCATTCACCCAAGACTTGTCCTTGCTGGCTTCTTCAAATTTCTTTGGCTCTATTTGTGACAACATGGCTATGTATACCTCTTATGTTTGTTCTGTTAGCTGCCTTCTTGTCTAGACCCCTGCTTTCTTGTCTCCTATGATCTGATCTTCAGGATGATTCTTCTGAGTGTATCTTGAGGGGGCTTTCGAGCTCAGTTCTGCATCTTCTGTTGTCTTGCTTGTTTCATCATCATTCTGGTCTTCTTCTTCATGGTTTTCTGATGGACTGCTGCAGTCTGTATTTCTTGTATTGTTTGGAAGTTCTTCATCAAATCTCACATCAATACATTCAACTATTTTCCGAAGAGTCTTGTTGTAGCACCTGTACCCTTTAATTTTGGATGCATATCCTAGAAATATCCCTTCATCTGCTCTTGCATCAAATTTTCCAAGATTTTCATCATTATTCTTTATGTAACACTTGCTTCCAAAGATTTTGAAATGTTTGATTGAAGCTGGCTTTCCATGCCACAGTTCATAAGGAGTCTTGTCACTGCTTGGCCTTAAGTGAGCTTTATTAAGGATATGTACTGCTGTGTGCACTGCTTCTGCCCAGAAGGTTTGAGCAATATTATTCTCTTGCATCATGGCTCTGGCAATTTGTTGAACATATCTGTTTTGTCTCTCTGCTACTCCATTCTGCTGAGGTGTCCCTGCAATAGTAAATTGTTGTTTTATGCCATATTCATTGCATAGATCTGCAAAGTCATAATCTATGAATTCACCTCCTCTGTCCGATCTGATGCATTTTAGCTTGCATCCTGTCTGATTTTCTGCTAATGCTTTGAATATTTTGAATTTGTCCAGAGCTTCCGATTTATTCTTGAGAAATGCAACCCATGTCATTATGGAGAAATCATCTATTATCAGCATGAAGTAGGATTCTCCACTTGGTGTTTTAGTTCTTGCAGGTCCACACAGATCCATGTGCACAAGCTGGAGTGGTCTTCTTGTTGATAACTCCTCTTTGGCTTTGAAGGATGTGCGTGTTTTTTTGCCCAATTGACATGATTTGCACATGGTATTAGAAGGTCACTTTATTTTTGGCATGTCTTTGACAACTTTCTTCTTGCTTAGTCTCATGATGTGATCGAAGCTGAGATGTCCCAATATTTTATGCCATAACCGTAACTCCTCAAGTTTGCTAAGATGGCATGCTTCATCTTCCTCTTTTACAATGTAAACATTGCTCTCTGTTCGAACACCTTTGAGCAGAGTCTTACCTGTGGTGCTTGATCTGACTTCACAGTCTTGTGCTCTAAAAAGAACTTCACAGCCTTTGTCACACATCTGACTGACACTTAATAAATTTGCTTTCAGCCCATCTACATATAGTACATCTTGGGCCTTTCCTCTGCCATTGTCTATGCTGACTGAGCCTTTTCCCTTGATCTTTCCTGATTTGTCATTTCCAAAAGTGACATTGCCTGATTTCTTTTCATCAAGAGTTATAAACTTGCTTCTGTCTCCAGTCATGTGTTTTGAGCAGCCACTATCCAAATACCACTGACTTTTCAGATCTTGAGCAGTTAGAGCCAAGTCACATTTATTCATTTTCTTTATCCACTGGAGGCACCCTTTTGTTTGATATATTTTGTGAGGTGATGAACTACATCTTCTGAGAGGACATTTGGAAGGCATATGTCCAACTTGATTGCATATACAACATTTGATTATAGTTTTTGCAGAATTGTGAGTATGAAAAAAACTTCTTTGATTCATAAGCCTCCTTGAGGTGTTGAGCATCAATCTTTGTCCATACTTTCTACATTCAATAATTTTATGGCCAAATTCCTTACAATAAAAACAGTAACCATAGAAACTATTTGCATACCTGATGTAAGGTTGTCTCTTCCAGTTGTTTTCTTGAGGCAATCTCTTCAATGTTTGCTTCATTTGCTGGTTTGAATTACTCCTCTTTGCATGGAAATACGCAGCAATGTGTCCCAGCTTGTGGCAAGCATAACAGGTGGCATTCTTCATAGGAGGGAAGAGTCTCCTTTGAAAACTTCCAAGTTTGATATATTCAGAGGCATATGTCCCTTTACCTGTTGTCTTAGTATTTATTCCATTCTTGACTACTGGTGGTTTCTTCTGATCTCTGTCTTTCTCATTACAGGTATCTTCTTTTGTAGTAATTGTTTGAGCTGCTTCATCATTCTTCTTTGCTTTTACAAAAATAATCTCTCTGTCAACCTTTTCTTTTCTTTTACTTTATTCTCCATCATAGCCTATTCCATTTTTTATCATAGGGGATCTTTGAGCAACCAGAATTTCATTCAACTTACTAGAGCTTGTTGTTTGAGACGAGTTTATAGCCACATTTCTTTGAGAATTTTCTAGTTTCTTCCTGAGGCATACTACTTCTTCTTCCAGCTTCTCTTGTTCTCGGGTTTTATCTTTGATTTGCTGAAGTAACATGTCTTCTATCTTTTTGGCTTCTTCAAGCTCTACCTTCAGCTGCATGAGGACTTCTGAGTTTTGTTCTTCTCTTACATACTTGAGAAGAATGTCCTTTTGTTTTCTGCATTTCAGTTGAAGTCTGTCAATCTCTTCCAGAGCACTTCTTAGCTCCCCCTCAAGGTCGACTTCCCCTTCTTCTTCTTCATCTTCTAGTAGGATTCCTTCAAGTTCTTCTATGGCCATCAATAAGAATTCGGAGGTTCCTTCTTCACTTGAGGGTTCATCTGAATCTTCAGATGTACTGCTGTCTTGTTGAGCATAGAAGGATTTTCTGCTGAACTTCTTTCCTTTCTGCCAGTTCTTTGATTTATTTTTCTCTGACTCTTGAGCCTGATTCCTTACTTTCTTGTGAGGACACTTAGCAGCATAGTGTCCAACTCTTCCATAGTTAAAGCATTTGAAAGGAAGTTTACCTTTGTATTTACCTAATCCTCTATCCAATTTCTTGACAAATTTTGCCTCTTCTTCATCCGAGCAAGAGCATATGTCTCCCTCTTCCTCTTTCTTCTTTTATGTTTTAAAGGTTGCCTCCCTCGTACTTGGCTTCTTCTGTGGGAGCCTCATCTCATATGCTGTTAGATTTCCAAGTAGCTGGTTCATGGTCAAGGTCTCCCAATTAGCTATTTCTTCTATTGCAGATACCTTGGGATTAAACCTGGGTGGAAGAGATCTTAGAATATTTTGTACAATTACAGCTTATTTTATGTTTTCACCTAGAGCCTTCATGTTATTTACTATTTCTGCAACCTTTAGAAAGAAGCTAGCAATGTCTTCATCATCATCCATTTTTAAGTTTTCAAACTGGGCTCTGTAGACTTGAAGTTTGGCAGTCTTTACTTTCTTGTCCCCCTCATGGATTTTCTCCAGAGTATCCCACATTTCTTTGGTAGTGTCTTTGTGCATTACTTTAATAAACTCTGCTTCACACAATCCATTTAAGATGGAATTCATGGCTTTTGCATTAGCCACAAAATCTTGTTTTGTTTCTTTCTCTGTGTCAGTTGCCTTTGGGGCATAACCTAATTCCACAGCACCCCAGACTTCTATTCCTAGAGACATTATGTATTTCCTCATTCTGATTTTCCAGAAAGCATAATTTTCACCAGTGAAGAAAGGGGCTTTATTTGTTGAGCATCCTTCTTTACTAGCCATCCTGAGAACCTAGGATCTCCTTTCAGTTGTTAGACTGGTACTAAGGAACCCGCTCTGATACCAATTGTTGAATCTTCAATTAAACTGAGAGGGGGGGGGGGGTGAATCAGTTTAATACATACATAAGCCTTTTAAAATTTTCACCAAAATTATTTACAGCTTAATATGTGAATAGTCTTATTTGCAGCCAATATTAATTTAATGCGACACCATACTTATGTTGAGAGCAGCAAGCAATTAAGCAGATTGAAATAATCACAACAACACATAAGAAGCACACATAGAGACAGCAGATGTAAGTGGAAACCCATAAAGGGAGAAAACCACATCTTATTATTGTTGTGATGCAAAGGCAAGCTCCAACTCCCTCTCACCACTGTTTTCTGCAGGCACCAACCTACATGAGGCTCTATCCTCAATTCTGCAAGCTACAACTTGCAAGGAAGCACCAACTCCCTTCAATTTTCTGCAGGCACCAACCTACAGGAGGCTCCAACCTCAGTCAGCTACAACTGACAACTATCAAGCTGCAACTTGATAGGGAAGCTCCAACTTCCTCAATTTATCAAACTGAAATTTTTTTGATTTACCTCAGATATCAGATCTGTTATGTAGCTTCTCTTTCCGCTCTTCTTTTCTTAATATTCTCTGCCTCACACTTCTATATTCTGCCTTCTCTGGATTTACTCTCTCTAACCTCTATTTGCATATCAAGATGATATTATTTATAGAGTTCTTCACATGACTGTTTGTATTTCACAAATAATTTGGAGTGAACAGTCATGACTCTTTGGCTTCTGTCTTCTCATTCCTTTTATTAGCTTATTCAATAAACATAACTGTAGGTGCTTAGTTAATATTACAGTGGGATATTTTCTCTCTTCCGGAGACTTTCCAATGCCTCACAAACAATATAAACCAATTAAAATATTACATTTAATTACAATGAGAGCTCCAGCTCACTCATACAGCTTTTTGGATCGCTACGCATTTGTCTTTTCTTTGATTGTGTTGGTCCCTTTCTCTCCTCTGTATGCCTTTCTGTTTATGGCTGCTGCGTAACTCCTGAATTTATGAGCTGCATTTTTATTTATATTTTTATATCAGCGCTTTATATATATATGAAACTGCTGACTGTAATTCTGGACAAATTCCAACGCTCTGTACATAGCAAGTGTCTTGTTGATGTGGTGAGTTCCTCAAGCGGAATAGACATACATCCCAATTGTTTTAAATAAATAATCGCCCTCCACCTTGAGCCGAAGCCCGTGCGTCCACAGACCACGCGACATATTTCAATATAATCGCCACAATGTTTTATAACAGCGCCTTATATATATATATATATATATATCGTAATTTCAATTCTTGGCGAGCTTATATAAATTTTTAACATATACACTGCCACTTCCACTATAATCAATAGAATGTCATATATCCGGGCCCACTTGCCACGCTTTCCGATGCTATACTTGACTTCTTCCGATTGCGATTGATCGCAATCACAATTTCCATTTGAATGTACCAACATTCCAATATTCTGAAGCTCCGATTGCGATTACTCTGATGCGATACGATTAATCGCAATTGCAAATTCCATTTTCATGTCCCGATGCTCCGCTTTAACTCCGATTGCGATTGGTCACTGTTGCGATTTCTCCGATTGCAATTGATCGCAATCGCGACTTCGAATACTCCGATGCTATTGAACACTCCTGCTCCGATTGCAATTAATCGCAATCACAATTTTCTGTTGTGATGTTCTGATGCTCTTATAATCTCCGAGGCGATTAGACTAATCCGATGCGATTATGCCGGACTTCAAATACATTTGAATCATAATTCATACACCCATCGGGTCTGGTCTTCAATTGCAATCGTAACTTTCTGTTGCATGTTCCGATGCCTTGCTTAAATCCGATGCGATTGGGAAGGGTCCCACCATATAAGGTACTTGGGTTCTGATAATAAAGCGCTCCATATCATTTAATATTATGCTTTGAACCTTTGTGTATAAGGCACCGAATATGTAATGCACTGTATGTATACTCCTCCGTGGGTAACGATTCCCGGAATGAGATTTGTATATATATATATATACTTTGCTGCTTTGGGTTATACGATTCCCGGAATTTGTTTTATGTATCCTTCCGCCTGGGGTTAAGCGATTCCCGGAATTTGTTTTATGTATCCTTAGCTTTAGAAGTTAGCGATTCCTAGAATTTGTGTTGTGTATCATACACTTTTGAGGTTAAGCGATTCTAGGAATTTTACATTGCCTCTGTTGTGCTAACGCCTTTGCTGGCCTCACTTAGCTTCTTCTTTCTCTGTGTTCTTGCCCTCTTTGTCTCCCACTTTGCTCGTAGTTTCACTACCTCAATATTCGGCCATGCCTCCCACGCACTCGCTTAGTTTCACTCGCCTTTGTATTTGAGCATTGCACTTTACTTGAGTGTTCTTAGCTGTCTCTTTTTGTTTATTTAAACCAGTGATCTTTCGACCTCTGCCTACGCCTTTTCTTTGTACATATTCCCTCTTTCTTTGTTCTTTGCTTTCTTTGCCATCAATGACAATATTTATAACAAGAAAAAGATAAATTCACATGTAAACATTGTTCAAAGAATGGCCATGATGAAGACCATTGTTGGCAACTTCATCCAGAGTTGAAGCCAAACAAAATGAAAGCCAAAGAAAAGGGGAAAATTGTTGCAATCATTGAACATGACTTAGGTTCATATTTAGGAGATGAAACCAAGAATATAGCCATGGGTTTGAAAGATAAGAACATAGCAAGCACTATTTCTTCAAATTGTTCCAATGTAACTCAAGATGAAGATACAAGAATTGAAATTTTCCATATTAGAGTCGTTTCTAATCATACCAAGATAGACGTGATGTTTAATAGTGGGTCTCAAGCTAATTTGATTTTTGAAGACTTAGTTAAGAAGCTAAACCTTGAAATTGTTATACATCCAAGACCTTACCCTTTAGGGTGGATATGCAAGAATTCAAACTTGCACATAACAAGGAAGTGCATATTAAGGTTTTCCATCAATTCAAACTTTCTTGATGAAGTTGAATGTGATGTGGTGCAACTTGAGATATTAGGTATTGTTTTAGGAATTCCATATCTTTATGATAGGAAAAAAATATTTCATTGCCATGATAATAAGTATCACTTTTTTAAAGATGGAATTGAGTACATAGTTAGAGCCCATAAGAAGAAGACAAGTTTGTCTCTTATAAATGCAGGAGAAATTAAGAGAATAATGAATGCAGGTCAAAATTTGACTTTGTTAATGATCAAACATTGAGACGTTTTGAATGAGGCCTTTCAAAAAGATGCATTGAATGAACAAGTTGATTTAATTGAATTTTCTTATGCTTTTAATAAGATGTTTTAGGACTCTAACAAGTTTCCTTTGAAAGGAGATAAACAATATGTGAAAGATTTGCAGCAACCAACGTCAGTGTTGAGCAGTGTTGGAAACAAGATGCCAGTGCAAGAGATTGCAAAGGTCAAAGAGAAAACGCAAAGAAATTTGAAAAAGAAGGCATAGGTTCCACAAGTTCTTGTTTTTGGTTTCCAAAGGGTACATGTAAATGGAGAAAATAATTGGTCAAAATTCGATGCAAGTACAAAGCAAGAGCAGCTAAGAATCACTATGAAGAAAGTGTGCGAGTTGAGACAGTTTTTAAGCTTCCTTTGATTGATCACCAAGGTAGGAACAAGTTTGTTTCTATAAGAAAAAATTGCTACTCTTCAAATTCGTGGAAATTGCATCATGACGATGTTTACAATAGCAAGAGAGGGGCGCAAGAGATAAGGAAAAAACTTAGTTTTTGTGAAAATCTCAAGTTGATCAAATAGGAAAATTTGAGTGGATTGAGACTCGAAGGGTGAGGGGACTGTACCCTCATCCACATGATCATTGACCAAAGATATTTTTGGGTCCAAAATGATTCTATTGGGGAGGAATGATCAGGTGCTCAGTGTTAAAGCTAAAAAATGAAACCACTCAAAAAGGATTGGAAACTGAATGCGAGCGAAGCGCGCTTTGCCAGGAATCTGACGCATTTCATTTCATCGAAAACCAACTCTGGATGAGGAAGATAAGGTCTGCTATTCATTTTCCTAAATAGCTAAAAAATTTGTAGAAGTGACAGGATGGTGACATGGGAAAATTCTTCGTTTTCACCCAATGACACTGTGACAAGTGTCATTGCAGGATTCACCAGAAAGTTTGGATGGTGAATTTGTTTTATCCTAAGGTTGAAATTATTCTTATGGGTGCATTGTTTTTATATATGGTTGGGATAGTCCAACCAGAGGCAGAGACATGGTGCAGCCAGGGGTTGCCATGTGCCCGCTCTCATGGACCAAGTCTAAATTCTGAATTGCATTACATATCAAAGGTCAAATTTAATGGTAAGTTCGAATTGCATTACATATCAAAGGTCGGATTTAATGGTAAGTCTGAATTGCATTACATATAAAGGTCGGATTTAATGGTGGAAATTTCATATTCAAAGGTTGGATAACCATATATATTATGGTTCAAAAATTAATATGGGTGGAAGGGAAAAGGTCGGGGCTCGACCCAACGACCTCTCCCAAACAACGTGGCTCTATTACCATCATACCACATGCACAAGACTTAAAATTAAATGAGCATGACATATATTTATTTTTTTATGGTTCATCTAGCAGGGGTATGGAGGGGGCCAAACCCCTCCCCACATGACCTTTCCACTATGACCTATGGTGGAGTTTTTTGTTTATGAGCGAGGTCAAAATTAATGTAGGTTTAATTACCCATAATCCTTGTTTAAAAGTACGCTAATCCACATATAAATTCGGATTTTGTTAGAGCACGATTAGCACCAAACCAAGCTTAAATTTAATTAAACTACAGTTTAATTCAGTGGAAAAACTGGCGGAGCCCCCAAATTCGGCGTTGTGACCAAATTTAGCGGCCTTAACTGGAGTTATCTCCACATTTAGTGGGGTTTCCTACGCCATAATTGAGGAGGGCATAACTTTTGCAAAATTCGACCAAATTGGGAGCAAGAAGAGACTATTCTAGATGATTTGGACATTCTTAACACATTGAAGCAGGTTTGAGGATAAGTAGATGACTGTAAACAACACATTTTGCACATTTGATCTAATGTAGAGTCCTAAGCCATGGAAGCTGGACCAAGGAGATGTAGCCTAGGAGGGGTGAAATCCTTCATCAAAACACTGTGTTAATGGATCATTTTGATGGTTTTTTGTACATTTTATTGTTGTTGTTCAGTATTATGTTCTTATGTTTAAAATGATCATGAATTTTACATGAAACTCAACTCATTTACCTGTTTAAAACTCACAAACACCTCAATAAACCTATGCACATGAAGTAAGAGATCAACAAATTATTTATAATTCTAAAGATGAAATTTTCACAACAAAACTAACATTCTGATTCAGATCAAGGTGGTATTAGAGTAAAGGTTGCAAAGGTTATTTTCTTGAATTTCTTGAGTTTTGTGCAAGTAGGGTTTTAATGGTTGCAAATTTGTGATGCCTACAAGTTTAAAGTTGTAGAGAGGAGAAGGGAAACTATTGGTTGCTAGTCCTGAGGTTAGGACTAGAAAAAGGAAAGCCACAAGGGTACCATATCCACCGAAATTTTCACGCACAGTTGCACTTGAAGCACCTCAAGTTTTATCTCTAGCTGAGATTGAAGAGGTACATGTTGCACTAGAAGCTAAGCTTTAATCTGTAGCCATCATGTCAAGTTTTGGAGAGAATGAAGGTATTTCAGAAGAGGAAGCATACAAGAAGGCTTTCTATGAACTGATTGAATGGGTTAGGATCCTCTTTTAAGAGAGGAACAAAAAGGATGAAGAGAGGGATTCAAAGGGAAGTGGAGGAAAGCCTCCTCCATCTCCACCATCTTCATCATCATCCTCATCCTCATCCTCAACATCAACGTCATCTTCCACTTCCACAGCCAAACCCATCCATGATCACTCAAAAACCAAAAAAGGAAAAACCCCCTTACTCAAATTTGATCTTCCAATGTATAATGGTGAGGTAAATAGAGAGACGTTGGATAATTGGATTCGTCAATTGGAGGTTTATTGTAGAATTCAGAACCTTAAGGAAGATGACATAAAGATTCATTTGGTTTCCTTGAGGATGGAAGGATCAACACTTGTATGGTGGGAAGCAAGGACTCAAGAAGAGATTAAAAGCTATGGTAAGATCTTAATGTCTTGGTCAAGTTTTATTGCTGTCATTAAAAGGAAATTTTATCCTCTAGCTTACATGCAAAAAGCCATTATGGACTGGTAGAATTTTAGACAATTGAAAGGGAAAAGTGTGCAAGATTATACTCATGAGTTTAGGAGAAGAGATCTTATTTTGGGTATTAATTTGTATTCTCAAGAAACTTTTTTAAAGTATATTGGGGGTTTTCACAGTTACCTTAGGCACACTATTCTTATGTTTAATCCCACAAACTTAGATGAGGTTTGCGTTCAAGCAACACATTTAGAAGCAAGATAGAAACAAAATATAAATGAGAAAAGTGATAGTTTCCTTGAGTATGAGGGTAAAGGAAAGGGAAATTTTAATGGAAGAGGAAAGATAAATAGCTCTATCAAAAGACATAAAGAGAAACTCACATGTAAAAATTGTAGGAATAATGGCAATGATGAAGACCATCGTTGGAAACTTGATCCAGAGTTGAAGCCAAACAAAATGAAAGCCAAAGAAAAGGGGAAAATTGTTGCAATCATTGAACATGACTTAGGTTCAGATTCAAGAGATAAAACCAAGATTACGACCATGGGTTTGAAAGGTAAGAACATTGTAAGTACTATTTCTTCAAATTGTTCCAATGTAACTTAAGATGAAGATACGAGAATTTAACTTTTCCATATTAGAGTTGTTTCTAAACATACCAAGATAGACACACTATTTGATAGTGGGTCTCAAGCTAATTTTATTTTCGAAGACTTGGTCAAGAAGATAAACCTTGAAACTATTATAAATAAAACACCTTATCCTTTAGGGAGGATATGCAAGAATTAAATATTGCAGGTAATAAGGAAGTGAATACTAAGGTTTTCCATGAATTCAAACTTTCTGGATGAAGTTGAACTTGATGTGGTGTCGCTTGAAATATCAGGTATTGTTTTAGGAATTCCATATCTTTATGATAAGAAAGAATTATTTCATCACCATGAGAATATGTATCACTTGTTTAAAGATAGAATTTAGTACATATTTAGATCGCATAAAAATAAGACAAGTTTGTCTCTTATACGTGTAGGAGAACTGAAGATAATAGTGAATGCAAGTCAAAATTTGACTTTGTTAATGATCAAACATATAGATGTTTTGAATGAGGCCTTTCAAAAAGATGCATCGAATGAAAAATTTTATTTCATTGAAGTTTCTTACTCTTGTAATAAGATGTTTCGGGACTCTAAGGAGGTAAACAAGATGTGAAATATTTGCAGCAGTCAACATCACTGTTGAGCAGTGTTAGAAACAAGATGCTAGTGCAAGAGAGTACAAAGGTCAAAGAGAAAGCGTGAAAGAAATTTGACAAATAAGGCATAGGTTCCACAATTTCTTGTTTTTGGTTTTGAAAGGGTACATGGAAATGGCAAAAATACTTGGTAAAAATTCGATGCAAGTACAAATCAAGAGCAACTAAGAATCACCATGACGGAAGTGTGTAAGGTGAGACATTTTTTAAGTTTCCTTTGATTGATGACCGAGGTAGGAACAAGTTTGTTTCTGCAAGAAGAGCTTTCTACTCTGAAAATTCATGGAAATTGCAGCATGACGATGTCTACAATAGCAAGAGAGGGTCGCAAGAGTCAAGGAAAAAGCTTAGTTTTTGTGAAAAGATCAAGTTGATGAAAATGGGAAAAGTTTAGTGGATTGAGATCGGAAGGGTGAGGGGACTATACCCTCATCCACATGATCAATAACCAAAAATATTTTGGGGTCCAAAAGGTTTCTAGTGGGGAGGAATGATCAGGTGCTCAGTGTTAAAGCTCAAAAATTAAATTTCTCAAAATCAATTGGAAACTAAAGGGAATCGAAGAGTTTGTCGCCAAGAATCTGGCGCAATTCATTTCATAAAAATGACTCCGGATGAGGAATATAGAGCCTGTTGTGTGTTTTCCTAAACAATTAAAAAAATTGCATAAGTGACAGGTTGGTGACATGGTAGCCTAGGCAGAAAACTTAAATATATTCTTGGAAAAATCTTCATTTTCGCCCAATGAAAATGTGATAAGTGTCACTGTAAGATGTGAATTTTTTTTTATCCTAAGGTCGAAATTACTTTTATGGGTGCATTATTTTTATATATGGTTGGGATAGTCCAACTAGAGGTGATTACATTGTGCAGCTAGGGGCTGCCATGTGCCCCCTCTAGTGGACCAAGTCCAAAGTCCGAATTGCATTACATATATAGGTAAGATTTAATGGTAAGTCCTAATTGCATTACATATCAAAGGTCGGATTTAATGGTAAGTCTGAATTGCCTTACATATCAAAGGTCAGATTTAATGGTCAAAATTTCATATTCAAAGGTTGGATAACCATATATATTATGGTTAAAAAATTAATATGGGTGGAAGGGCGGAGGCCAGGGCTCGACCCCACGACCTCCCCCAAACAACGTGGCTCTGTTACCATCATACCATAAGCGCATGACTTAACATTCAATGACTGCGACATATATTTATTTTTTTATGGTTCATCCGATAGGGATATGGAGGGGGCCAACCCCACAGGACATGCCCCTCCCCACATGACCTTTCCAATATGACCTATGGAAGAATTTATTGTTTATGATTAGGGTTAAAAATTAATGATGGTTTGATTACCCATGTAATCCTTGTTTAAAACTACGCTAATCCTCATTTAAATTCGGATTTGGTTAGAGCATGATTAGCCCTAAACCAGGCTTAAATTTAATTAAATTGTAGTTTAATTCAGTGGAAAAACTGGCGGAGCTGGCATTTTGCCCAAATTTAGCGGCCTTAATTGGATTTATCTCCAGATTTAGTGGGGTTTCTTAGGCCAAAATTTAGGAGGCCATAACTTTTACAAAATTCTACCAAATTGGGAGCAAGAAGATCTATTCTGGATGATTTGGACATTATGAACACATTGAAGCAGCTTTTAGGAGATTTACATGAATGTAAAACCACTTTTTCACATTTGAGCTAATATAGAGACCCAAGAAATTGAAGCTGGACCAAGGAGATGTAGCCCAGGAGGGGTGAACTCCTTCATGAAAACACTATGTTAATGGATCATTTTGATGGTTTTTTGTACATTTTATTGTTGTTTTTCAACATTATGTTTCTATGTTTAAAATTATCATGAATTTAACATGAAACGCAACTCATTTACCTGTTTAACACTCACAAACACCTCAAGAAACCTATGCACATGAAGAAAGAGATCAACCAATTTCTTATAATTCTGAAGATGAAATTAGCACAACAAAACTAACATTTAGATTTAGATCATGAGGAAAATTCAATCATGCTGATTCACTCTCTTTCCCATGCAACAACACCTCTATCTTCGATGGAAGCTATATGAGAAGTTGATCACCCACACAACAACTCTACTCATGCTGCAATCTGGATCACAACCCACGCATGCACTTTGGATCACAACATTTAAAATTAAGATCGCACCCTGATGTAGACGAGACACAATGCATGCCAATCGTCTTACGATACTGAGAATTAAGGATTCAAGTAAGCGTGCTACTCTAAGATCCGTGATATACTCTCCAATCCCCACGCATATGAACGACAAAATATGAGACTTCAATCACCCATGCACTGGATTGATCCCCACAAAATTGAGGAGAGCATGCATGTAGCGAACCTGTAGCAACACCAGAGGTTGCCTTCTCCTACGCAGCTCCTGCTCCTTCAAGCTCATTTTCTAAGGGCATTTCTAACCACGACAAAGATTGAAACTCCAAACGACCGCAAAATCAAAGGCTCCTACTCGACGACCACCATGAATGACTTCTTCACTGGAATGCAACAATCCCTCAAATGATGCCACATTGCTAGTCAACGTTGAATTGGAGCATTGAATCTCCAATATCCTAATCGGCGTTGAGAGCCCACATTATTGGAAAATTCTTTAAGGGAAGGGAGATCAACATTACTCCTGGGGTCACCGGTGCATTGGCTCCACTTCTGAAAAACACTGGCCATTGCATAATTTCAACCAAAATGATTGTTGATATCATTAATTTTAGGAAAAAAAAATTCTTCCGTGCTCTGCCTCCTCACCACTAGAGGCCTTCTTTGCACCAACCACCAGGGGCCACTCTTCTGCCACCTAAACACTCACTCATCCTTGAATATTTGATACCATGATAAAAAAATGGAAGACAAAACATATATTCGATAAAATGAGCAGATCACAGGTGAGGAGCTTCACTTAGAGACTGTCTCTACAGAACGCTCTACCAATTCATCATTAATTATCATGAATAAATAGTTTACTAGAAAATAGGGAATTTAGAACAACCACCTAAGAAACAGGAACTAAATCCTTATCTAAGGCACACACACAACTAATTAACTAAATCTCTCCTAGAATACATTTCTCCATTATCTTCAACAGGAACCTTGAAACATTGTAGAGCATATGTTTTGAGAAGAACAACAGGCAGATTTTTAAAAAATGCGAGTGGCATATAAAATTTAGATTGTATAGAACAAAGACTGATTTTATTATTATTGATAGTCAAATATCAACAACCGGTCTCTGTAAAGAGCTTTGACCAGTTCAAATACTCACCCTACTGCAATATATTAGCTCATATACAATAGTCGAGGAAATCCAAAAAATGACAGCATAATGATCCTTCAAACAATTTGAATGAGTGGGAAAGGCTACTTTCTGCGAAAAGATCATTGTTGGCACCCATAAAGTAGAAATCAGACTTCCCGAACAATAATTAAAAGATCACAAAATAGACAAGATACCTTCAACATTCGTTGAATTATTATGATAATTCACCAATATTGATCTCTCCTTTGAAGTTACAATTGTTGTCACCATTAATATTAACTCTTTCATTTTCTGAAAAAAAATAAAAATAAAATTAAAAAAAATCAAAGGGAAAGGAAAAACCTAGTTTTTTTTGTAGCATACCTCTCTCCACATATTTTCTACTTACCTTTATGGATATTTTTTCTTTTTAAAGAAGCTACAAGTAGTTTTGTAAGTTCTTTAGTTTTGGCAGATTAGATTAGTTGTTTCCTAATAAGTGTGATTATGGTTAAGAGGGGAGACTTCTAGAGGCCATTTTTTTTCTAAAGCAAAGGTTAGACACTAATAGCTAGGACCATCTCTACCATTCAACTAGGCCTGGTTGTTTTCACTTATTAGATTTAAATCAATAAATTACTATTTCTCATAAATATTGGCCACTAATAAACATAACACAACCATGCTATTACCATAGTGCATAAAAAATAAATGCATGTCATGATATAAAATTTTCATCTCATTATATATCCAAAAAGAACCTTTTTTCTCCTCATCAGCTTGTCTCTCCTCATATCATCATGTAACTTAAAGTGGTGCCACTATAAAAATACATATACCAAAATATATACACACTTGTTTCTTTTGTCTTTAAATACCATGAAGATGTAATATTGCATCCAACAGGTAATCCATCAAAATGACGTGCCAGTCAAATAATAATAAGAGGTATTTAGGAAATGACCAAGCAGTAATCACAAAAACCGTGCCACCAAAATAAATCAAAATTTGTCTCTTTTTTTGTGAGAGGGGGTCGATTCCACTTGTTGTTCTCCTTGTTGCAAATGTGAAGATATTGAGTGTGTTCATCCATGAGATGAACCCGAAGAATCATCTTGTGCATTATGTCCATTCTCGCTAGCCACAAGAACAAGGATAATATGGAGGTTGGATGGTTAACCAACAAGATTTGATGGGGTTATATGTTGTTGAGAAGCTTACCATGCAGAGGAGGCATGATGTGAGAGAGGAGTGGACAGTTAAGGTGCTGCGATAGGTGTGTGAACAATGCGATAGGAAACAAACTATAGGAGAAATGCATGAGCATAAGGGGGATGGTTGGGAGGTGGCAAGTCTTTCCAACCTTACCTTGAGCATAGAGGTTTTGCATAAATGACTTGTTCCCATCCATCATTATCTGGGTTTATTAGAGGAGCATAAATATGCAGGGGAACATGGATACCAACTTGTGAAGGATGTTGAGACAAGGGTCGTTGTGACCTAGGGTCTGCTTCAAATTGATTTTGAGGCATCCCTAGAAGATTAGAAATTTCAGAGCATAACAGGTCCCCTAGAAATTGTGAACTTGCATTAAAGTGAACAAAGATTCTGGTCTTATTTCCGTTCTGAAACCTAGGTACTGATTTCTATTTACATTTCCTCTGCCCCTACCTCTTCCCCTATTTTGATTAATGAAACTCATTATGCACATAAATACATTTTAAAGAGAAATCTTATTACACACATGCATGGAATGATAGGGTAACACTCGTTGACTCAGGAACAAGACCCTGAATTTTAACATAAAATAGAAAGGGAAATAATTGAATCAAGGAACAGGAGCAACACATGCTTTTATAGTCAATACAATTGTAGAGCATGGTCATTATATTAACTGCATATTTTTTTAAGATGGGAAGTGTGTATATGAAATAAATATATATGGATTGTTTGTATGAGCGGTTCAACGATAAACTTATCACTAGAATCTGATGACTCTTGTGCAAATTTTACCGAGTATATAAAATGAAACTTTGGCATTCGAAAAAATTAAGTTTAAGTTATATGGTGATATAGCCATATTTTTTATGTGTTCTTAATGGAAAATGGTACCAATTGTGTGATACGACTTTGGAAACTGTATACAAGATCTCCATGTGATTTGGGAAGCTTAATCGACTCTCCTCCATAGGTTTGATTGGCCAATCCATTGTTTGACGTCCACGAATTTCTCTTCTATTTTAAATATTGTAATGAGGGGTCTTTCCACATCAATATTCCACTATCTCACTGCACTCTTGGCACATTCTCGTTGTTTGAATTCATTAATGAAGTTGCCCAACCTTCACTCTTTCATTTACTCGGCCAACTCGAAATTGAAATACGATTCTTGGTCATTTGTAAAACCACTCAATGCAACTATTGTTTGAAAAGAATTGAGAAACTGAAACGAGAACTGGAGTAGAGAGTTACTCTTCACAATATTACGAATAGATAAATAGGAATACATTGGAAACATCAGCAATTAATGACTGAAGTAAACTGAAGTAAAACTAAACTACCTATGACACCTGGTAGACAATAAATTAACTGAACTGAACCTAACAGACAGTGAGATTAATATCTCAACATCCCCTCCTAATCTCAACTATTACAAGTGGAGGCACTAACAATGCATAATTTCTCTCTTTGAAATTCAAATACATTCTTTCCCAATGGCTTTGTGAAAATATCTGCAAGCTGATCTTTGGAACCACAAAAATAAAGTGTGATGTCCCT
Source organism: Pinus albicaulis (assembly GCA_034641835.2). Taxonomy (NCBI): domain Eukaryota; kingdom Viridiplantae; phylum Streptophyta; class Pinopsida; order Pinales; family Pinaceae; genus Pinus; species Pinus albicaulis. The sequence goes on along the minus strand of CM076572.1, from coordinate 1,094,333,266 downwards.
ATCATTGACAAGTTCACGAATGAAATGAAAAAATGTGTCAATGTGCTTTATCTTTTTGTGAAAAACATGATTTTTTGATAAAGAAATTGCTGAACTGTTATCACAGTAAATTGGAGTTGGCTCATTCTGAATATCTGAAATGTCTTTCAATAATATTCTCAACCTCACTGCTTGACAAGCTGCTGAATTTGCTGCTACATATTCTGCCTCTGCAGAAGATATTGAAACGATTAACTGTTTCTTGGATGCCCATGAAATCATATTTGTTCCAAGATGAAAAACATACCCTGAGGTACTTTTACGATCATCTAAACTCCCTACATAATCGCTGTCTGTATAACCTGAAAGTGAACAATTTTCATAATGTGAAAAAAAAAACCATAGTCTATGGTCCCTGCAATATACCTTAAGATCCTTTTTGCAACTTGCCAATGAGTAAGCTTTGGTGACTGCATAAACCTGGAGACAAAACTTGCTGCAAACATAATATCTCGTCTAGCTGCAGTTAGATACAACAAACTACCAACTAGGCTTTTATACAATGTGGGATCAACATATGGTGCTACATCTTCTTTGCTGTGTTTGATGCCTTGAGCAATTGGTGTATCAGCTGATTTGCAATTTGTCATTCTGAACTTTTGAATAATATCAGTGGCATATTTTTGTTGACCAAAAGAAATGCTATTATCAGATTGGTGAATTTCAATTCCTAGGAAATATTTCATGACTCCTAGATCTTTCATGTCAAACTCTGCTTGAATTGTTGCTTTGAAAAATTCTAACATCATATTTCCTGTATAAAGAAGATAATCTACATAAAGGCATACAATAAGAATTTTACCTTCATGAGATTTGGTATACAAAGTGGGTTCATGGCTACTTCTGGAAAAACCACTTTTGATGAGATAGGTGTCGATGCGACTGTACGAAGCTCTTGGAGCTTGTTTCAAACCATATAAAGCTTTCTTCAATCTATATACTTTATGTTCTTGTCCTTTTACTTCGAAACCTAGAGGCTATTCTACATAAAATTCTTCTTGTAATACACCATTTAGGAAGGCAGATTTTACATCAAGCTGATAGACTTTCCATTTGTGTTGAGCTGTTGTGGACAAAATGGTTCTGGCAGTGTCTAAACTTGCTACTGGAGAAAATGTTTCACCATAGTCGACACCAAATTGTTGTGAGAATCCTTTGGCAACCAGCCTTGCCTTATGTTTCTCAACTTTCCCTTTTTCATTTAGCTTGGTCTTATATACCCATTTTACACCAATTTTTGTTTTGTCTCTTGGGAGATCAGCTAATTCCCAAGTCTGATTTTTCTCTATGGTAGCAATTTCTTGGTTCATTTCTTCGACCCAATGCTTTTCTTTGACTGCTTCTTCAAAATAAGTCAACTGAGTTGAAATGAATGCAAACATATTCTGTTGTTCAGATTCATGCTCCTGTTCATATATCTCTCTGATACTTCTTGTTTTTTGTCCCTCTTCTAAAGATGTTTGATCATTGGCTGAATTAGTACTTGATGATGTTCCATTTTGAGAATGTTCTGGTTGTTCTTGAACCTGCAATCTTGGAGTCTGTGGTAGATAAAAATGCTGATTTGAAGTTTCATCTACATGGTCAAACCAAGATTTATTTTCGAAAAATTTCACATCTCTACTTATAATGAACTTTTTGGTAATGGGGTTATAAAGTCTGTAGGCTTTCGACTGCTCACTGTAACCTACAAACATGAATTTCTCACTTCTATCATCAAGCTTTTTTCTGAGTTTTTCAGGAACATGAGAAAAAGCTACTGATCCAAAGATTCTAAAGTGTGACACATTTACCTTGTTTCCATCCCATGCTTCTTGAGGTATTTTATCTTATAGGCTAGATGTTGGAGATCTGTTAAGAACATACACTGCTGTTGACACTGCTTCAGCCCAATAGTTATTTGTCAACTTCTTCTCCCGTAGCATGCATCTCGCCATGTTCATGATCGACTGATTGTTTCTTTCTGCCACTCCATTTTGCTGTGGAGTGTATCTGGTTGTGTACTGCATTAGGATACCTTTTTGTCGACAAAATGATTTGAATTCATTTGAGGTGTATTCTCCTCCTCTCTCTGATATGAGTACTTTCAAGAGTTTTGCACTCTGTTTTTTTTTCTTCTGCCTTGAACTCTAGAAATCTAGAGAAGGCATCTGATTTGTTTTTTAAAAAATACACCCATATCTTCCTGCTAAAGTCATCAATAAAAGTCAGAAAGTAGAAACTCCCACCAATTGACAATGTCTGCATTGGACCGCAGATGTCGGTATGGACAAGTGCCAAAGGCTCTTTCGCCCTTGAGGTTGATGAGGGAAAACTATCTCTTTTATGCTTGGACAAGACACAAAATTCACAATTACAGAATTTTTCACTGATAGTAGGTAGACCAATGACTATAGATTTCTTTTGAAGAAGACTGAGACTCTTGACTGGAATGTGACCATACCTAGAATGCCATAGATGAGTTTCATCTATTCTTGATATATTGTGGACTAAAGATTCGTTGGTATTTTGGCTTCTAAGGGTCAATGGAAACATCCTACTCTTGGTCTTTTCAACTTTTTCTATCAACCTTTTATGAAGATCTTTGTCATATATATAGCAGGTGTTCTTTTGAAACAATACATCATAGCCATGTTCCATTAACTGTCCTACAATAAGGAGGTTATTTTTGAGCTGAGGAACATAATAAACATCAGGGATGTATTTGTTTTGATTCTGATTAGTAAGAATAGGAACACTACCTTTTCCTTTAGCTTTAATACTTGTACAATTTCCAAGCGTTATCTCTGATGTTATGGAAGCATATAGAGAAGAAAGAAGTCTCTTGTTTCCTGTCATGTGATTTCTGCATCCGCTGTCGAGCAACCAAAGATCTTCACTCTGTTTGTCTTCTGAGAGATGGCATGAAAGAAACATGGACTCTGAGGATTCTCCTTCACTTTTGGAGAGATTGATATAGCCTCTGTGCTGATCAGACTCTTTCTTTCTACAGTCGTGTTCGTAGTGGCCAAACTTCTTACAGTAGTAACATTGAACACTCGATCTGTTCCATGACCTTCCACTCTGATTTCGGTTTTGCGGAGGTCTCCACTTCTCTGTTGCATGATGATGATCAGATCTGCCATTTCCGCGACCTCTGCCTTGCTTGTTGCCGCCTCTGTATCCTCTACTTCTGCCTCTGTCAGATAAGAGGTGTGCTTTGAAGGCTTGTTCCGTGGAATCTTCTGTCAGATTGAGTCTTGTTTTGTGTGCCAAAAGTGATCTAGTCAACTGTTGTACTAAGAAAGTTTTAAAATATTTGGATTCCAAAATCGCTGTGACAATCATGTCATATTTCTTTGGTAGACTTCGAAGAAAATTTTCAACAAATTCATGATCTGTAATGGTTTCGCCAATGAGTTTGATTTGATTCACTATTCCCATGACTCTAGTCATGAACTGATCCACATTCTCGGTGTCAGCCATCTTTAGGGTTTCAAACTGAGCTCTCAATGTTTGCAGTTTAACCGTCTTCACTGTATCATTTCCTTGATACGCAGCTTGCAAAATATTCCAACATTCTTTTGTTGTTGTCGCACCAGTTATTTTGTCAAAAATAGAATCATCGATTGAATTTTGTATCCAGCATTTGGCTTTGTGCTCCTTCTTTCTGAGTTCAATAGCTGCATTTCTCTGATTATTGGTCATGGCCGCCCATGCTTCTTGGGTCGGATCTACATAAGAAATTAGAAGCGTGTCCCAACAATCTTGTGCTTGTAAAAAAATCTTCATTCTCAAATTCCAAAATTCATAATTTTTGCCAATTAAATTTGGTGTCTGTGGTAAAGAACTTGAAAAGGTCATTATTTCTTCAAATGCACCTTTTGTAAATCTCTAAAAATTTTAAATCTCTTTTAAAGATTTAAAAAAAAACCCTTAAAATCCCTTTTTTTTTTTTAAATTTCCTCTTCAAAAAACACTTTCCAACCTTCACCTTCACCACATACTCCTTATAAAAACCTTTGAACAAATTTCAAGTTTTTTTATAGAAAAAACTTAAATACAAAAAACTTTCTTGATATAAAACTTTCACCCCTTTTCTTAAATCATGTAAAACTTTGAAAATCACCTAACCTTTTTTTTAAATCGATACTTTAAAAAAGCTTTCGATTTTTGAATGATGGATTAACTTTAATAAAATCTTTATATTAAAGTACTCATATCAATGCCTTTTCACGTTCGTTTGAATTTTCATAAAAATATAACAGCTCCCGGATTTGAAACGCAGTGCGTTATTTCTTTTGCTTGCAGATTGGCGCGGTCCCTAGGGGAATAGTCGCGCCTATTTCAAAAATGATGTGAGGCATGAAACTGGGATGGGTATGGCGTGTATTCTTGTGCCAATCAGCTTCACAGTTGCGCCAATCAATTGCTCCTCTCTTCTGTTCCTTTGTGGTTCTGTTGCTGTTATCCAGTGAGGTTTATGCAAGCTGGCTCGGATACCATGAAAAGAATTGAGAATATAGAAGCAGAGAGTTACTCTTTAGAATATTAGGGAAAGATAAATAAGAATACATTGGAAACATCAGCAATAAATCACTGAAATACACTGAAGTAAAACTAAACTATCTATAACACTTAGCAGACAATAAATTAACTAAACTGAACCTAACGGACAGTGAAATTAATATCTCAACATCATTGCCATTTTCAACTCTTGTTTCGCTCCCAGTACATTTTGGTTGTTAACGAGGTTTTGTTAAGTATATATTTGGAAAACGTGGCATATTTTAATTCCTTACAAGTTTAATTCCATGTTGCACATTTCTTGCATATGAAGTATGTTGAGACGATCTCGTTTCATTTCTTTGTGGACTTCTATGATTTTTATCACGCATTATGATCCCTCCATTGGCTTTTACATGAAAATTTTTGATGTGGTCGATCCCATGGTTGGCAGTAGTTTGTTATTTTGTAAGTTTGTGTATTCTTTATTTTCATTGTTATCGCAGTCATCTCTGCCCCGCTTAATGACATAATTCATGTGCATTATGACTTAAATACCTTGAGGTTTTGGAACCTTGGGCTTATATTGTCTCGCATGCAATGAATTACTCAGTTGTGAAGACCATAGTCGTCAGTTTAACCACCCTCTACTTAATTAATTCAGGTAAAAGATATTATAAGGGTTTAATCGTAATTGGTATTATATGGTTTTCAAGAAATGATTTGTTTATTAGACTATGTTTTCATATTGATTCCTCATGGAAATTTTACTCCATTTTAAAATTTCATATAATTTCTTTCGCACCCTCAATTGGAATAACCCTACAAAGTTGTTTCACTTTCAAACACTTAATAAATTCATTTTTCAAGTTTTCTTTTCCATCATACCATATAAGGGGTTATAAAATCCCAAGGGCTTTGAACCAAAAACCTATACGAAGGCCATGCACAAGGATTTTGTCTAATTTCTCTCAATTCCCATTGTAAAATTAGCCACTGAACTCATATTATTTATATTTTTCACTGTGGTCTTTTTAATAGTCGAAGTCTTTGTATTCTCATTGATTTGTCTATAGAGAAAATTCTTTTTACCGAGGAGAACTATACATTCACGTTACTGTGACAAACTTGTTTTAACAATTCTCAATTATGTGACTTGTGCAAACGAATATTTTCATTAATGTTAATCAGTCACACATATAATATTAATCCCAAAAGTTTTTAATATTATTTCCCTCGGTTTTATAAATAGTTTATAATAAGTTTAAAAAAAATTTGTAATAGTTATTATTATAAATAAATAAAAAATATCTCAAAAAATATAAAATATTAATCCCAAATTTTTTAAATATTATTTCCTTATAAATAGTTTATAGTAAGTTTAAAAAAAAATTGTAATAGTTATTATTATAAATAAATAAAAAATATCTCAAAAAATATAAAATATTAATCCCAAATTTTTTTAATATTATTTCCCTAGGTTTATAATTTTATTGTTAATTTTTAAATCGGTTTATAAATAGTTGATAATAAGTTTTTAAAAAATTTGTAATAGTTATTATGATAAATAAATATAAAATGTCTCAAAAAAATATAAAATATTAATCCCAAAAGTTTTTATATTATTTCTCTAGGTTTATAATTTTATTGTTAACTATTAAATTGGTTTATAAATAATTTATAATAATTAAAAAAAAAAATTGCAATAGTTATTATTATTAAATTGTAACATTAATAATAATAATATTGATAGTATAAGTAAAAAATATTAAATACTATAAATATTAAATATTAACAAAAAAAAATCTCATATTTGATTAATATTATAAACCCAAGAGTTTAATTCCTTGGGTTTATAATATTAATCCTGAGGCCATATATTATTAATATCAAGAGTGTATAATATTAATCCTAAAAATTTTATAATATTAATGTCTTGGATTATAATATTAATACTTTATGTTTATTAATGAGAAAGATTTATAATATTAATCTCTTAGATTTATTAATATTAATCCATTGGATTTATAATATTAATGTTAGAGTTTATAATCTTATTTTTAATATATTTAACTTAGGTTTATAATTTTATGGTTTATAATATTGTGTTTATGATGTTAGGGTTTCTAATATTCAATTTAATATTCAGGGTTAATATCATAATGTTGAAATGATTTAGAAATATGAGAAACATTGTATTGTGATAAAAATTGTTTCAATGTGTCAATCAATCTAATAATGATTGTTGCAATGTTACATTACATAAAAAATTATTCAATGTCACAATGTGAAATTACAAAATTAGGTTTAATATGGGTTTATAATATTAGGGTTTTTAATATTTGGTTTATAATATTGGTTTTTATGCATTACATTGCAATGTATTCAATGTTGCATAACGAAATTGAATAAATTAGGGTTAATATTGTGTCTTATAATATTGGGTTTAGGATTTAGTGTTTATGTTATTTTTAATACTGGGTGTAAGGTTTATAATTGTGGGGTTTATATTGTTAATCATAGGGTTTATTAATCACAAGAACTTATGATATTAATCCCTTGGGTTTACAATACTAATGCTAGGTTTTATAATCCTAGGGTCTAATATATTTATATTGGGGTTTATAATATTAACCTTAGGGATTATAGAATATTGGGTTATGATTTTAGGGTTTATAATATTTAGTTTGATATTAGGGTTTAATATAGATCATGGTCAGCGAAGTTCAATATTTATTAGTCACGATCAATCTTGGCCAACCATGGTCAATCCTGGCCAATCATGTTGTGTGAAATCAATCATGGTCAACCGTCAATCCTGGCCAATCATGTTGTGTGAAATCAATCATGGTCAACCATGGTCCAACATCGGATGGTAACAAAGATTCTGCCAATATGAAAATCAACATTGGTCAACCACGGTCCAATATCACATTTTAACAAAGATTGTGTTCATATGACAATCAATAATAGTCAAACATGGTTGATCATCATCTTATGTTGCATTATGATAAAGATTGTCTCAATATGAAAATCAACCATGGTAAATCATGATCAACTATATTTATTTTAAGATTTATAATATTTATCTTGAGGTTTACATATCTTGAGTTTATAATATTTATTCTTTGGGTTTAATATCATTCCCTTGAATTTATAATCTCTTTACAATATAAATTTAAACATGAATGCCAAAAAAATGTAATAATCTTTAATCCAAAAATGTAATCCATGGAGTTTATAATCTTTATTCCAAAATTTTATAATATTAATCTAATAAGTAATTACTTGCAAATATTTAATATTTAATATTAAATATTAAATATATTATTTTTAACTATAAATATTATTAATATTAATATTACAATTTAAATAATAATAATAATTTATTGTTATTATGTTAATAATATTAAATGTTAATAATTCAAAAACATTATTATGATTAATAACATTAACAATATTTTAAATAATGAGTTGATACTAGTGAACTCATTATTTTATTTTTTAAAATATAAATAGTATTGTATTAATGATGTTATTAAGAATTACATCTAATTATTAAATGTTACTAATTAATCATAATTAAAAATAGATTTAATAATTACCATAATTAACAAATCTAAATTTACATAAATGCTTTGATTAATAGTTAATAACCTAATAATCTAATAACCTAATTTATATGTTAATAACCTAATATTTAGAGTGTGTGTGTTTCCACGCTGAATGACTTCATGTTGAGCTCCGGAGTCTATGAGATCCCCTGCTCATGTGGGAAATCTTACATAGGACAAACCAGGAGGTCCTTCAAAGCATGGCTGAAAGAACACATCCCTGATAACATCCACAACTGCGTTTCCAAATCTGCCATAGTTCAACATTCCCATTCTACCAAACACCTCATTTTCTTTGACAAATCCAAAATCTTGGTCACTGCCCCTTTCGATTCAAGTCGGGTCATTCGGAAAGCCCTAGAGATTGAAAAACATCCTAATAATTTTAACCGAGATGATGGCTATCATCTAAGTCAATCATGGAAACCCACCATCTATTTTCTTTCATCGAAGCATTTAAATCAATCTCGACAAATCGTTAACCAATCCTTAATTTTAATCTATTAAAATCTCGTTTTATTTACCTTCTAATTAGTTATTTATCATTTATTCTCCTTCGATTACTCTATTCTTAACTTCTCTTTCATAATTCAACCTTAATTTCATTTTCTATCCTATATTTATTTTTCTGAGTGAAAATATTTCAATTTATTTAAATCTTTTAACTTAATTAAGTTTATCACTCTTCATTGTAGAATCTATTTCATTTTAATAATCTCCTACTAGCCTAAGGGTAGTTTCATCTAAATAAATAGTTAAATTCATATCGATCATCTTATTTTTAATTATTTCAATTATTTCACTTTAATAATTTATTAATTTATAATTTCAATGAACTTACGTTTTCTTAATCCAATAGTCTAGTTTATTTAATTTAATAATTAATAATCTCTCCTTTATTTTAATCTAATAGTCTCAATTACTTAATTTTAATAATAAATTTTATTAAATTAATATTTTCAATTTCACATTTAGTTCTATAATTTCACGCTAGCTAACGAGTAGTTGCATTTAAACAATTAAATTTGATCCAATTTATTAGTTTCTATATGATTTATTTTTTTAAATTCCTTTAAGTTATTTTAATTTAATATTTTAATTTTAATAATTTATTGTAATTTAATATTTTAATTTTAATAATTTAATAGTTTTAATTTTTAATTAATTTATTAATTTCAATCATTTAATAATTTAACAATGCTTATTAATTTAATAATCTCATTTTATAATTTCATTGAACTAATTTCCTTTTATTTGATTATTTCTTCTTAATTTAAACCACTAATCTCATTCTTAACTTTCATCTATTCTTCCCCTAGTTAACTGCTAGTTCTCTCGTCTACCCTATATAACATGGTCCAACACACTTCTTATAGCATATTAAACTTTTGCTCCGAAAGATAGGTGAAATATTCACCGGAAACATCTTTTTTTGGACCCTTGATAAATTCCAGAAGCTCTCATCAAGCTAATATTTGTTAATAACCACATTATATTGGATTAATAACTTTACAAATATTATTTTTTAACCATTATTAATATTATATTAATGACTTTATTAATTACATGGTTTTAATATTAATTTAAATGTTATTTTTATTATTAATGATATTTTTATTATTAATAATATATCTATTAAAATTTAATATGAAATTTAAAATAAAAAACCATATTTAATAAAACTTAAATGCAAAAACAAACTAATATGATTCTTCAAGGTAATATTAAGAATAAAATCTAATATTAAATACTAAAATTTAGTATTGTATTATTTAATATCTTTACTCATTTATGTTTTGTTGAAATTGATTGATTTCTCATTGTTCATAATTATTTACTAAGTTTTGTTGAAATTGATGGATTTTTATTGTCCATCATTATTATTGGTTTAGGTTTTGTTGAAATTGATGGATTTCTCATTGTATACGGTTATTTATTAAGTTTTGTTGAAATTGATATATTTTTCATTATCCACTATTATTTATTAAATCTCACAAAATAAATAGCTTATTATTTTTGGAAATTTAATTTCTTTATATTTAAACAATTTAATTTATTATTATATAAATAAAGATGCGAAACATTTGGACTTTAATATTAAAACTTAATATTATATTATTATAAAATTTAAGTATTTGTGATTAAGTCACAAAATCTTTTTATAACCTATTCTTTGTATAGTATAATTAAATGTATTCTCTTTGTTAAAATTTTAAAGTAAAACCTCTTCTAAAATAAATAAATAAATAAATATATATATATATATATATATATATATATATATATATATATATATATATATATATATATATATATATAGTTAAAATAAAATAGTCATATTATTTATTCAAAATGAATTTGCAAATAAAAAAATTCAAACACAAAAAGAAACTAATCCATTGTCCTTTCATTAAAATTTAAAAGCTAATATTAAAACCCAAAAGCTAATATTATATTAATGAGATATTCGGTTGCTAAGTAGTTAAGAGGATTTAATCAGATTAATAAATTGAAGGCTTACATGAAAGGACATGGGTCTTTACATTATCTTAAAATTATTATACAACTCATTATATATTTTATTAAAAAAATTGATATATATATATTCTGGTTTATCTTAAATGAAACAAATTTATTTGAAAGTTAGTTAAGAAGAGTGAAAAAGGCACAACAGATGTTGAAGAGAAAAATGTAAGTTAACATATTAAAACTAATTGTTTGTTTTTTTTTTTGTTTTTTTTTTGTTTTTTTTTTGTTTTTTTTCTGAGTAAGTTTAATCTATTAATATACAAAAAATATTAGATGGAGGCCTAGGCCTCAGAGATTCTGGCCCAAGAGATGGGCATTCAAGTACAACCATGCTGGTTTGTCAAAAAAGCAACACACAGTGCCGAGAAACGGTTACAATACTGTATCACAGATAGGCATCTAAGCACAAAAAAGCCACCCTCATAGGGGAAACTGGCTCGAGTAACTAAACAGTATATCAACCTACAACATTTAGCGTCTGAAATGTAAACATGAACAGTCTTATACAAAGTAATTTCCTCCCACGAAGGGGAAACCGACAATCAAAAAGGCAGTAGAAGTAGAACCATCTAAGCTGTGTCAGCAGACGAACACCAGAGCTATGCCTGGCACAAAGAGTAGCCAAAAACAATCCTGAATGAAGGAAGGCCATTAATTACCTTGAGAAGAAGGAGGCGACTCGACCACAGGGTAGGCGTGAGCGTCGTGGTCATCCTCATCCTGCAAAGCAGCATTATCATCTGGAGTAACCTGTTTAGAAGAATCCGCTCTATCCTCGACGGCTGGAACATAAGAACCACCCCCTTGGACAATGCCCGCAACAGTATCCACAAAGGGGTCCTGCGAGGAACCACCCTCAGTTAGCTTCCACTTCTTACCAGAATTAGGAGGAGAACAGGGCCTAATGGGTGACAAATGCACTAGAGGAGAGTTGGAAAGCTTAGCAAAAGAATTAGGCAACTCTTCTTTGAAGTCAATGGTAATGGTAGCAGTGACAGTAGGCATATTGAGCAAGCAGGGGAAGCAGAAGTGAGCTCTGTGCTGCTGACCCAGGAGAAGACTCGAAAGGTTTGTAGCCTGCAAAGCACTCCCACACCCCATTAGATAGCTCCTACCACTGTGGGTCTCAGGATAACGACCCCTCATGGAATCAGAAGGCGGAGAAGAAGAGCTAGGCGAGGAGGGAGGAGTGCGACGAGAAGGACCACCACGGCTCGAACCACGCCGGCTACGCATCCTATGTCTCAAACGAGGCATGGAATTCTGATGAGGAGTGCTGAATTTAAAAGAACAGGGAGTGCCCAGACTGAGGTCCAAAGTCTGATGAGAATCAATCTCCGCAGGGAGAGAGACAGGGCGAAAGCCAAAACTCTGAGTGCAAAAGGAGCTTTGCGAAAAATGCAATCCAGGTGCAAGATTAACACAGCAAGAAAGCCAGCACCTGCGCCCTGTGATGGTCCGAGAGCTTGGCTTAGAGACCACTGAAGCACAGTAGGAGCTAAGGGGCAAGAATTCAGATCTGAAGCGTCCCAGAGAAGCCATATCTCTGAGGATTGAGCGCAGTTCTGGACGAGTGTGCCACATAAATGCCTCAGACGAAGCAATTTTAATGCAGTTAATGGCGCATAGGACGCAAAGGAGGTTGGCGGTGGTAGAACCCCATGCGCCCACCCAACCTTGCCACCTATTAAGCATGAAGACCACCCGCATCCGGGATTTGGAGGTCCTGTTGCACCAAGGATGTACAATCCTGAATGAGTTGTGCATCATTGGAATGTTGTAGCAGGCCTTCGTAGAATGGAGTTGTCTGAAGAGCGCCTTGATTAGCCAAACGATCAACAAATTTGTTGGCTGTGCGTCTGATGTGCTTGAAGGATATAGCTTTAGGCATCTTGAGCCAAGTTTCAATAAGTTCCAATCTACTTTGAAGTCTCCAGCTTGAAGCAATGTTGGAAGCTGAAGAGCCAGAGTGGAGACAGATTGTCGCTTCAATAAGAATCTGAGAGTCCCCTTCAACTTCCATAGGGAAGAATTTCTCTTTCTCCACTATACATAATCCTCGCCATAAGCCTTCGAGTTTAGCAGCATTATTGGAGTCACGACCAAGAGAGCTGAAATAGATGTGAGCTATGGTTCCTTCATGAGTCCTAAAAATGCCTCCAAAACCAGCAGGCCCCAGATTTCCTTTAGCCGCGCCATCAAAATTCATTTTGAAAGCCCAAGGCATGGGAGGCGACCAGGAAAGAGGCGAATCTGAATGCTTCAAGGTATTCTAGGATTGCTGATTAGTGTGGATGAGATCAAGGTTCCATATCTTCCAGATGAGAAATTCCGCAGGCAAGGATGGCATATTTGAAGCTTGCCAGGGGGTAAGAGCCAAAGTTTCTTGCAGATTTCGCTTGAGATTGAACCAGATAATAGCATTCAGAGTGACAACATCCTTGAAAGTTCTATGATTATGCTCCTTCCATATGGCCCAGTAGATGAATCCCAAGAATAAGTTCCAAATGGAATTGAGTAAGAGACATTGAAACGAAAGTGAAGGCCATATTTTGATTGTATTATTGATGTCCCCAACAAGACGCCCAGTCCGTCCAAAGTAAAAGGTGAATTGATCCCAAAGATAAGTAACTAGAGAACAGGAATCCAGGAGGTGCTGTAAAGTTTCTACCTGAGACTTACAATTGGGGCATCTTGAAGATCCGATGAAACCTCTTTTTAAGAGATTGTCCCAAGTAAGAATTTTACCTTTACTGAGGAGCCAAAGGAAGGTGGATATTTTTGGCCAGGTATTAGGATGCCAGATTTGGGCCCAAATGTGATCTTTCTGTTCCTGTTGTGGGCAGAAGAGTAATCTATAAGCTTCTTGAGTAGGGAAGTTACCTCGTGGCATGTATCCCCATCTTAACTTGTTAGCTTGATTCGAAACCTTAATCCTTCTAAGACTTAGCTCCTGCTCAATGTCGCCAAAGGTTTCCCCCTCCCAATCTTCTTGCTAGATAAGTGTTGGTTTCCATACCTGATGACCATGGGAAGAATTGGGTTGCCAGAAATGATTAACATGTTTGGGGACGACATTTCGAAGATTGTTTTTCCACAAAGGTTTCTGGAAGAGAGAGGAGAGTTTCGGCAACTGTTGCCAAGAATCATCCCAAAATCTAGCTTTGTCTCCTGAATGGATTTCCCAGAAACTGTGTGCTTGAATGAAGGCTCCATGAAGTTTTTCCGCATTCCATATTAACGAGCCAAGAGCGTCAGAGTTGAAACGAATGAGATCAACCTGGGATCTGCCTGGAGCATACTTGACCTGCCAAAGACGTGCCCAGGGGATGTGAGGTTTAGATACCCAACTCCACCAGATACGAGCCCCCATGGTAAGATTGCTGTGAAGCGGGTCTCGTAATCCCAATCCCCCTGTGTGTTTTGGAGTACATACTTCTGTCCACTTGACCAAAGCCCATTTTCTGTTGAGGCTCGAGGAGCCCCAGAGGAAATTCCTCTGAAGGTTGCGAATTTTCTTCAACACCCATTTGGGAGTAGCCAAAATGGAGAAGAGATAAAGTGGCATAGCTTGAAGAACAGATTTGATTAAGATAACTCTTCTGGGCAAATTGAGAGATCGATAGGTCTAGGAGGAGAGGCGAGCTTCCATTTTATCCAAGAGGGATCTCCAAGAGGCATGCTTAATAGTTGAGCCAACCAGGGGAGCCCCAAGATATTTGGAAGGAAGAACATCAATCATGAAGCCTAAGATTCTAGCAATATTTTGTTGAGAGATGGGAGGGGTATTGAAAAAGAAGATGTGGGATTTAACAGCATTGATGGTAGTACCAGAAGCCTCCGAGAAGGTGTCAAGCAGAGATTTGAGGGATCAGGCTTCTTGTACAGAAGGATGGCCAAAGAGCAAGTTATCATCCACAAATTGTTGATGAGTAATGGGGGAGCTATTGTGGAGAGAGATGCCTTCAATAGAACCAGAGGAGGCAGCATGATGAATCAGTCTACTGAGGCCTTCAGCCATAAGCACAAAAAGGAATGGAGATAAGGGGTCCCCTTGACGAATTCCCCTAGAAGATCGGAACGACAGAGAGGGAGAGCCATTGACTAGGATAGAGTAACTGGGAGAAGAGAGAAGGATCATTACCCATCTAGTCCAAGTAGCATTGAAACCAAAAGCCAGAAGGATTTGTTTGATATAATTCCAGCTTAATTTGTCAAAAGCTTTTGATAAATCAAGTTTGAGAAGCATACCTGGTTTCTTGAGGATTTTAAGAGAATGAATTACCTCATGCGATAATATTATGCCATCCAAGATTTGATGACCCTCCACATAACCTGTTTGCTTTGGCGAGATAAGGAGAGGGAGGAGAGGCTTAAGCCTGTTCGCAATGACTTTGGAGATCAGCTTATAAATAACATTGCAAAGCGCTATGGGCCTGTATTTATCTGGGGTACTTGAATTCTCCTCCTTGGGGATGAGTGCAAGGAAGGTTGAATTTAGTGAGGGAAGGATCCAGTGCATGGATCGAGATTCCTCTACTAAAGCCCAAACTTCCAGCTTAATAAGCTCCTAAAATGCGTGAAAAAAATTGGCTATGAATCCATCCGGGCCTGGTGTCTTCCCATCCTTGAGTTGAACGATGGCTTTTTCAACCTCATGAAGCGTAACCGGCTGGAGAAGCATTGCATTGTGATCCTCTGTTATGATTTTAGGAATATGTTGAGTTACAGAGTGAATAGCTTGCTCACGATTGCCTTCTGGTTCCTGCAGAATGTTTTTGAAGTACCCTCTGAGCTCTTTTTCAATGTCCTCGTGCATTTCTAAACGAGTTCCCTGATTGCTGTTGAGAAAGGCAATATGATTATGCATCCTTTGTTGTATAGTGGATCTATGGAAAAACTTTGTGTTTTTCTCGTCGTCTTGAAGCCATCTGATTCAAGATTTCTGTCGCCAGAAAGTCTCTTCCTGTTGCCTGCTCTTGTCAATTTTTGTGAGGAGAGTTGTTTCTTGTTTGTCGTAGTCCTCTGTTCTGCCTTCAAGGATGATTTTCTGCTGAAGAAGGTTCATTTGAAGCTCTATCTCCTTCTTGTTGTCGAAAATGTTGCCAAATTGAGATTTATTCCAGTCTTTGGGAGAGTGCTTGAGATTTATGAGCTTTTTCTGGAATTGAAACATTTTTGAGCCCTCCACTGGAACAAAGGAGCTTCAGGCATTGGTAACAAAGTCTTTGAAACCAGCGTGGGAGAACCAGAAGGACTCAAATCTAAATGGTCTATTGCAATGTGCTCCCAAACGTGACCATTGCAGGAGTATGGGCCAGTGGTCCGATCCAGCCAGGGGAAGAATGGATGAGTGGAAATCCCCTCCAAGATGAATATCATTTCCTGTCATGAGAAATCGATCCAGCCGGGAAGCAATGTGCTACGGCCCACTGCGTTTGTTGGTCCAAGTGAATGTTCCATTAGAGGTATGCAGATCCACGAGTTGATTTAATGAAATGAAATCTTTAAAGCCTAAGAAATCCCCTTCTAACCTGTGCTTTCCTCTTGATCTTTCTTCTAGAGTGGTTGTCATATTGAAATCCCCCCCACAGAACCAAAGCGGAAAACGCCTCAAAGAGTTTAGATCTGTAATGGTATTGAGCAGATCTAATTTCTTGTGGGTTTCTTGCGGGAAATAAACATTGGTTAAGTGACCATGGATATTGGTACCAAACAGATGGAAATTCGTTTGAATACAGAAGTGGGATGCGTGAAAGCCATACAAAGAGAGGATTTGGGGATCCCAAATAATAGCCAATCCTCCGGAAGCACCTGAAGCATCCACTGAAACTGAGCGACTGTTAGCCCATGCTTTGGCCATAATGAGCTCAAGCGTTTTGCTGTTGCATTTCGTCTCCCGAAGGAAGATCATTGAGGGGTTGTATTCCTGAATCATTATTTTAATCATTTTGTGCTTTGAGGGGCTATTGAGCCCTCTCACATTCCACGAGATGAGCTTCATGAGGAACTGTGCGGGAGAGTCTTGTAGAACTTTGTCAACTGGGGGAATCTGCCGGATTCCACCAGTATTTCTCCTGCAATGATAGTTCTCTGCAAAGTAGTCTTCCTTCCTCGTTTTTTTTATTCCTTCATGATTTTCCTGCCATCCCATGGTCCTCCATCTTGAATGCCCAGGGAGTTTCGTTGCTGTGCGCGAGAGAGTACAACTTCAAACTTATCTATCTGATGGGGCTTAATGTTGCTGTACTCCTTCTGATGGCAAGCTTCCTCCAGAGCCATAATATCAAGCTCCCCTATGTCGACATTGTCAGTGTCATCCTCCATAAGAGTGGGGATATTAAGTTCAATGTCTTCCGACCCTGAAGGGGGGGCTGAGGTTTTGACACAATCCAAGTCCATGAGCGTAGTGACTGGAGAGGTGGGCTGGATTAGGTTGTCAGTCGAAGAAGAGGCGAGTTGGATTTTGGTCGAATCAGAGGCTAGAGGGGTTTTGAGATTTGAAGCAGGAGCATCTGTTAAGGGGTTAGAAATAGTTGGCTAAGTCTGATGAGCTACAGTATGATCAAGAGGAGCAAGAACCTCAAAACTGTTGCTGGTAATGGGTATGTTGGGGGCGGTAGAGATGATAGGAGATTTTTTGGAATGCTTCTTCCTGGAGGAGACTTTGGTAAAGCCGTTCGCATCCTTACCAGAATTAGGGGTGGGGGAAATGGGTTTCTGGTTCAGAGGGAAATCTCTGAAAAGGTGGCCATGCTCATGGAATTTTCTGCATCGGAAAGGGCCGACTCATAATCAATAGTCTGAATCCATTCAAAGTCATCGTGGAACAACTTACCGAATCTGTGAGAGGCTTAGCAAGATGCATGTAAACGCATATTCTGGCGTAGGAGGTGTAGCACCGGAGTTTTGTTTCCTCTACAACCTTTATAAATTCTCCAAGACCATTGCTTATGTCCTGCAAAGTTTCTTCGTCCCAGTATTCCAAAGGCAGGGAATACATTCTTATCCACACTGGAGCCCAACTGAAATCTTCCTTGTCTGGATGAAATCTTTCAATCCAGTCACGAAGGTAGAGTCCTGCAGAGTTGAAAAGGTAGGGGCCTCCTTCAAAGATCCGATTCTTATCCTCAAGGCAGTGGAAAATGGCAGTGAAAAATCCTTTGGGCCCTAACTGTAGGGTAACTTGTCCCTCGGGCTTCCATTTGGATATTATCCATCCCTGCAGAGCCTTCTTAGTCGGCCAAAGACCTATGAACTTCCCGATGAGGGCGTGATCCTTCATGTACTGTATATGTCCATTGATACAGTGACTGGGGAGATCGATTTTTATCCTATCTGCAGCTTTAGGGATACAAGTGGTAGAGGAGGCTTTTTGATGTGCCTCTGAAGCAGTCTGTTCAGTACTTTCGTTCCCAAGGGCATCCGGATTGGTATTAGCATCAGGAATATTGTCTGTAGTGTTCGCCTTGTCAGGGACAGTCTGCATCCCTGGCGCACCGTTATCAAGCGAATTTGACATCGCAGAGGAGGCAGAGTTAGGAGGAGGGGGGGTATTACTCGCCCCTCTGAGAGAGGCTGACATTCAGGTCGATCAGACGGAATGTTTCAGGAAGCCGAATCTGATACGAAGAGAGCCAGAAGCGCCGACATGAAACAAGCTCAAACGCTGGAGAGCACAAATCCTAGAACTAGAGCGCTCCCCATGTGTAAAAAGATATTAATCTTATTAAAACTAATTGTTAATACCAAACTTTTATATTGAATTTAATACTAAAATCTAATATTATATTAACAATTCAAAAGATTCAAATCAAAACAAGATTGGAACTCATTCATTGGCAACTCATTAAAATTTAAAAGCTAGTATTAAAACCCAAGGCCTAATATTATAATATTATATTAATAAATATTCATTTTCCAAGTGGTAAAGAGGATTTAACAATATTATTGAATTGAAGGCTTACATGAAAGGGCATGAGAGCTTCGCATTATTTAAATTTTTTTATATAGATTTTATTTAATATATATATATATATGCCCATTTAAAAGCATTCTCGTTGATTTTAAATGAAATTTAATTAAAGAAGAGTAAAGGAGATAGAGGAAAAATATAGCGATTAAAAAAAATGTCATTTTACATATTAAAGCTAAGTGTTAAAATCAATTGTTTATATTAAATTTAATACTGAAATCTAATATTACATTATATATTATATTAACAATACTAAAATATAATATTATATAAATTATATTAGTATTTAAAATCTAAAATCGAAACAGGTTAAATTATAAATTAAAACCATTAATTCATGTTATAAAGCAATTTTAATTATTATATTGCAAATGTTGGCCAAAAAATTAAATTGAGTCTTAAGTTATATATAACTTGATTCTTTAGATTATATATAACATTTTAATATTATTAATAGGCTAAGATTAATTAGGTAAAATATAACTATGTATTATGAGACTCTACAACCCAATATGGAGTAGATCTCACGTAAAAACGTAAACGTAAACATGTATGGTAAATAAATAAAATACTCTATAGGTATGGTAAATAAAAATAAAACCTCCTTTTATATTTACTCCATAAACCTCTTTATATTTACAAAAACTCAAAAAGAGGTTTTATTTAGGTGAAGCCTTTGGGCCAATACCATGCCACAAATTATTATTAATACCATGAGGCAAATACCACAAGCCAAAAACCATATTTATAAAAGAGGTATAAAGAGGCATAATAAATATATAAAAATATATCAAATAGGATTAGAAATCAACATCTAATTATACAATTATATGGGTCAAATACCATGGTAAATAAAAGAACACTATATTTAAGAACACTAAAAAAAGATGTTTTATTTAGGTGAAGCATATGGACCAAATACCATGGGCCAAATCATTATTAATACCATGCAAAAAAAAAAAACCATTATTAACGCTTATATATATATATATATGCGGAGTGACAGAAGGAGAAAGAGAGGGATGTAGTAACATAGTTGGGGAGAGAGAGAGATGGGGAAGAGATAGGATTGGAGGGAAAAGAGAGAGAGTGAGAAAGGACGCGATAGAGGATGAAGAGATTGATGGGGGAAGAGAGAGAGAGAGAGAGAGAGAGCGCGAGAGAGGGAGGTTAGAGAGAAATGGAGAGAGAGGAATGACGAGAGAGAGGACTTGAGAGAGAGGAGGAGAGAGGGAGGGATAGAGAGATGGATTTGGAGGGGGAGAGAGGGAGGGAAGAGTACATACATAGAGAGTGAGAAGTGGAGAGAGAAAGGTAGTGAAAAGGGAGAAATGGAGAGAGAGTGTGTATTTTTGGGGGTGAGATAAAGAGAAAAATAAGGAGAGATGGAGGTAAAGGGGGGGAGAAGGAGATGGGGAGGGATATATTAACAGAGAGAGAGAGAGAGAGGATGTGATAGACAGGAGAGAGGGAGGGAAAGAGGGATGGAGTTCGAGGGGGGAGAGAGGGAAGAATATTTCTTGCACTAGATACATTGATTTAAGTGTGGATGGTGATTTGTAATCCTATTTGATTTATTGCACTATATGCATTGATTTAATTGTGGATGGTGATTTACAATCCTAATTGATTTATTTCACTAGATGCATTGATTTTAGTTTAGAGGTTGTGAGAGAGAGAGATATGGGGGGAAGAGAGAGGATTCGAGGGCAGAGAGAGAGAGAGGAAGATAGAGAGAGGTAGGAGAGAAAGAGAGAGAGAGAGGAGGGACGAGAGAGAGGACTTGAGAGAGAGGAAGAGAGTGATGGGGGAAGACATAAAATTGGAGGGCAAGGGGAGATAGAAAGAGATGGGAGAAGAGAGAAGGAGGTAGGAGAGAAAAGGAAAGAGAGGAAGGACATGAGAGAGGAGGAGAGAGGGGGGGAGATAGGAGGAGAGAGGGGGGGATAGAGAGATAGAGTTGGAGGGAAGAAGAAGACATAGAGAGTGAGAAGTGGAAAGAGAGAGGGAGTGGAAAGGGAGAGATGGAGAGAGAGTCTGTATGTTTTGGGGTGAGATAGAGACAAACAAGGGGAGATGGAGAGAGAGTGTGAATGTTTTGGGGTGAGATAAAGAGACAAATAAGGAGGGATGGAGAGAAGGCACTTAAGAAGGAGAGAGGGAGGGAATAATAACAAAGTTGGAGAGAGAGAGAGAGAGATGGGAAAGAAAGGAAGAGAGAGGAAGGAAGAGAGAGGACGTGAGATAGTGGAGAGAGGGAGGGAAAGAGAGGTGGAGTTGGATGGGGAGAGGAGGAAGAATATTTCTTCAACTAGATGCATTGATTTCAGTATAGATGGTGATTGGTAATCCTATTTGATTGCTTGCACTAGATGCATTAATTTTAGTGTATTTATTGATTTCTATTGGCATTTAATTGATTGCACTAGATGCATTCATTTCAATTTAGATGATTATTAATTCTAAATGATTGCTCACACTAAGTGCATTGATTTCAGTGTAGATGGTGATTTCTAATCCTATTTGATTGCTTGCACTAGATGCATTAATTTTAGTGTAGATGTTGATTTCTAATTATATTTGACTACTTGCACTAGATGCTTTGATTTCAATGTAGATGATTTCAAATCATATTTGATTACTTGCACTAAATCCATTGATTTCAGTGTAGATTTTGATTTATAATCCTATTTGATTACTTCACTAGATGTATTCATTTCAATGTAGATGTTGATTTCTAATTGTATTTTTTTACTTGCACTAGATGCATTGATTTCAGTGTCTAATGTTGATTTCTAATCCTATTTGATTACTTGCATTAGATGAATTGATTTTAGTGTAGATGTTGTTGTCTAATCTTATTTGATTTCTTGCATTAGATGCATTGATTTCAGTGTAGACATTGATTTCTAATTTGATGTAATTGGATGTATCATGGTACATTAATTTTAAAGTGATTGGATTAACAATGTGCATTGATTTCAGTGTAAGCACAACAAATTATTGACAATGTACATTGATTTTTGTGCTATAGTAATTCAACCTATTAATATTGGAGAGCAAGAGAGACAAGGTATGGTGTTTAGTACAATATACCAAGCTAAATATTTAAATGGTTTACGATTTCAAGTGTCATTTTCATATAATCCATACTTAAAGATGATAAAACTAACAAGGGTGAGAACAAGAATTTAGCAAAAGAAAATAGTTTGAGATTGATCACAATGAATACTCTTTGTAATTGATTGCATTCTTATTATTTACATTTTCTATCATTCAACACTATAACATTGTCACTTTGCATTCAAAAATTTTATTTCATCATTTTTCATCATTACAGTGATTAACAATTTTTATCATCTCAGCAAACTAAGGTAACTAAGAAAATTTAAAATTAAAATGACTGGATAAATATCCGACAGATTTAGCATATATAAAATGATTATATTAATATTAGATGTATTTAGATATTATCGATAAAATTAATCATATGTTTGATAGATTTTATTTGGCCAAACATGACTAAAACCAACTTAGATCTATCTTAACTCGGGATCTATCAAGTGCCGAGTGAGATCAAATCTCTTGAGGTGCAAACCTTTCCTCAAGTTTTGCACTCAAAAAATAGGTTTCCACTTAGAGAGATTTGATCCCTCTCAGGGCTTGATAGATCCAGAGTTAAGATGGATCTAGGCTGGTTATTATCGAATTTTAAGGTCACTGCCAAGTGAGACACGAAATTGGTGTATGAGACTCGTTTGTTTGTGGGAGAAAGGACCCACCTCCACCTAAGGATTTCCCTGCTAAGTCTATAAAGGCATAGATACTCTACCCCCTTAATATTTGGACCATCATTAGTTTTGAAATGCACATTTTTAAGTATGTAACACACAATCATTTGCAAACAAGTTTCAATAATATAATTTTTAACAATTTTATTTTTAATTCAATTTCCTTTAATCTTCATACTTGTTGATAAATAACTTGTATAGTAAATTTTTAATAATGATTTGTAAAAAATTAATCTAAGTAAAGTTTTAACATATGATTTAGATATGCAATAAAATCACTAGTATGACTTCTATACATTGAAACAAGTTTCAATAATATAAGTTTTAACAATTTTATTTTTAATTCTATTTTTTTTAATTTTCATATTTGTTGATAAATAATTTGTATAGTAAATTTTTAATAATGATTTGTAAAAAATTAATCTAAGTAAAGTTTTAACATATAATTTAGATATACAAGAAAATGTATCCATTGATCCAATAACCACCAAAATATAATACATCGATAAAAAAAAATAGCCAATTCCAATAAAAGGATGGCTATCAAAATAGTTAAAATGCCACCTGAGCAATATTAACTCAAGGACCTTATTGCATGGAGCATCACTACTTGTAGAAGTTTGTTTTGCATGACCACATAGCATTGTGACACTTTTTGCGGCAAGCCTTCACACAACGTTAACAACAACCATGTATTCACGGCTCTTGCACGTCCATGGTTTAGCCTGTGAAGCCGCACAACCCAAAGTTCATATTTTTGAGTCAAAAGTATTAATGCTTGTAAATTCATGAAGCCATGTGATTGTGATGAAGGGGTTTCATAGTTTATGTTGGAAATGATAATGGTCGGCTTTGGAGAGTAAGCAGTTAGTTTACCGTTTTACCAATTTCGTTTCACCCAGATATTTCTATTCATTCACATTTACTCTTCAACCAGTTTATTAGGGTATGGCCAGATAGGTATTTGCATATAATCTGTGTGTTTCGGTGTTTATATATATGAGTTTGCTCGGCTTCTGGACTGGATTTCATAAAAGAAAATAATCAAATGCCAAGATGATTTATTACAGTCCCTTTAATTCTTATATTCTCCAACTTACAGCTTCTTCTCTGGTTGTTATATGACGGTACCCTTACCCACACCGCCGTCGTACTGGTCATTTGCTCCTTTCTCGTGCTAGAGAATGCAACTCTGAGTCATTTGTCACTGTCTTCTTCTCATATTTCCTCATAAAATTCTGAATTGCAAGAAATCAGGCAAGAAAGAAACAACCCTCGATACAGGTAGGGGAAGCTTCGCTCAACAACAAAAAATGAAACTAACGGGACAGTTTCTCAAACATCAACAATTATGAGGATTTGAATACTGGGCAGAAGAAAACTTCATTTAGCAGTGAAGCAAATCTCCCAAACTCCCAAATCCATCAGACATCAGTGTCCCAAAAATTAGACCCAGGATCAAACCCCCGTGGAGACATACACCTGTCGTGTCTTGGCTAGAAGAGTAGGCGACCCCATAGTGGACTTCTCGGCTCTTGTTGAGGCATAACTTAATTGCTATTGTGTGCGGCTTGCAGGCTGTTGCACCTAGCCTAGGTTTATAGTGGCAGCCAGTTGGATTTGAACCCAGGCTACAACCCAAATCTCACCGAGAAAAACAAGAAGGGAGACAATAAATTATGTTTTTTTAAAATGGTTTTTATTTTTATTTTTTTTTAAATGTTTTTCTTTTTAATGATTTTTTTAATTATTATTTTTATTTTTTATTGTTTTTTTAATCATTATTTTTATATATTTTTAATAGATTTAAGTTGTTTTTTTAATATGTTTTTAATTTTTTCAATTTTTAATTTTTTAATGTTTTTGCTTTGGGTTATTTAATCAAAAAAACTATTAATTTTTTTTTTTTTTTTTTTTTTTTTTTTTTTAATGTCTTTTATTATTATTTTCAATATTTTTAATTACTATTTTTAAAATTATATATGAAAATAAAATATATATATATATTTTTCAATAATGAAATCTAGCTTTGTAAAATTTAAAATTTTAAAATTATTCAAAAATAAAATATTGACACAAATTAAAAAGAAAAACAAATGCTTTAATGCAAATAGTATAAAAAAACTTCAAAATCACATATAAATTCATTTGTTTTATAAAGTTGTTCATTCATCATAATTGAAGTATTTTATATTCAATAATTTCAATACCAAAAAATTATTATATTTAATAAATTATTATTAATATGATAAACTTAAAATAAAAATAAATTAATATAAATTGAATAGTAATAAGAAAATTGTTGGACTTTTAGAGATTTTCATAAAAGTAATATTTTATATTTAATGTCATTATTAAAAATTGTTAACAATTTAAGAAAAAAAAAAATCTTATTAAAACATGAGCACTTTTCTTTTTTCATGTTATTTTCTTCTTGAACTATCAAGACTTTTATTTTTCCAATTTGTTTTTTTTTTTTTTTCCTTCTTCCCGTTTAGTAGTAAGTAACTTTGTTATGTATATTTAGAGCTTTAACGATAATGATATTATCTTAAATTCTCTTATTCCCTTTAGGAAAAATAGTTAGCTTCTCCCCCGGACCTTAGTTTACAGGAGTTGATACTTGTTATATGTACATTTTCTTATTATAGAATAAAAGAAGGGTTTATCATCTCTCTTTCTTTCAGAAATAAACTGTTATTTTGGGTAAATTCTGATGATTTATACAGCTCGTCGTTTTACTTATCATTCAGTTAAACTTTTTTGGTAATTTGTACGATTTTGTTATTTCCCATTCTCTGTCACTGTCACTGTTCTATTCTGATTTTCGCTCGATAGGACAGCGACCTTGCGACTGCAGGGTTGCTCTCTGCCCATCCAGCGTTTAGCTATAGAAAATCATGGACTTGACTATTCCAGAGCAGTCTAATTTTCCAGTCAGCCCTCACGGAATTAACCAGAGTTTGTTCCGTACTTAGTTCTATTTGCATGCATAAGTAAAGTCGATCTTATTGTGCTCATCTTTTATTTACTATCCTGATGGTAACATAGAATGTACATGCTTACCCTTTAACTCACGTAAATTGGAAAAGAAAGAATGTCCAGAGTGCATTCTTGTAGACAGTCAATAAATATGCATATGGTAACTTACTGGTCACAATTAATATTTATTTCGATTAAAAAAAGAAGTTAACATAGGTAGATTGGAGTTGCTATCAAAAAGTCTTGAGTCAAGTAGTTGGAGTGTTGAATTGCATTTTTCGATGGTGGAAATACATTCAGTACCATCAAAAATCTTCAAAACATCCAAAACACTGAAATTCAACATGGTAAACAAGATTCTGATAAATCTTTGCAAAAATTTGCCAAAATCTTTCAATTTTTTAAGCTATTGCTATGTAGATTATTCAATTTGTACAATACATTTATGATTCTTGTTTCCTGGACCCAGTACCATACATTTATGGTTCTTCTTGTTTCCTGATCTAATAAAATACCAGAGATTCTTTGTGAGTCAATTAAAAGCACGGTACTCTCTATTAACTTCCTCTATGAAGCCCATTGCTTCCTACAACTCTTTTTCCTTCAGTTCATTTATAGAAAAAGAAAATTTAGCATTAAAATCAAGTTTCTGGAGTTCCAGAGCATTTCAAGATAGAGATAATTCTTCTTTTGATCTCAAGACTTTTAGTCCAGTCCAAAATATATAACAAAGGATTCTACTAGTGCAAAACCGGCTCGAGAATGCCCTACTTTCTGAATAGCGTCAGGTTCTTTTCCTTCTTCAATCATCTTCCTTTTCTTGGCCAAAAATCAGATCCCTTGTATAGTTTTATTGAGTAAGAATAAGCACACAAGTGTCGAACTGGAACTGAAGATTTTCTCTTTTGGGTCTTTCCCCATAATTTCTATAGTTCATAAAAAGAAAATTCCTATAACTTATTTCAAAGTTGGTCCAAAATTACTGTCTTAATCAACTAAAATAGTAAAAAGTTTTTACACAATTGGGTCGTTACAACCTTATAATATATGATTTTGATTTTTTTGCATAGTAAAAAGTTTTTACATAATTGGGGTGTTACAACCTTATAATATATGATTTTGATTTTTTTGCATAGCCTCGGATAGTTTGATGTTGAAATACAAAAGTATGTGCGCACTAGTCTTTAGTCTCTAGGAGACAATTGGTACAAGCTACAATAGGTCTGCAGGAGGGTCATAACTAGAAGAAGAATTCCAACAAAAAGAGCAATACCCTTCCCGGGGTTCGACAGATGGTCCCAATAGACCTCCCATAGCAGCCTTCTGAGCTTGCTCATGTAGTACTTCCTCATCCAGACTTCCTCCAGTGCAGCTTTGAGGTCGTCATGAGGTTCTAGTTGGCCTGTGAAGAACGGATGACACACGCCGTTCCACATCTTGGCAATCCACTCGTCGGTTAACACACCAGACTTCCGCGACGAATGACATGACAATCGCGAAACACGCGAACGTCTTCGGGCGTGTCGATGATGCAGTCCATCAGTCCCACGTAGCGCGTCACGTGGTTGCGTCTGATTCCCCAATTTCACAATGTCGCTGTTTATACATACGTCAAGCGTACTTAAACTGATAATGTTACTGTCTGATCTTGCTGGCGGGTTGCATAAGAAGCTTAACAGAAAAGATGCATCTATGGCCATCATTACAGCGAAGTTCTTATAGTACCTGTCTCCCTTACCAATTATATCGCAGTCATAGAAGCGTTCAATTTCCTGCAGCATCCCTTCATTAATCTTTACAACTATGTCGTCCAAGATCTTGCCGTGCTGCCACAGGGTGGTGGCAGACTCAACTTTGTACGCCTCCGCTGTTGACATCTTGAGCTCCGGATACTGATAACAACCACCTCCCAAAGAAGACAATTCAAAATCTGTGTCCATCTTCCAGTGCTGATAAGGACCAGGAGACATAAAAGGAGGAATAGGCGCCTCGTTTCACATTCATGAGAGGTATCGCCACACGTGGAATCGCAACTGCGTTTGTTAAAGATTTCCTTTTATCGATAATAACTTTGGTTTCTTAAATCCAGTCCGCCGGAAACACCGACTCTTTTAATTTCGCTTCCGCCATCACTATAGTGATCTCAATCTAATATACTATAATCTAATCTAGTCAACCAGAGCTCTATTTCTTTTGAACGTCCAAATCAACAAGGAAGCAACTAACAAATCCCTAATATTCATTCCGACTGCATCTGCACATATATAGCGCGCTAGCCTGGAAACTCGAAAAGAGAATGGAGCGTTCAAAGGATATCAGGATTGGAAGCCACTGATTCCTTTCTTCGAAGTTAATCTAAACAAAGAAGAAGAAAGGACGAGAGCCCACATTATTATTCTTATGCTGTGTGGATAAAAATAATTTCCCCGACATTTTTTCTAAATTAGGATGAATCCCTGTCTTGATCTATAAGGAACAGAGAATGAACGAAGGTTTTCATGTATTTTTCAAGTGGTTTTAATGAGTAAGAATATGTGGTTTTATGAGTTCAAATATTGAATGGCAGAATAAGTATGTCTTTCTGAATTTTAATAGTCAAATGATTTGCTTAAATGCAGATCCCTTGTCCAAATCTCATACACCAATTTGTTCAATTGATATCTGATTTGAGGAGTGACTACATTATTATTAATATGCTTAGGATGCAGGTTTGTAGTACGTTCTAAAAACATTAAAAGTGAGGTTTTTTCTTACTTTCAAGATCCAGATCCAAAGCCATAGTAGGAGTGAAAGTCTATTTCTTATAATAACTAGTTAAATAAATCACAGTGTTTTGACTTTTTTTTAAATGATTTTAATAATAAATTATTAATTTACATTTGCAGATAACTGTCTCTTTAATTTAAATTATTAATACCCAATTATAACTGTCTCTTTATTAATTTAATCATTAAATTATAATAAATTTAACTGTCTTATTATTAATTTAACAACCAAATTATGATAAACTTTCCCATTGTATTAAGTCTAATTTTAAAAGAAGAAGGCCAATGCTTAGCTAATGCAACTAGGTAACTACAGAGATAGCACTGCTAAGGGTTTTTTATATTAAGGCTAGAACATGATGGACAAGTTCAACTTCTCCACGCAAGCTCATATATAAATGGAATTATATGTCTAAATCTAGACAAAGAGGGCAGTTTCTCCTTGTGATCCGGAGAGTAGAATGTGTTGTGTACTTTCCATGGAAAAGACGTCTCTATGACAATATTTTTTTTTGTGAATTTGGTAGTTCTTCTCTTTTTCTATTTATATTTATAAAGCAAGTTGCAAAATTAGAAACAATAGTCTCCAAGGTGATATCATATATCAACTTATTAATTTATTGCGGCAATATTTGCAAAGCAATATGATATGGCAACATCATCTATTAATAGATTTTGTAGTAGGAAAAAAATAAATTAAAACGCTAAATTCACCTATCATATTACCTTATAAAATTGTAGCTCAGCGTTCAGCATTTCCCACGAGTCTTGCAATCAAGGATTTTGAAATTTGGAAACCTTCAAACGAGAAACTTAGCATTTTAATGTTTTGGAGATGTTTGCAGAGCATATAATTAGCATAATCACATTTACCAATATGATTGCATATAGATTGATATATGCATATAGACCTATATCCACTACCCACCACATATATTTCACCAAAATAAATATTATATATTTATAATTAAAATCACCAAAATATTTTATATATAATATTTACTTATAATATATTAATAATATTAACTATATGCATACTATATATTAACTTGAAATATATATATATATATATATATATAAAATAGTAAAATATATAATAAAAATATATTATTAAATTATTTCAATATATTAATAGTTTTAACTCAAATTATAATATAATTCTATTATAACATAATAATAATATTTTATTAATATTATAACAAGTTTATATCTCTTACCAAGGGATTATTAATATTTTACATTAAATGAACTAATTAACCCAAGGGTTTAATATTATAAACTTAAGTAATTGGTGAAGTAAAGGATAAATATTAATATTATAAATCAAGAAATAAAAAAACCCTAGGAATAAATAATTTAATCTCAAGAGATTAAAAAACCCTCAGAAATAATAGTACTTTAAGCCCAAAAACATAAGAAAGTAATAAATTCTAAGAATTAATATATTAAACTAAATAGATTAATAAAGCCTATGAAATAATATTTAAAAACAGAAAACTTAAGAACAAATAAACCTAAGGGTTTAATATTATAAACGGAAGTAATTGGTGAAGCAAAGGATAAATATTAATATTATAAACCAAGAAATAAAAAAAACCTTAAGAATAATTAATTTAATCTCAAGAGTTTAAAAAGCCCTCAGAAATAATACTTTAAACCCAAAAACATAAGAAAGTAATAAACTCTTAGATTAATATATTAAACTCAAGAGATTAATAAAGCATATGAAATAATATTTAAAAACAAAAAACCTAAGAAATTAATAAACCCTAACAATTAATATTTTAAACTCAAGATATTAATAAACCCGAGAGATTATTAATAATACAAACCAAAAGAACTCATAAACCGAAGGTTTAAATATTATAAAGCAAAGAAATTGGTCAACCTCAGGGATAAATATTATAAACATAAGAGATCAATATTAAAAACACAAGAGATTAATAAACTCTAAGAATTGAGATTTTAAACTAAAAAACCTAATAAATTAATAAACCATAATAATCAGTATTTTAAAGATAAAATATTAATAAACCAATGAGATTATTAAAATTATAAACCAAAAGAACTAATAAACCCAAGGGTTTAATATTATAAACCAAAGGAATCAATGAACCCAAGGAATAAATATTATAAACCTAAGGGATCAATATTAAAAACAATAGAGATTAATAAACCCTAAGAATTAATATTTTAAACTAAAAAATCTGAGAAATTAATAAAGCCTAAGAATTCATATTTTAAACTCAAGAGATTAATAAATACAATGTGTGATTAACATTATAAACCAAAAGAACTAATAAATCCAAGGGTTTAATATTATAAACCAAAGAAATCGGTGAACCCAAGGGATAAATATTAAAAACCTAAGAGATCAATAAGGCTAAGGACAATATTAAAAACAATAAAGATTAATAAAACCTAATAATTAATAATTTAAAATTAAAAACCTAAGAAATTAAAAAATCCTATGAAATAATATTTTAAACTCAATAGATTAATAAACCCAAGGGGTTATTAATATTATAAAACCAAAGAAATAGTCAACCCAAGGGTTTAATATTATAAACCAAAGGAATTGGGAAGCCCAAGGATAAATAGTTTAAACCTAAGGGATGAATAAGGCCAATTCATCAATATTAAAAACACAAGAGATTAATAAACCCTAATAATTAATATTTGAAACTCAAAAACCTAAGAAATTAATAAACCCCAAGAAATAATATTTTAAATTCAAGAGATTAATAAATTCAACGAATTATTAATGTTGTAAACCAAAATAAGTAATATTATAAACCAAATGAATTCTAAAATTATAAAGGTAAGGAACAAATAAACACAAGCATTTAATATTATAAACCCATGAAATTAGTAAACACAACTGAAAAATGTTATAAACATAAGGGATAAATATTAGTATTATAAATGAAGAAATTCATAAACCCTAAGAAGTAATATTTTAAACTCAAGAGAGTAGTATAACCTAATAATAAATAGTTTAAACCCAAAAAACATAGTATTTAATATTTTAAACCCAATATATTAGTAATCCCAAGGGATTATTAATAATATAAGCCAACAAAAATAACAAACCAAGAGTTTAATATTATAAACCAAAGAAATTCGTGAACCCAAGGGAAATTATTAAAAACATAAGGGATCAATATCAATATTAAAAACACAAGAGAGTAACGAACCCTTAGAATAAATATTTTAAATTAAAAAACCTAAGAAATTAATAAACCATAAGAATCAATAATTTAAAATCAAGTAATTAATAAACATAAGGGATTATTAATATTATAAACAAAAAGAACTAATAAAGCCAAGGGTTTAATATTATAAACCAAAGGAATTGGAGAACTCATGAGGAAAATATTAAAAACATAAGAGATCAACGAGGCCAAGAGATACGTATAATAAACAAAAAAAATTAGTAAAGGCTAGGAATAAATATTTTAAATGCAAATGAATGAGAAACTCATATGATTAATACAAAGATTAATAAATCTTAGGAATCAATTTTATAAATAATTTTTTTTGATAAAGTCACATGATTATTAATATTATAAACCGAGGGGAATAAACATGGTTTACCATGCTTGATTTAAACATTGAGACAATTGTTGTCACAATGCGACGTTGGACCAACTATGACCATGGTTGGCCATGGGCGATTTTCATATTGAAACAATTCTTGTCACAATGTGACATTTGATTATGGATGACATTGATCGACTATGGGTAATTCTAATTAACAATGGTTTCCCATGGTTGATTTTCATATTAAGTCAGTATTTTTCATAATGTGAAATTGGACCATGCATTAGTATTAAACTCTAGGACTAATATTTAAACCCCAATATTTGGATTTAATAAACTGAAGGGAATAATATTACGAACCGAAAGAATCCAAAAAATCAAGGGATAAATAAGGCCAAGGGATTAATATTAAAAACACAAGAGAGTAGCAAACCCTAAGAATAAATATTTAAAATTCAAAAACCTAAGAAATTAATAAACCATAAGAATCAATATTTTAAAATCAACTAATTAATAAACACAAGGGATTATTAATATTATAAACCAAAAGAACTAATAAACCCAAGGGTTTAATATTATAAACCAGAGGAATTGGGGAACCCAATAGAAAAATATTAAAAACATAAGAGATCAACAAGGCTAAGGGATACATGTAAAAAACAAGAGAGATTAAAGTAAAGGCTAGGAATAAATATTTTAAATGCAAATGAATGAGAAACTCACACGATTAATAAAGAGATTAATAAATTTTAGGAATCATTTTTTTCAATAAAAATCATTGATAAAGTCACACGATTATTAATATTATAAACCAAGGGACTCGAATAAACATGGTTCTCAATGCTTGATTTAAACATTGAGACAATTGTTGTCACAATGCGACATTGGACCAACTATGACCATGGTTGGCCATGAGTGATTTTCATATTGAGAAAATATTTGTCAGAATGTGACATTTGATCATGGATGACATTGATCGACTATGGCTAAAGAAATCAATAAACACTAATAATTAACCCAACATATTATTCATATTATAAACCAAAAAAACTAATAACCCAAGGGTTTAATATTAGAAACCAAATGAATTGGTGAACCCAAGGGAAAAATATTAATAACCTAAGGGACCAATAAGGTGAAGGATCAATAAAATTAATAAAAAAATACTCAAGTTGAAGAAATTAATAAACACTAATAATTAACCCAAGAGATTATTCATATTATAAACCAAAAGAACTAATAAACCTGAGGGTTTAATATTATAAACCAAAGGAATTGGTGAACAGAAGGGAAAAATATTACCCCAAAAATTAGTATTAGAAATAAAAATTATTAATAAACTCAAGTGATTCATAAAGTCTAAGGATCAATAAAATTAATAAAAAAAAATATAAAAAAAAAGAAATTAATAAACACTAATAATTAACCCAACGTATTATTCATATTATAAACCAAAAGAACTAATAACCCTAGGGTTTAATATTAGAAACCAAAGGAATTGGTGAACCCAAGGGAAAATTATTAATAACGTAAAGGACCAATAAGGCGAAGGGAACAATATTAAAAATACAATAGATTAATAAAGAATACAACCTAATATTTTAAATAGAGAGGAATGTTAAAGTCACATCATTATTATTATGATAAACCGCAAGTGATCAATCTACCTTATTGATTGTTAATATTATAAACTGATTGAATTAATAAACTAAAGTGATATTAAATTCTGCCATTAGTGAAACCAAAAAAATAACATTGAAATTAACATACTTTAAACCCAATACCTAAGAATTTAATAAATGATAGTATTTAATATTTGAAACTCAAGAGATTTATAAACCTAAGGGATTATTAATAATATAAACCAAAAGAAATAATAAACCCAAGGGTTTAATATTATAAACCAAAGGAATTGGTGAACCTAAGGGAAAATGATTAAAAACATAAGTTATCAATAAAACCAAGGGATCAATATTAAAAACACAAGAGAGCAACAAACCCTAAGAATAAATATTTTAAATTCAAAAACCTAAAATAATAATAAACCATAAGAATCGATATTTTAAAATCAACTAATTAATAAACACAAAGGATTATAATATTATAAACCAAAAGAACTAATAAATCCAGGGGTTTAATATTATAAACCAAAGGAATTGGGGAACCCAAGGGAAAAATATAAAAAACATAAAAGATCAACAAGGCCAATGGTTGATTTTCATATTGAGTCAGTGTTTTTCATAATGTGAAATTGGACGATGCATTAATATTAAACTATAGGACTAATATTTAAACCCCAATATTTGGGGAAACTAAGGGAAAAATATTAAGAACAAAAGAGATCAACAAGGCCAAGGGATACCTATAAAAAACAAAAACAAAATAGTGAAGGCTAGGAATAAATATTTTAAATACAAATGAATGAGAAACTCACATGATTAATAAATCTTAGGATTCAATATTTTAAATAAAAATCATTGGTAAAGTCACATGATTATTAATATTATAAACCGAGGGGAATAAACATGGTTTACCATGATTGATTTAAACATTGAAACAATTGTTGTCACAATGCGACGTTGGACCAACTATGACCATGGGTGGCCATGGGTGATTTTCATATTGAGACAATATTTGTCAGAATGTGACATTTGATCATGGATGACATTGATCGACTATGGCTAAGATTCATATCATGAGCCTTATAATTAATATTATAAACCTAAGGGATTATTATGGAAAACCCAAGGATTACGAACCCAAATGAATAACTTCAAACCCTAGGATGAATATTATGCCCTAGGAATATAAATCCTAAAATTAATAAACCTAAGAGATTAATATTGTAAATACTAGGCTTAATATTCAACCGTAGGAATATAAACTCAAGGATTAATATTATAAACTAAAGGAATTTTCATCATAAACCTAATTTATTATAAAACCAAACGATCTATATTAAACCCTAAGACTAATATTATAAACCCTATAAATAATATTATACCATAGGAATATGATCACTTATATTAATAAACTCAAGAGATTAATATTGTAATCCCGAGGCAGTGATAAAAATGAGGGATTAATGCTAAAACCCTTAAAAACCCAAAGGATTAATATTGTAAACCCAACGTATATGAAACCTAAGATGAATATTATATACCCTAAAAAAAATTGGTTGACCATGGTTCATTTTCATATTGAGACTATAATTATCACAATGCAGCGTTGGACCATGCTTGACCATGATTGCTTTTCATATTGATATAATATTTTTCACACTGTGACGTTGGACCATAATTGACCATGATTGACCATTATTGACCATGGTTGATTTTAATATTCACAATATTTGTCACAATACAACGTTGGATAGTGGTTGATAATGGTTGATCATGGTTGACAATGGTTGATTTTGATATTAAGATAATCTTTGTCATATTCTGATGTTGGACAATGGTTGACCATGAATTACCACGATTTATTTTCTTATTGGCCATGATTGACCATGAGTAATTTTCATTTTGAGACAATATTTATCACAATGAGACATTTGACCATGGTTGACTATGATTGAATATGGTTGAACATAGTTTATTTCTATATTGAGACAATCTTTGTTATAATGTGACATTGAACCATGGCTGACTATGAATGACGATGGTTGGCGATGGTTGGTGATGCTTGAACATGGTTGAATTTCATATGGAGACAGTATTTTTCACAATGTGACATTGGACCATGGTTTACCATGATTATAAACCCAATGGATTGATATTATAAACCCAAGGGACTAAAAATGCAAGGAATTAACACTAAGAACCCAAGGGATTGTAAGCCCTGGGTGATTATATTAAACATAAGTGTTTAATATTATAAGCCCAAAATATATAACCATAAGAAAAATACTATAAAACCTAAAATAAACATGGTTGTCCATCATTGTTCATGGTTGATTTTCATATTGACACAATCTTCATCACTAACTTGACGTTGGACCATGGTTGACCATGATTGATTTTCATATTTAGACAATCTTTGTCACAATGAAATGTTATACCATAGTTTATTTTCATACTTCGAAAATATTTGTCACAATGCGATGTTGGACCATGTTTGATCATGATTGAGATGGTTGACCATGGTCAGCAATGGTTGACCATGATTTATTTTCATATTGAGACAATATTCCTCACAATGTAAGGTTGGACCATGGTTCACCATGATTGGCAATGGTTGATTTTCATATTGACCATGGTTGACCATGATTGGTTTTCATATGGGGACAATGTTTGTCACAATGTGACGTTTAAATAGATATTATAAACCCTAAAATAAACAAGGTTGACTATCGTTCACCATGGTTGATTTTCATATTGACACAATATTCGTCACAATGTGATGTTGGACCATGTTTGACCATGATAAATTTTCATATTGAGACAACATTTGTTATAATGCGACATTGGACCATTGTTGATCTTCATATTGAGGCATTATTTGTCCCAATGCAACGTTAGACCATGGTTAATCATGGATGTCCATCATTAACTTAATATAATGTTGGACCAAGAGTCAATTTTCATCACAATGTGACCATGATTATTTACCATAATAATATTATTTAATGTTATTAAAATTAATATTTCTAAATATTAATAATATTAAAAGTAATATTAATATTATTATTGATATTAACAATATTAACATAAATAATTAATATTAGTATTAAAATTAAAATTAAAATTAATATTTAATGTTAAAGATATTAATATTTAAATTTATTAATTCATATAAATAATAATAATGTTAATAAATCATGCAATTCCAATAGGAGGGTTACGTTTATCGGGGTAATTATTTATATTAATTAATTAAATAAGTATATTATTTTTTAGATAATTCAATAAAAAATGGAGTCTAAAGTTGTGTATATGAAGTTTGTTTATATTTATAATAATTAAGTTTTAAATAAAATGGTTATAATTAGAAAAGTTTGAGAACCAATAATATTAAGAACCAATTCAGTTAAAGAGTTTGTTATTTTATATTTTATTTTTTCTAATTTGTTATTTTATGTTTTATTATATTTTATTTTTTTTATTTGTTAATGCAGTTAAATTTTCTACATTTAATTGAATCAATAATTAAGAGATCAATTTTTTTTCACTCTTAAAAAATAGATGTAAGTTAACTTTAAAATTATAAATATAAGTTATATTTAAAATCTTAAACTTTAAAATTCTAAGTATAAGTTATATTTAATATTTTAAATTAAGTAAAATAAATAAAAAATAACTTAAAATAATAATAATAATTTTTTAACAAAATTGTAAATGTTAATTATATATTCTTTAATATTTTTAAAATTATAACATAAAATAATAATATTATTAATTTTATAAACAACAGTTGAATCACACATCTAGCCTATCTAGAAAAAGGAAACTTCTTACATATTTTCGTCTAATTACAATGTTCTACATAGCTCTCAAATGACGAACATTTTCTTATATCTAATACTTATCAAACGTTGGGTAAGACACTATTATCTTCCCATAAGAATTTCGAAATCGTTGACATTGAAACTCTGAACCAAGTTTTCACAACATAATGAAACAATAATTTATTGACGATAGAGAATAATAATGAAATGATAATTCTGTACGTATCAATTTAGATGTTCCAAACATTTATATTCATAGTGTAAAATAGTGTAGATGCAAATATTAAAAAGTAAGCATTGAGAGACTTTATAATTTAATTAATGTTACATTAAAATGAGTTGCAACAAAAGTTTTCGATGTTATAGTTATCTGACAACTATATACAAATATTTCATTTTGATTAAAAATATCTTCATCGACATAGCTCTGTAGAGCTATCTTGCTCCTAATCCGTGCTTCTTCCATAATAAACCTTAGTATTAACTTACCATAAAATATTTAGCAGCCCATGCGATTCAATGGGCTGAAAGACAAAACCGCTAGAGTGAATGGATGCATAGCTTGTAAATTTTTGGTTTATTAGTGTATTTATAATTTGTAATATTAATTTATTGGGTTTAGGTTTATTCTACAGTTCAATGTGAGAAGATGTGTAAGTTAGTAGTAATTTTTTCTTTAAAATAAAAATAAAAGTTAAAAATTATGTTGTAAATTGAAAAAAAAGTTAATGTGAACTGATTATACATTATATATTATTTAAAAAAATTGTGTATATATGATGAAAAAAATAAGTTTTATGGTTAAAAAGTTGAATGTGTCTTATATATTGTCTATTTGATATTTAAAAATACAATTTAAAGAATGAAAAATAACACATTGTATTTTACACTATAAATAAATTTACAGGTGAAAAAATTTGATCTCTGAACTCATATTAAACCTATACTTAAAAATAAATCTATAGCATTTATTAAGAATCGATCATATAAATATCGAGATAATCAAAATGACATTTCCCTTAAATAATAGCCAACCTTGACATGATTGCTCATGGGTCCTGCCTTACAGGCCAATATAACAAAACCCTAAAAATCCGATTACACTAACCAAATTTGACACGAGTATATACAAATATTTATTAGACACCCATATATACTGATCTCAATATGTATTTATATTGTTGTTTAATAAACATATTATTCATTGCATGAGGAAAAGAATGATATAACTGTTTGGAGATGGCTATCAAAACGTTTTGGGTACCATACCGTTCGTTGTGGATCAGCCTTTGCAGGTCGAAGAGCCTGCCTTATGGCCTCTTTTGAGGACTTGCAAATAGTCTTCGGTGTTGTAGAGTTAGCAGCGGCTTTATTGTTGTTTCCAGTACTCTGTGAAGGAGGATTAAGTGTCTCAAAGCATATTATGGCTTCAAAGCAATCTTTCAACCCCACCCTGTTGAGGACCTCTCTGGCATGAACTCTGTCCCCATTCGTAATTATCTATTTCACATAAGAAGTATCTTTTCAAAATTTCCCAAAATCTCAGGATGCCTTCATCTTGTCATACAGTCATATAAAGAAATGGAAGGGAAACCATATGTGCTTACAATTTTCCTCTTAGGCATGCTTAATAACAAATTCTTCAGTACAGGGTCTGGTTTAAGATTCTCGTATGGCAGTCTTCCATGAACAAAACTGTAGAAGAAATATTTGTTTTGAGCTAAGCACGATAGCTCTTCTCGCCAGAAGCAATCAATTGTATTCCAATAAAATTAAGTAATGAAAGGAAAATCATTGTTATTTTGTTTTCAGGGTTTGTAGGACAAACAAGAGATAAGATTTCTTAAATACCTGTGGTAATCGTCGTAGTCAAATTCATAGCCTGCTGCCTGCATAGATGAAACAACATGGTGAAAAAAGCAATACATTCATGAATGTGGAGAAAGTAGGTCCCAATTGAAGTGGAATCCCCAATCATGACGTTGGACAAATCAGATGAGAAACAAAGTTTTGGTCTCAAGATTTCGCTATATGTCTCTTGGTGGTTTGGTGACCAATGGACTAATTCCCATGGGCCAAACATAGAAGACAATGGAATAGTTATCGAAAGTATGTCAGACTCTCTGCAAGAAGAACTCTTGGAGATGTTTGCAGAGTATATAACCAGAAATATGTCGCTTTCCAAAATTTCGGCCAACATCTCTAAATTGGAAAAGTAGATTCTTATAATGAGAAGAATACTAAAATAGGGAGTTGATTTAGTGTTTTTTTTTAAAGTTTCTTAAGTGGAGTTTGTAGGTTTAATTTTTCTAAAATTTTGTAAGAATTTATTGAAAACAGAAATTTGATGTGTAACCTTGCACAATCCAAATAGAAGGTTTTTAAGGATGCTAAATCCATATACAATTAAGAAAAACAGTTTAAATAACAAAAAATCAAAATTTTACCTCAATTTTTTTCCACAAAATCCAAAAACTCCAAAAAATTATACTAAAATCCTAGTAATATAAACCTTTTGCCATTTTTAAAATAATATCTGCCCTTTGCTTTAACTAAAGGAATTTGACAACCACTGCATTGTCGGTTCACGTTTTAGGGTCTATGAGAGACTAAAAAGCGTTGTCTCACAATTTAAATGAAATGGATCAAATTCACAATTATAAAATAAAAATATATAACCAAAATAAATTAAACTCCATCCAGTCATACCTTTAAAAAGGGTTAAATCAAGAATTACCTATTTCATTTTATTAAAGGGAAGAATTTACAATCAAATGGATCGTAATTGTGTCGGGGTTTCGGTTAAAATATTCCCAGGCAACAAATAAATTATATTAAACAAATAATTATTGCCGTAAAAGAAATGTTGGTTTCCGTATTTAGGAATCGATGTGATGAATTGCCATGCTCTCGCCTTAAAGTAAATAATCTGTAGGGTCAGTGCATTATCAATTCACGTTTTCCAACTCTCCAAGTACATAAATATTGAATTTAATTTAGAACTTTGCGTGCGGAAGGACTCCTACGCAACAAATGAATGTTGTTGAAGGGATTGATATCTATGTAACATTCAATATCTTATTTTCGATATCTGTGTTTAAATGGCCATCACTTTTTAGAGCGATTATATGAGAATGAATAAAGTTTCCTTAAATAAGTATCTGACTTATTTTACTTTAAGCTGCATTCTCTTTGTATATAGGTATATAATAAGGATCTATATGGAAAATATATTTAAAGAAATAAATATTCGCACTATTTTACACTTGAATAAATATGTGCATTATTCAACATTGAGGTACATAAATCCTATGGACA
The DNA here is from genome assembly GCA_034641835.2 of Pinus albicaulis. NCBI lineage: Eukaryota > Viridiplantae > Streptophyta > Pinopsida > Pinales > Pinaceae > Pinus > Pinus albicaulis. The sequence goes on along the minus strand of CM076572.1, from coordinate 1,094,292,779 downwards.
CTCTTCCGTAAGTAGTTTTATAATATAAATTTAATAAAAGAATGTAGTTTTATAATATAAATTTAATCAAAAAGTTGAACTTTGATTGTAATGATATATTTGTTATAATTTTTGAATAATTAAATTAGGAAAATATATGAGAAATTTATAAAAAATATCAATAAAAAAACAATATCAAGATGTGAAGGATAATAAGAGTTGTGAGGTGATTGAAGTTTCTTCTTAAGGTAGGTGTTTAATGGTGTATTAAGCATTTATTATTATTCATTTCACACAATCTATTAATGTTTACAAATACTTAATTAGTCATTCTTAAGGTTTCATATCCACTTAAGTTGTTTTTATTTAATGGTATTTTTTTTTCATTAGGTTCAATAGTGTCTTTTCATCATCCATCTAGTGGAGTTGGATGGAAAATGGTAATGAATGCTTTTAGATATTGATTCAATTCACCCAAGCAATTTCCAAAATATGTTATCATTTGGTATTGATTTTTTGGTTTTTTAATTAAATCATGACATATTGTTGTCAATAGAATCTATAAAATATGTTTTAAAAAATATTATAATTTTTTTTTTAAAAGAAAAATGGAAATAATATCACATGAAACTTAATAATCACATTCTTGAAGACTATCTCATTTTTTTTACATGAATTAACTACACACCCTGGATTGGATTGATACCCTAATTCATTATGTTTCTCCACAACCAGCTAAAGAAGTGGAGCATTAGCTCAAAACACACCCACATATTTGTATAGATTTATATAAACTCTATATATTGTTTGAAACCTTAAATAGACATTGTCATATGAGCCATGAAGGGGAACATATGAAAATGTAGGGAAAAGGTAATGAAGCTAAATAGAAAAGTGGTTATGTCTTTTATTCTAGGATTTAGGGTTTAATTCATATCATATTTGAACATTCAACAAGGCACCCATCTTATAAGTTTTGGAATCAATTTTTAGCCTCCTTGCTCTAAGCTCAATGTCTTAAATGGGCTTAAACTCCATTTAGTTAGAGATATGCTGACTATGCTCAATGATAATGTGGATAGTTTCTAATTTTAAGAAGTTGAATTTTTTTAATGAACCTACTTCTCGGAGTTGTTATTATTATTATAAAATATTTGTTATAGGTATCTACAATTTATTGGATGTTTTTTTTGCATTTATAGGGATAATGAGGTTTGATCCATTAGAAGACATTATTGTATGTGTCATAGCTAAGAGTTAATGAGGTTTATATTAAAGTTGTTGGACCCATATTAGTTTATATGAAAGTTGTTGTCTTTTATTTTAGGGTTTAGGGTTGTCACCCATATTATATTGAGACATTGAGAAAGGCATCTCTCTTAGGAATCAAATATTAGCCTCTTTTCTTTTATCCAGATAGATAGCCTTTAAATTCCATTTAGATGGAGATATGATGACTATTATGCTTAATGATGGGGTGAATGATCTCCTAGTTTTAGAAGATGAAGGATTATTTTTAGTGACCCCTATTTTTCTTGGAGCTATTATGATTAGCATAAAAGATTCCTTATAGGTATGTAAAATTTATTGGGTGGCTTTTGGAATTTCAATTACTTATTTAATTTGGATTATGTACTTTAAAATTTACTAGAATGTTTGTAAAATACTACTCAAATTTTATATTAGAAAATTATAAATAGTAAGAAATACAAAAATGTGGATGAATAAATAATGACAAATACAAATCAAAATTCCTTGTTCATTATATAATGATGGATCAACCACTTGAAGTAGTTGATAAAACTAATTAAATATGAGTAACTATTTTTTTGGTTTCAAATTTTTAAACATTTTTAATTATTTTTTAATTATGTAAATGTTGTATTTATTTTGAAATTAGATTTCAAAAATTTAATTTATTTCTGTAAAAACAAATAGAAAATAAATATTTAATGTCCGAACTAAATTTATTTATGTAAAAACAAATAGAAAATAATTATTTAATATTCAAACTATAAGGAATTCCAAACATGAAAAAATTATAATAACTTAAAAAAAAAAAAAAAAAATTTGAAAATTTTAATTAAAATAAAAAATTTAAAATTTCCAGTAATTATCTTTTTAGCTGATTTCAATAAAATATAATTAGTATTCCACTAACTAAAGTGTCCCTTCCCTTCCATACGAAATATGGCTCTGCCCATTCATTTAACTTAACTAAAGTAAATAATCTGATGTAGATTCATTCGAATTAAGTAATCTGCCATCAATTCATGAATAATTTAATTTAATAAATTAAATAAAAATAAGTTAAATTAATTAACTAAATTTAACTTAAATTCATAATTAATTAAAATTAAATTAAAATTAATTACTGATTCATATAAGTTAACCAATATGTTGCCAATATTAATGTGGATTCACTTTATTTGTTGTTAATATGCTATGTTATTACCACTAGAAGGTCTCACACGAATTACATGCCCCATCACATCTTCTCCGGCTTTCTTCTAGTTCAATTATGCATAAATGGACGTATCAATTCTTTAAATTGGCAAGTGGGTTAATTTTTCAGGGTTTTTTCAACAAAAAAAAATCGTTAATTTCTATTTTTTTGGCCCAAATTTTATAGTATAAAATTATTTTACCTTAAAAATTGCCAAAATTTATATAGAGACTATATAAAATTATTAGAAATTTGAATAATTTCACAAAAAACATTGTCAAACACTTTACAAATTGCATATTATGTACTAGTGAGATTCACCAAAGTTTCTAAGCTTTAAAAATACATTTCCATCCTCAAAACTTTCCCTCATAAAAAAGATAATCTTACAATACAATCTTAAAATAACCTCAAGAGTGGTGGACCTCACAAGCTCATCATGGAATGCATGTGTCATGCATAATGTCCTGTAACTCCCATAATGATGAGCACTGCATGTTGCATGAGGGAATCACTCCCATAATAATGAACACTACATGTTGCATGAGGGAATCTCTCCCATAATAATGTTTCTTGCATGTGGAAATATCTCTTGGAATAAAACATGCATTCATGCATATAGGGATGCACCTTACTTATGGTAATGCACTCTCTTCTCCATCATGCCATTGTTGACTTGTTGTGGCCCATAAATGGTGCTCTTACTGGCTAGGGTTTGTTGGAATTGGCATTATGAGATATGCATATCCTGTGGGGGTGTGGTCTTTCCCCATACATCCTTCCAACATTTTATGGGTAATGGTTAATAGGTTAGTTGTGGTTCATGGAAAAACATATGTCACTCTATCACATCTTTCCGAAAAAAAATTCTCGGGGATAATTTAATTTCCATTTCACTTCCAGGCTCATGTTGCATCCATTTCCCTATCCATAAAATGGAATCCATGTTGTAACAAAATAGAGGTTGATGTGATCACTTCTCTATGCATGTTTTTTCTTACATTAATGAAATTTAGTGATAGAATAACCAATCATAAGCAAGAAATATACTAACAAGCACTCGCCCATTTCTTGGTACTCTAGCTCCTTCATAAGTTCACATTTTATCCACAAATATCTGCATATTATTTACTACAGATTACACATTAAAATCATTCATAGCCTCTCTTGAGGTATCATAATTCCCTATAGGATTCTTTGTTTTCTTCTACTTAAGTCAATATTGCTCATATGAATCTATTTCCTTCTACCTCTCGAGCATGGTAGCATTTAGTTCCTCTTCTCCATTGTAAATCCATGTATTGTCATCACTTGATGGAAGGTCCAAACTCACAAAATTAGATGAGGAATAGGGAAAGGCTAGAATTTCATCAATGCATTTAACTAGAGTGTTCATTAATTGGCTAAAACTAAAGTAAAACATCATATCAAAATCAGATAAGAAAACTTATCTTTCATAACTACTCTTTTCAAAGTGAAATCAAGTACTTCCTGCAATGGTCATTCACCAACGAACAAAGTCTAGTTTTTAGATCTTATACTAAAGATAACAAGAATAAGTTTTATGTATCCTTCAAAAAATGAGAAGTCACCAAAAATGTAATTAATCTCCAAAAAATAAAAACGTGTTTCAGTGCTCAAGTTTCGAATAGTAATCCTTTTGCACCTACTCAAGTAGCACCTTGTGAACTATATACCCTTAATTATATAAGAAAAAAAAGAGTTTTTCTTGTATTTCGTTTTCTCGAAAGAATAATACTACATATGGTAGATTTCCAAGTACTTCTAACCATGAAAAAATAAAATATTTAACAAGTGAAGAGAAAAAGCAACGTGTCCCCACTTATATTCAAAATAAGACACAAAAAATGGGAGGAAATCAATTTCTTCAAAGGGGAATGTTGATTCAGAGTAGATGCAGAAATATCAAAGTATGTGTGGAAACTCTAAAGTTTACACTCTACCCAAAATTATTCCTCTTAGCAGATCTGTTTTAATCTTTGAAGCTCATTAAACATACATACATATGGCACGATCAATAGAAAAACTTAAACAACGCATATAACCAAATCAATTCATATGTGTGGAATTCCTTACCGGAGTGTCTCACGATGATCCTGAACAATCACCGGTGATCACAAATCGCATAGTTTTCAATTAAATTTAACCCTTAAACTTTAATCCTTGCGAAGTGAGAAATTGCGCTGAGCCAACACGTGTCCTCCCCTTTTCGCATCAATTTTTTTTTTTAAAACTTTGTGATGCCTTAATGCTTATTTTCTAAGCTTTGAGAATTCTGAAGTTGCTCCCCGACGCTACGATCTCTACCATTGGTTCAATCCTGGATCCAACGATCCACTTTGTCCCTCCAACTGTTCACTTCGCCTGCAGGTCAAACAATTTAACTCGCGACTCTTTATGTTAAACCTTATTCTATGTAATGTGCGCTATATTTACACCTTGCCGAGATTTTGCCCATTGATCGGGTTCAAATGTATGCCTCGTCACGCCTCCAATTTGATTGTCTTTTCGCTGTATAACTTAATGTATATGCAATTCAACAGAGTTAAAACAAATAGTTTTAACAGAGAGCCTGATTAATATAAAACACTTGAAAATTAATAATAAAGGAATTTACAGAGCCAAGCCCTTGATCGACTGGTTATTACAATTGTTTATGCTCTTTCTACTCTTGCCTCTCGCACACCTATTTCACATTGTCACACTTTTTCCTCACCTCTACTCTTTTCTCACACTTATCTCATATATATATATATATATATATATATCTGAAGCGGTCCTTCTCGCCTAAAGTAGATTTCCGTTGAACCACTTCAAAAAAAAAATGCTACCCTATTTCTAAGCTCTTATCCTACTTAACCTCATGTTAGCCACAACATGTGAACATATAATCACATTGCTAGCTAAGTCTGGATGCTCCTGCATCAAACTCCCGAGGAAGAAAATATTGATCCATCAATGCTTCAGGATCTATACTAAACTTCTGTAACTTTGATGTAGTCATCCAACTTGCATCTTCCACAGGGTGTCCTTTCCATTTGACTAGATACTGATGGTAAATTTTTCCTCTGGTGTTCCTTGTTTCTGTTTTCTCCAAATTGGCCTCCACTTCTTTCTTTTCTGTCTTTGGCATCTGTTCCTTCCAATTCAAAGTCTAGCTTCCTCTTCTGTAGAGTATTCTTGTAGCTATTCCTTTATTCTTTTGTATAGCTACAAATCTGCAACATTAAAGATGGGTGATATTCCAATTCCTACTGGCAATTCAATCTCATATGCATTTGAAGAAAATTTCCTCAAAATTCTATATGGTCCTATCTTCTTCATTTTTAATTTGTTGTAAGTCCTAACAGGAAACCATTCTTTTCTCAGGTACACCATGACTAGGTCACCTACTTGGAATTATTTTTCTTTCCTCTTCATATCAAATCTTTGTTTATATTTTCCACTGATTTCCTGCAATCTACCTTTGACATCTTCCTATAGTTTCTGCATTTTTTCTGCAAACTCTTTAGGTTTTGCACTCCTTATCTCTTGTTTTCCTAAATTTCTTCGCTCATACACACCTCTTGGATTAATTCCAAAAACAATATGGAATGGACTCATCCCAGTACTTTGACTGGGAGTATCATTATAAGAAAACTCAGCCTGAGAAAGTGCTAAATCCCACTACTTAGGATTTTTATACATTAAGCTCCTCAATATATTTCCCAAGCTTCTATTCACTACCTCGATCTGTCCATCCGTTTGAGGGTGATAAGCTAAATTGAAACTAAGGTTGGTACCTAGTTTCTTCCATAGAGTTCTCCAAAAATGTCCAACAAACTTGGTATCCCTGTCAGACACAATACTCACAGGGAATCCATGTAATCTTACAACTTCTGAAAAAACATATTAGCAATATGTGTTGCATCACTAGTTTTCTTGCATGCAATGAAATGATCCATTTAAAAAACCTATCCACCACAACATAAATGGAGTCATTTTCTCTTTTAGTTTTGTGAAAACCCAAAACAAAATGCATACTAACTACATCCCATGGTTGGTTTGGTATCGGTAATGGCCGATACAATCCTGTATACAGACTTCTCCCCTTAGCATGCTGACAAATCTTGCATTTCTTAACAAATCTGTTAACATCAGTTTGCATTTTTTTCCAGTAGTAAAAAGCATTTACCTAAGCAAATTTCTTGTCTTGTCCAAAGTGTCCAGATAAGCCTCCACTGCGTTTCTCCTTAATTATGTTTTCCCTCATAAAACATTTGGGAATACACAGTTTATTACTTTTGAATAGAAAACCTCCTTGGATAAGATAATCCAACCACTGACCTCTATTATGAACTATTGGGTTTTGCAAAACTGTATAAATTTCCTTAAATTATGCATCTTCTTTATACATGTCAACCATTTCTTCAAATCCTACAACACCAACTTGTAATTCTTGCATGATTAAATTTACTCTGCTCAAAGCATCAACAACCTTTTTCAACTTACCGCTTGTATGCTTAATCACAAAAGTAAAACTCTACAAAAATTCTACCCATTTGGCATGTTTCTAGTTCAATTTTGGCTAGTTTTTTATAAACTGTAATGCATGGTTATTAGAATATAATACAAACTCTTTTGGTAAAAACTAATGTCTCCATTTTTTCAAGGCTTGCAGAACAACATAAAACTCTTTGTCATAAGATGAGTATTTCTTCTTAGCTTCATTCAGTTTCTCATTGAAGTATGATATTGGCCTCTGTTCTTGACTTAAAACTACTCCGCTTGAAACTCCACTAGCATCAGTTTCAACTTGGAAAACTTTCACAAAATATGGCAAAGCTAAAACTTGTTTTTTCTGTAATTTTCTTCTTTAGCAACTTAAAGTTTCGGTCTACTGCTTCTGTCCACTTGAATGGATGATTAGTTTCCTTGATTTTTTCAATAATGGGTGCACAAATCTAACTAAATCTTCTGATAAATTTTCTATAGAAACGTGCAAGACTGTGAAAGCTTCTTACCTCAAATATGTTTCTTGGAGTTGGCCAATTCAAAATTTCTTGGAATTTTTCCGGATCCATTTTCAAGCCTTCTTTAGAAACTACAAATCCCAAATAGAATAATTCTTCCTTCATAAAATTTTATTTCTTCAAATTTATTAGTAGCTTATCTTTCTGCAAAGTTTTTAGAACCAATTTAAGGTGCTCCAGATGCTCTTCTTTACTTCAACTAAAAATTAGAATATCATCAAGATAAACAATTAGAAACTTGCATGCATATTCCTTCAAGACTTCATTGATTAATCTCATGAATGTGTTGGGTGCATTAGTGAGCCAAAAGGCATCACTAACCATTCATACAAACCACTGTTTGTTTTGAAGACAATCTTCCACTCATCCCCTTCTCTAATCCTTATCTAATGATAACCACTCTTCAAATCTATCTTAGTAAAATATTTTGATCCATTAAATCATCCATTCGTGGTAAAGGAAAATGATAATTGATGGTGATTTTATTTATGGTTTTGGAATCTGTTGACATGTGCCATTCACCTCCTTTCTTTGGACTAAGTATTGTTGGTACAACACATGAACTAAGACTCTCTCTTATCAATCCCTTATCCATCAACTACTGCACTTGTCTTCCAACTTCTACATTTTATTAAGGAGTTAACCTGTATGTTGCTTTATTTGGAAAACTTGCTCTAGGTATTATACTAATGTGATGACTAATATTCCTGATTGGTGGTAATGCATTTGGAAACTCATCCACAATAATATCAGTAAAATCGTTCAACATATTTCAGATTTCTTCAGATAAATCTTCTAAATTTGTGGAAGTTAGAATTACCTTGGGTCTTCCTATAACAGTAAAATGCATCTTCTCGTCCTTCTCGACTTCTTGCAATAGTTCTTTCCCACCCATCAGCATAACATTGTTTCCAGGTGTTTCTTTGTTAGTTTCATCCTTCAATGGTACCAGTGTGTGTTTGTTTCCATCCTTCTCCAGAGTATAAGTGTTTCTTCTACCATCATGTATGGATTTTCGATAAAAATGCCAAGGTCTTCCCAACAATATGTGACATACCTCCATTGGCATTACATCACATAATATAACATCCTTGTAAGTACCAATCTGAATCTCTACCTTACATTGTTTTGTCACAATAATTAGATGTCCTTTTTGTATCCATGATACCTTATAAGGAGTAGGGTGTACTATTTTTATGAATCCCAACTTGTCCACCATATCAGTAGAAACAAGGTTATCATTGATTCCACTGTCAATTACTACTTTGCAACATTTACCTTTGGACTTGCATATAGTCTTGACCAGATTCTTCTTCTTTGCAACATTTACCTTTGGACCTGCTTCTTTTTATGTTTTAAGAAATACCCTTTTCAATAAAAAGGATTCCCATGCTTTGGGTGGCTCCTCTTTACCTGCAATATGAGGAATTTATTCCTTTGTTTCAAAAATATTCACATTTCTCTGGGTTGTTGAATTATTATGAGGACAACCCCATGACCCATGTTCCCACTCAACACATGTAAAGCACCAAATATCTCTTCCTTTACCTCTACCTCTAGGTACAAACCTTCCTCGACCAGAGTCTCCTCTCTGTGGTGATCTGCTACACGATCCTCCTGCTTCATTTTAGGAATGTTGAAATCTGGGTTTGAATGTTCCTCTTCCTCTTACTGAACTCTTTCCTCGATTCCTATGAATTTGCTTTCTCTGTATCTTCTCTTATGATTTTAAGGCTTCTTGCTAAGCATCCTCAATTGACTTTAGATTTAATAGACTGATCTCATCCTGGATATCATACCTCAAGCCATTTATATACCTGGCTACTTTCTCAACATCATCCTCTACAACTCCAGCTCTTATATTCAGTTTATAAAACTCCTCTGTATATTATTTCACTATCATTCCTTTTTGTTTCAAATTATGTAATTGCTTAAAAATATTTAATGGATAATCCTTGGGTAGGAACTTAATTTTTAATTTTCTTACCATTTTGTCCCATCGCTTGATTTTGGTCTTTCCTTTTCTCTGTTTGGATACTTGTAAATCTGCCCATCAGATAGTTGCATGACCCTTTAGTCTGGTAGTTGCAAACTTCACTTTCCTTTTGTCTTCAAATTATTCAAATTCAAGGTACTTGTCTAATGAACTGATCTAGTACATTAACTCCTTCATACTGAGATTTCCCTTATAAAAAGGTTCATCCACCTTTGGTCTTACAGTTGCCTTAATCAACATATTTATCATTTTAGTTGTGTCATCTTCTGCTTCTTCTTCTTCCTCAGAAGTTTCCTCTGCTACGCTGAAATATCCTTCTTCAAATGCTCTCCTCTGAGCAACCTCTATTGTCTCCATTCTTGTACGAAGATGTCAAATTTCATTCAGCAGAATTTCATTGTCTTCTAGTATTCCACGACCTATGCCAGCTCCTCTCCTGGGTGACATCTTTGCTCCAACTTTCAAGAACAGACTCAAGTCTGCTCTGATACCAAATGATGCAGACTAGCTGCAGAAATATCAGAGTATGCACGGAAACTCTAGAGTTTACACTCTACCCAAACTTATTCCTCTCAGCAGATTTGTTTTAATATTTGGATCTCGTTAAACATACATACATATGGCGCGATCAACAACAAAACATAAACAATGCATATAACCCAAAATAATTCATATGTGCGAAATTCCTTACCAGAGGGTCTCACGATGATCCTGACCAATCACCGGTGATAAAAAATTTCACAATTTTCAATTAACTTTAATCCTTGCGAAGTGCGAAATTACGTTGAGCCAACACGTGTCCTCCCCTTTTCGCATAGCAAACAAATTTGTTTACTTTGTTATGCCTTAATTCTTATTTTCTAAGATTTATGAATTGCGAAGTTGCTCCCCGACGCTACGATCTATACCGTTGGTTCAGTCCTCGATCCAACGATCCACGTTGTCCCTCCAACTCTTCACTTCGCCCGCAGGTCAAACAATTTAACTCATGACTATTTATGTTAAACCTAATTTTGTTTGATGTGCGCTAGATTTACACTGTGCTGAGATATCTCCCGTTGATCGAGTTCATATTGGCACCTCGTCACGCATGCAATCTGATTTTGTTTTTGATGTATAACTTAATGTATATGCGATTCAACATAGTTTAAACAAATAGTTTGAATCGAGAGCCCGATCAATATAAAACACTTGAAAATTAGTAATAAAGGAATTTACAGAGGCAAGCCCTTGATCGGCTCGTTATTACAATTGTTTATTCTCTCTCTATTCTCGCCTCTCGCACACCTATTTCACACTATCACACTTTTTCCTCACCACTTCTCTTTTCTCACACTTATATATATATATATATATATATATATATATATATATATATATATATATATATATGAAGTGGTCCTTCTCGCCTAAAGTAGATTTCCATTGAACCACTCCAACAAACAAATCCTACCTTATTTCTAAGCTCTTATCCTACTTGGCTCAATCTTCTCACAGGGAGAAACCAATTTCTATTTGATTTCCTAATTAAATTAGAAAACCCCAACAAACTAACTTCTCTCATTTAAAATTAAGTAAAATGTTAATGGCCAATGTTTATCCACCTCATGTTAGCCACAACATGTGAACATTCAATCACATTGTTGGCTAAGTCCAGATTATCCTGCATCAAATGTCTATGGTATGTTTAGGCTATGAAACTATGGGTAGACTTCAAAAGGAATCATATTGTTTGCTCCATGAAACATACAGTTCTATGTTTAAGAAAGTAAAAAAGTGTGTGCTTCCCATTGTTTACTATTCCAAGAAACCAACCATAACATGAAATAGGGCCATCTTCGATAGCCTTAGGGAATCAATTGTGCTTCTAGATGTAGAAGAAGTATACAAAATATAAATCACATCAGCCATGTTCGTCGAGTGTAGTTTTAATTGAAATTGGATCTTTACTATATGTATCAACTATTTGATTAGAATCTCTAATCATGACTAATAACATAAGAGAGTAAGTGAACAACTTTGATCACAACCTATGAAAATGTAGGAGAGAAATTGAAAAACTTAGATCAAGACTTATTAACATGTAGAATTCACATGAGATTTTAAGAGTTTGTGCTATTTCTAGTTACTTTTCTTTGTATGATTATATTTAATTATTTTTAAATTAGTGTGTATTGTTAGCTTGTTGTGTGTGTTATGTTACAGGGGTGTAACATTGAGGTAACTCCATTGAGTTATTATTTATTATGTTAAAAATAGGAATTGCATGATTATATATTCTATAAAGGCTATGTCATTATGTGTCAAGCAATTGTTTAAAAATCAATGCCTATATATGCAATTTCAATGACTCCCACAACTCTTCACATAATTCCTTAAAGGGTGTTAGTTCAATGGAAGAGTGTATGTATTATGAGCAGGAGGTTGGTGGTTCGATTCCATTGTGCTCTAACATCAATTAATTAATTATATTGTAGTTTATTTTTAATTAAATTATTTTTTATATTGATTTATTTCAATGGTGATATATTTTTTCTCGATTTCTTGTTTTATATTGTCTCCAAAGATATAAGAGTGATATTTTATTGTCTTTAAATATAATTTTTTATTGTCTTTAGAGATAGAATAACTATAATTAAAGACAATATGTCGTTAATCACAATTATTGTCTTTGGAGGAACAAAAATAAAATTGTCTCTTAAGAGACAATAATGCTTGTGTTGTGTATTTTCTTTATAGATACAATTTTTTAAGACAATAATTTAAGACACTTGCTTAAACACAATATTTAAGAAAATACACAATTTGTTTTCCTCAAGTTGAGACAATTTACCCAAATTTTTTCCCAAATATTGTCTTAAAAACCCCCTTTGTGTTGTTGTGTGCAATGATTTTCACACTTATTGACACATTTCAACGATGCTTATCACACTGCGATGTTGGATAGATTTTTGTACCATTTCAACATTACAATATTAAACTCTAATATTAAATCAAATATTGTAAATCCTAAGATTAATATTATAAACTCAAGGGATTATTATAAACCAAGTGTTTAGTATGTGCTATATTCTTTATATTATTTCTACGAATAGTAGCATGCACGGGGGATCACAAGGGGGGTAAATCTGCCCTTTTTCATTGAGCGGGGGTCACATAGGGGCGATAGCCCCCTTGTTCATTGCGCCGGGTGAAGCGTGGGTGATATCCCACCCCCTGTCTAGGGTTTTGCAGGGAGCAGGTAACCCCCTACACAGGGTCTGAGGCAGTGCTCCGCGAAAAATTTCTTAGACCCTATTTTAGGTGGGTGGACCCACTTATGGTTTTTTGCATGGGTTTTCACATGGTTATGGGGCATGATGGTTTTTTGCCCCTAGTATTTTGTAGATCTGGTCAAGGGAACTATGGTTATGTTCTAATCTTAGGTTAATGGATTGTGGATTATGAATGCTTCGGCATGTATATATATGTGTGTTGTAAAAATAAAAGAAATAAATGAAAATCAAGCTGGTGGTCTCGATTTGGGATCCAAGGGAAAATTATCTATGTATATATATTTTATGTTTGATGCTCTCGTTATTGTTTATTTTATGTTTTTAAGAATTTATTTACAGGTAATTTATGTACAAGGTTAAAACCAACATTTGGTATTAGAGTTGTTTCAGCTTCAAGGGGACACCTTTGCTACTCAGGGGTTTTTTTCTCAAGCATGTGGAAGATCCTATTCAAAGGGAGATCTCTGGAATCAATTCTTGTAGTGAAAGAAGATGGCAAGCAGTGGAAATATAGAGAACGAGAAATTTAATGTTCTGAGTTTTGAGTTGTGAAAGCTCAAGATGGAGGATTTGTTGGTGGATAAATATTATTGGATCATGGTAGATCTGGGTACAAAACCAACAACAATGTTATATGAAGATTGGGTGAAGTTGTATTGGAAGGAAAAGAGAAAAATACAATTTTGTATTTGAGATTCAATATTGTTGAATGTATCTGGGGAAGCTACGACAAATACTTTGTGGGTCAATTTAGGGACTTTGTACCAATCTAACTCTCTGGTCAATAAATTGTTCCTGCGAAAAAAATTGTATAACATGAGGATGAAGGATGGAGACTCGGTGACAAAGCATCTAAATGACTTCAATATTGTTGTAAGTGAGCTGTCATATGTTGATATTAAAATATCATATTAAGATAAGTGCATCATTTTGTTTTGTTATCTACCAGATTCATGGGATAGTCGAGTTATTGCAATAGGTAGTAATACAACTACCTTGAATTTTGATGAAATTGTCTCGACCTTGTTATTGGAGGAAATGAGATGGAGAAATATGGAGGGAAAGAATGTAGATGCCTTATATGTATGAGGAAAGTCCCAAAACAGAAACAAAAATATTTTTTCGAGTGGGAGATCTAAATCTCCAGGAAAGCCTGTAATGGTGTGCTGGAAATGCAAAAAGGAAGGAAAATTCAAAAATTACTCTATATCTAAAGCTCCTAAGAAAGGAAAGGGATCTGATGATGCTCCTTCTGCAGAGGAAGAAACCACCTCAAAGTGGGGATGTGTATTTGGCTTCTTCTTCAAATACACATGTAGATCATGAGGCATGGTTGATTGACTCATGTGCATCCTTTCACTTCACTCCCCATAGGGAGTGATTCTGTGAGTATGAGAAGTATGATGGTGATGATGTCATCTTAGGGGATGATAGGAAGGCCAGAATCATCGGATGTGGAAAAGTCAAGCTGAAGCTACAAGGTGGAAGGATTAGAATAGTTCTTGGTGTTCTGCATATTCCTCCATTGGCTAAAGATATGATTTATGTCAGCATGATGGATGATGCAGGTGTAAAAATATTGTTCGAGAATGATCCCTGAAATATTGTTTGGGAGGCACTGTTATTAATGCGGGGAGTTCTTATTGGAACTTTGTACAAGCTTCAGGGTATCACTATTATTAATGGGTGCAATAGTTCTATTGTTCTTGAAAGTGGAGCAGAAAGGCTAGCGGTCTCTGGAGAAAATTCCATGCTATGGCATCAAAGGCTTGGAAATATTAGAGAGAAGGGCCTTCAGATACTGCATGGTAATGCTATGGTAGAAGGCATGTCTAATTTCTCTTTGGATTTATATTTCTATGAACTTTGTGTATATGGGAAGTAGAATCAAGTGAGTTTTCCTTCTGGTGCTAAGAGTGTGGACAATATATTAGAGCTTGTGCATAGTGATGTGTTTGGACCTGTGTCGGTTCCATCACTGGGAAATTCTGTGTACTATGTTTCATTCATAGATGACTTCTCAAGGAATACATGGATATATTTCTTGAGGAAGAAATCTGAAGTCTTTGAAAAATTTAAAGAATTTAAGGCTCTGGGGGAAAACCAGATAAAGAAGAATATAAATGTGGTGAGGACAGATAATGGTGGAGAGTTATGCAAGAAGGAATTTGAAGAGATATGTAAGAAGTGTGGTATAGCACAGCTGAAGACTACTCCGTACACACCTCGGAAAAATGGAGTTGTAGAAAGAATGAACAAAACTCTGATGGAAAATTCAAGAAGCATTCTCAGTGGTATCGGGTTAGGATAGGAATTATGGGTAGAGACAGTGGAGACTGCATGTTACCTAGTTAATGGATCATTTTCATCAGCGTTGGAGGATACGACTCCACATGAGGTATGGATTGGTAAGAAACCCTCTCTTTCACATATGAGGGTATTTGGATGTGATGCATATGTACATGTTCCAAAGGAAAAAATGACCAAGTTGGATAATAAATCTTTAAGGTGCATATTTATTGGGTATAAGGATGGTTTAAAAGGTTACAAGCTTTGGAACCTAGAAACAAGGAAGGTTGTGTACAGTCGAGATGTGGTGTTTAAAGAGGTGAAAGATGCTGTTAAACATGAATTCCTACCAAAGGAACTTGAAAATATAGAGTTTGAGCTAAAGGAGAATGAATCAAACTCTACAACAGAACAAGACTCAGAAGAGGAAGAGTCACAAACTCCATCCGTGAGAAGATCAATTTCAGAAAGAAGGCATCCAAAAAGGTATATTCCATCTAATTTCTATTCAAATTTTTCTTTAACTATAACTGATGATGATCCTAGAACTGTTAAGGAGGAAGTGGATTCAGAGGATGGAAAAATCTGGAAGGAGGCCATGGTTGAAGAAATGGCATCCTTGCACAAAAATGAGGCATGGGGTCCGGTGGAGTTGCCGGCTGGAAGGAAGCCCATCAGGAGAAAATGGGTGTTTAAGAAGAAGATGAATGTAGAAGGCAATATGGAGAAATACAAAGCTCAGTTGGTAGCAAAAGGTTATTCCTAGGTGTCAGGAATTGATTTTGGTGATATTTTTTCTCCTATTTCCAAGGTTACTTCTATTATATTAATTTTATTTGTTTCTTTTGGATTTGACTTTGAGGTAGAACATATGGATGTGAAGACTACATTTCTTTATGGGAATCTGGAAGAGGATATCTACTTGAAGCAACTTGAAGGCTTTATGGTGAAGGGTAAGAAATAATTGGTATGCGGGTTAAAAAATTCTCTGTATGGGTTAAAATAGTCACCAAGGATGTGATATCAGAAATTTGATACCCATATATGGGGACTTGGCTTCACTAGAAGCAAAGAGGATCATTGTCTGTATTTTAAATTAATTGGTGACCGTGATCTTGATTTGGTCTTGTATGTGGATGATATGTTGCTGGTTGGAAATGACAAAGAAATTATCCATGATTTGAAGACCCAATTGTTCTCCAAATTTTACATGAAGGATTTTGGTGCTACAAACTATATTTTGGGCATGAAAATTAAGAGAGATCGAGGAAAGAGGAATATATGGTTAAACTAAAGGAAGTATGTCGAGACAATATTGAAGAGGTTCAATATGCATGATATTAAACAAGTGAAGTTTCCTATTCCTGTACGTGTAAAGCTATCTGCTGAACAGTGTCCCAAGACACAAGAAGAAGAGGAGGATATGTCTCGTGTTCCATATGCAAGTGTAGTGGGTAGCCTGATGTATGCAATGGCTTGTACTATACCAGACATTGCACATGTGGTGGGACTATTGAGTAGGTTTATGTCAAAACTAGGGAAGGATCATTGGACAACAATGAAGTGGGTTTTTAGATATTTTCGTGGGACTAGTGATTATGGTTTGTGTTACCAGGGAAGACAACAATTGGAGAGAGTTTTAGACATTCGTGGTTTTGTTGATGCAGACTGGGCTAGATATTTGGACCAAAGAAGATCTACAAGTAGGTATGTGTTTATCCTATTTGGTGGTGCAGTCAGTTGGATGAGTAAAATACAATATGTAGTGGCTCTTTCAACTACAGAGGTAGAATACATGGCAGCCACTCAAGAAAGCAAGGAAGCAGTTTTGTTGTAGAGATTGTGTTCAAGTATGGGGTTGGTGCAGCGAGCTATACAGATAGATTGTGATAGCAAAAGTGCAATTTTATTTGCTAAGAACCATGATTATCATTCAAAGACAAAGCACATTAATGTTCAATATCACTTTGTGAAAGATATGGTAGAGGATAAAAAGGTGTTGATGGTAAAGGTGGACACTTTGAAGAATGTCGCAGATATATTGGTGAAGGTTGTGAGCACTAATATGTTTTCTTGGTGTAGAGAAAATATGGGTGTTGCAGGGCTCGACTAATGACTAAGCTCTCCTGTGGCCCCATACAGAAAGAAAAAAATAAGTGGGATAATGTTGGGTATGTTTTATATTATTTCCATGAATAGTCGCATGTGCAGCGAGGTAATAGCTTCCCTTGTTTGTTGCGTCGGGCGTGGGGGGGGTCATATGGGGGCAGCAGCCCCCCCTATTCAGGGTTTCGCACAGGGCAGGTAGCCCCCTGCACGGGGTCTAGGGTAGCACCCTAGAAATTTTTTTTTGGACCCTATTTTAGCTGGGCAAACCCGCCTATGGTTTTATGCATGGCTTTGCACATGGTTTTTAGGCATGATGGTTTTTTACCCATGGTATTTTGTAGATCCAGTCAAGGGAATTACGGTTTATGTTCTAATCCTGGGTTAATGGATTAGGGTTTATGAATGCTTCATCATGTATATATATGTGTTGTAACATTAAAATGAATAAATGAAAAATCAAATTGGTAGTCCCGTTTTGGAATTTAGGGGAAAAATCTCTATCTATATCTGTTTTATGTTTTATGCTCTCGATATTGTTTATTTTCTATTTCTAAGAATTCTTTTATAGATAATTTCTGTACAAGGTTAAAACCTACACTAAGGAGATTTATATTAAATAATAGGATTAATATTATAAACCCAAAGGATTACCCTAAAATCAATATTATACACCCAATGGATAATTACCCAAGGGATTAATATTTAACCTTGAGATTAATATTATTAGCCCAAGGGATTTTAAATCCTAATATTAATATTAAACCATAGGATTAATATTATAAACCATAATGTTAATATATAAAACCTAAGTTTCATATATTAAACCCTAGGACTAATATTATAAACTTTGGGATTAATGTTAAACCCACTATTATAAATCTTAATATTAAACCCTAATTTTGAAATGCTTTAGAGTGAAATTGAATAAATTGCAATGTAATGTAACATTGTGCAATGATTGTCACAATGTTACGATTTAACATATAAAATTCTAGCATTAAAATTAATAAACCAAAGGAATTAATAAACCTAAGGGATTAAAAATATTATAAAATCAAGGGATTATTAATATTATAAACCTAAAGGATTAATATTAAACTCTAGGATTAATATTAGAAACCTAAGGAATTATGAACCTCAGTATATTTTTTTTTTGTGACTAGAAGAATCGGCAATGGCATCGGTATTGTACTCGCGTGACACAGGGTTGAATCCCGCTGGCTACACCTTTCCTCCTAGGAGGAACTGATAAGCCCGCAACAACAACCCCTCGGTTAAGACGGGACTTGAACTCGTGACCTGCACCACGACACGAACGTCTTAGTAGCATGTTCGCTTGCCACTAGACCAAAGCCCGACGGGCTGACCTCAGTATTAATATTATAAACCCAATGGATTATGAACCCTGGTATTAATATTAAACCCTAATATATTATAACACAATGGAGTAATGCAGTTTTGGTATGACCTAAGTTCCATATCTGGGGTACATCATTGATGAAGGAGTTGTGCATGTCGACCCAACCAAGATACAAGTCATCCGGGATTGCCCATCCCTAACCACTCTAATAGAGTTTCACAACTTTCTGGGTCTTTCCAATTTCTACCGCGGGTTTGTGTTGTGGTTATCTCATATCACTTAGTCTTTGAGTCAAGTCACCAAGGGAGGAGCGAAAAAAAAATTATTTTGGTTTGAAACCCAACAAAACATGTTTTCTTAGTTGAAGCAACACCTCTGCTCTACACCAATGGTCACATTACCATACCCGCAACAACCATTTGAGATCGAGGTAGGTGCTTTCAACGCTATTGGTCCATTTCTTACTCAGCAGGGGAATCCAGTGGCATATCACAGTGAGACACTTTCGAACACAGCCCGAAAGTATCCCACCTATGACAAAGATATGTATTCCATTGTGTAGTTCTGCTGACAATGGAAGCATTACATTTTGGGGGAGGAAATGGTCATCCACATAGACCATTGACCCCTACAATTCATACAAACATAAGGGAAGTTGCAGAATGTTCACCATTAAAAATGTTCCACATACCTGCAATAGTTCCACTTGAACATTACGTATAAGAAGGGCAACACCAATAATGTTGAAAATTACGTCAACTGACTGTCAACCATGGCACTGACCACTATGCTCGACTTTGGTGGGCATGCCAATTCAGAGTGGCCACATCTATATAAGAGCAATCCAGAATTTGGAAACACATACCAGACACTCTTGGAAAGAAAGAAAGTTCCAAATCTTCACCTCCAAGATACACTGTTATGTCACCTAGGACATCGTTGTGTTCCTTCAAGCAATCTTTCCAAGATGATTTGGGAGGTGCACTACAGTCAGGTCGCTGGACACTTCGGAGTAGAGAAAAAAGTGGAAGTGCTACAAAATTACTTTTATTGGTTGAACCTTCGACATGATGTTGGGAAGTACTTCAGATCATGAAATTCTTGTGTCATTTCCAAACCGACAATAAATAATCCATGCCTTTATACTCCTATGCCTACTCCTATTCGAACTTGGGAATCCATCTCCAAGGATTACATGTCAAGCCTCCCTTCAACTAAGCATGGAAATTAATGTGTTTTTGTGGTTGTCAACACATTCTCTAAGATGGCCATTTTGGCAGCCTGAAAGAAGAGTATCATAGCATAAGTCATGACTAATCTCTTCTTTGAATGAGTGTGGGTACACTTTGGGATCCCACAGTTCATTATCTTAGATTAGGAAAAAAAATTCCTAATTACATTTTGGTTAAGTCTCTAGTCGATGCTAGATACCAAGCTCACTAATTCCACGCCTTTCCATCCCCAAACTGATGGCCAAACATAGGTAGTCAATAGCATTATCGTATACATTTTGTGCATGTACAACTCAGAGAATTCTCACGCATGGGACAAAATCCTCCCCTATGTCCAACAAAACTAAAACAGAGCTCTCCATAGTTCAACTGGTCATAGCCCCTTTCACGTGGGGTTGGAATTTCAGCCACTTTTTCCCATTAATGTGTCCATACTGTTTGTGGCTATTCAGGCAACTTCGGCCCATGTCCAGTTTGAAACTGACAAGGCTAACACCTTCATTGAGTGAATCCAACACATCCGCCAGTAGGTCCATGACATATTGGACAAAGCTAATTCTAATTGCAAGTAACACCATTATCAAAATGGGGCACCACATAAGTTCCAGGTGGGCGACAAATTTTGGCTACATTTATAGAAGGAGCGCGCCACTGGGCCCCACCGTAACCTATGGTCACTCCGATATGGGTCATACACCATCACCAAGTCTATAGGGAAAAATGATTTCGAGCTCAACATTCCACTATTCCTTGGCCTGCACCGAATTTTCAATGTGGACCTTCATCGACCATACTTTCCACCATTACCAGACACATCTGACATTACAGAATAGCTCACACCAACATAGCTAAACCCTAACTGCATGGAATAGGCCACAACTGATCGTATCATGGACACACATATCAAGAAGACTCACCAACAGAGGATCCAACTGTATTGGGTAGTCAAAATTGGCCAACTCCTGCACCAAGGCAAGTGACTCACTAGAGACCAAGTTCAACAGAAGTTTCCCCATCTCATGGAGGCACTCAATGCAATGGGAACCATTCTTTCCTAAGGGGGGAGGACTGATCCAGGTGGATATTGGTCGCCACTTGCCTATTCCACTTAGACCCCCACCATTGTTTCTTTGAGTTTTATAGTTTCCTTAATTGTAGCACAATTTAATATTTTTGGTATTTTTTTGGGTCGTGAAATTATGGAGCCATTTTGAGGCCCTAAATGGATATTTTATGGAAAAAGTACAAAATTCCTCAAATAGATATTTATAACGAGGTATTTTTCACATTAAACAAAGATTGTATGCCAAAGTTACAACCCCGTGAAGTTTATATACCAATTTACCCCAACAAGGCCCATTGTTTTGGCTATTCATCTCCTTGGGTTAGGTTTTTGGATGTTCAAGGTTTTCTATTAGTTCTAAATAATAAATAGGCCTTTGATACTCATAGTAACACAGTTCAAAGGCATGCAGCTGCCACATCTCTTCTCAAAGATAAGTTACCATCATCTGTGATAGGTTATTTCCATTTTGTATGTATGCATATTTGAGTACTTTGATATTAATGAAATCAAGTTTTATTTCTTTTGAACTTCTATGTTTATGTTTATATCATTATTCTATTGTGTTTCTACATAATTTCGAATCATTTTGTAAAAAAGGGGTAGGAAAATCTTGTTTGTAAATTGAAAATAGATTATATGGTTTAAAACAAGCGCCAATATCATGGTATGAAAATATTGATTCTTTCTTCCATCATAAATGTTATGAGAACAATAAGAATGATCCTAATTTGTACATAAAAAGGGATTAAAATGGGAATATTGCTTTGATATAATTTTTTATGTTGATGATCTCGTTATAATGAGCAATGCATCTCAATTAATAAAATAAATTAAAGTACAATTGTCACAAGAGTTTGAAATGAAGGACCTCGGTCATTTACATTACTATTTGGGTATTGAAATTTGGAGAGAATTTGGAAGACACTCATCACTCAAAGAAAGTATACAACAAAAATTCTCAAAATATTTAACATGATTGGATGTAAAGCAGTTTCAACACCTTTAGAATAAAATGCTAAATTATATAGTGATGATGGTACTAAAAATCTAAATGGTACTTTGTATCATCAACTAGTGGGAATTTTAAACTACCTTACTAGTACCAGACTAGATATAGCATATATTGTCAGTATCCTTAATCAATTCATGGCTAAGCCTAAGGAAATTCATTGGAAAGTAGCAAAGAAGTTCCTTCGCTATCTAAAGGGAACTATTAATTTTGGTATACTGATGAATTTGGTCTTGAGTTGGTAAGTTATTATGATTTTGATTAGGCAAGAAATCTGTTGGGTGTGGAGCCTAATTATCTTGTTATTTTGTATCATAGCGTTGGAGCCCTGTACCTTAATGGGGGGGCAATGCTTCCTGTAATTAAATGCTTCTTGGGGGGTCTAGCGGGGGGGGGGGGGGGGGGGGGGGGTTGCAACTTTATGGAGTCCCCCCCCGGCGGGGGGATTTCGAGGGTGGCGCCCTCGAAGCTAAAAACAGATGTAAAATTGCCTTGTAAAAGTATAGTGATTTATAGTCAATCTAGGCCATTCATTAGGCATATGATCTGATGGTAGAATTTATGTTTATTTTAGGGTTTTTTCCCTAGAAGGCAACCCCTCGCCTGTATGAGGGTATTGTATTGCGGCTGTGTATTGTATGTGTATTCTCAGAGCGAGAAAGAGATAAGGAGACTGTGAGAGAGAACAAAGGATATTACAGTGGATCTGTTGTATGTTGTGTCTCTTCATTTTGTTGGATAATAGAAAGGAATGACTGGCCATTCGAGGTGGACGTAGCCCAAAATAGGTGAACCACTTATATCTGTGTCTCTCTGGTTTTATGTGTTTCTTGTGCTCATGTTTTCTGCATATTTTATGCGTTGCATTACTCTGTAATATATAATTTTCTAACAAAATCCTAACAACAGAAAGTCAACCTTTGGTTAAGCATTTAATATTGGATCAGGGATGGTGTTATGGAGCATCAAGAAACAACCAACTATTTCCTTTTCATCGACAAAAGATCAATACAAAGCCTTGACAAGTGCGACTTGTGAAGTTGTTTGGATAAGACACATTCTTGAATATGTAGGAAAAGAAAAAACCAAGTCGACCATTCTTAAGTGTGATAATCAAAGATGTATTCAATTGGCACATAACCCAATATATCATGTAAGAACAAAACATATCGAAGTACAACACCACTTTGTAAGAGAAAATATACCAATCAAAAGAAATTGATCTAGTCTATTATAATACAAATGGAAATATTTTTGACATATTTACCTAGCCACTTAGTAATATGAACTTTGAAATGTGTAGAAAGCATATGTTCCTTGTAGAAAACCCATTTCTACATTAAGGGGGGATGTTGGAATTATGTAGAAATAGAAAAGCTAAAAAAATAATAAAGGTAGAAGAAAAATAAAAGAAAGGCAAAGGGAAGAGTCTGGAAAGTAGATAAGGTTGAAATGATAAGTTTGAGTTGTCAATAGAGGTTTCTCGGTTTGTTGAAGGATCATACATGTTTATAAATTCAATGGATGTATTAATTATTTGTATCAATAAAGTGTGTGAATTCATATTATGTGAAGTTTGTTTGTTGTGTGTGTAATCTATGATATACTAACTAAAATAACTAGTCGGTCATTTCAAAACAAGTGGGAAAACATTTTTAATTTCACATTATTGGATTTGAAACTAAAAGTTGTGATCTTCCATTTCCCAAAATTTTAATATAATTGGTCTGCTTATGGCTTAGACAAAGAATATTTGGATTATATAAAATCCTAACCATCCATATAATTTTCATGAATTATCATAGCTTAGGAACCCAGTTCTTGACTCTGTCTAAAGAGCTATCTTTTGGCATTGTTTATGTTTTAGTTCAATTTACATGTTGTAAAGTTTTAATTTGACAGTAATCGACCACGCTCCTTGAGGCCTCAGATAGTCTTATCCTCATAGTTTTTTTCCTGTACAATTTCTCTGAGCTTTTATGATGAAATATTTGTTGAGGGTTTCAATTCTAAATCTTGACTCTTACTCAATTTGAAGTATTGAAATGGTGAATGCTGTAAGGTTTACCTTTTGTTTTGGAGAAATTTTTATTTGTTTGGACTGTATGTAATATTTTACACACAGTGGCCTTTCGCTATTTAATGATATGAAAAGCTTATTCTCGCAAAATTATGAACATATTCCAGTTCCAATTTTCATTATGTTTATTCTCCTTTGTTCATTCGTATTGATAATATGTAGTTAAGCTTCGCAGTTGGTCTTAACTCTATTTTCTTGAGGAATAATTTTTTTCTGTCTTTACAGTAATTAAAAATAAACTCCAGTTTTAATTTCTTTGTTTACAGTCAATTTATTTATACCTTAGGTAAATACCTTGGTGACCGGACCACCTACAGTGTCCGTGTATAGCTGCGCTTGAGGGACAATGCATCCTGGGTTAGGGTTTCACCCTGTACCCTCAACCGACAGTCCACTCTACTGTATTATCAAAAATAAATTTCGTTAAGCATGTATATGTGTATTTTTTTTTTATCCTTACAGGATATAAATATAATTTTTTCTTTTACACAGTTTCCAATTCATTCCCTTAACTTAACTATAGTTTACTATATATGAATTTCACTGTAATATATACACACACACACACACACACACACATGTATATCTGAAATCTTGTTTTTCCCATTTCCTAGACCAGACAGCCACTGCTGTATAAACTAGAACATAGTTATTCCATTCTGTTCTTGACATAACCACAAACACTAAGCTTTAAATATAATGAAATTTCTACACATAATTACAATACCTATACTTGACTGGTGAAATACATAATGAGATATTAATAACAAATATTAGTACCATTCTCTCTCAGCACTTTCCTAACATATAACCACTGTTACTATCACTAGTAAATAAATACCTGTACATACATAGTGTAAATTAATGCAGTGCTTAACTCACTGAAACACACAATTACTTATTTGATTATGCAGTTTATAGTTGTGGTCATCCCAACCATCAATGGAGGTGATCACGTCCTCCTCTTGCCCCTGTGCTCCACTCCTGAAAGGTACGAGTTAACAGTGGAAATTTATGTTGTGACCTCAGGACTCCTGGTCCAGTCAGTACCAGAAATTAAATCAGGATTTGTTGAGTGATTTTCCACTGTCTCTACCAGCTTAGGAAAATTCTCCACTCACTCCTTAGTCCATGAACAAAACCGCTACTCCTCACTAGGATCAGTCTGTTATCCCCAGAGGAGAAGTTAAATGTTTCCAACTGTCCCAACCACCTTCTAGTTCTTGGAAAAAATTTACCATTAGCTTTTACTTTTTATGGAGTCACCTTCCATAACTGATTTTATTATTCATAATTAACCACTAATGAAAATAAATTTTTTCAACAAAACTTTAATAGTTCCAGTCTTTTCTTAAAATAAATAATTAAAATGTCTTTTAACTAGTTAACAGCTAGTTATCATTAAATACAACTGTCACAACTTCCCCTCCTGGAAGTAACATTGTCCTCAGTGTTTCACTCTAGCTCAGAAGAGAGCTTTGGGTACGCCTCACACAAAAATATTTCATCCTCCCAAGTAATGTCATCCAGGCTTAAGTGTTTCCACTGTACTTTAACTTGGGTGATGACTCGCTTCTGGAGCATAATTTCCCTCTGGTCAAGTATGCGTTGTGGCTCGACCAAAAACTCATTGTCCGTCTCTACCTACAAACAACAAATTTCCTTGTCAAATTCTCATAAATAAATCATATTTCAAGTTAGGATTTTTAATTCTATCCTACCTGTATATTCTTCCAATGAATTACGTGCTTCGAATCATGCACATAACGCTTCAACAGGGACACATGAAACACACTGTGTACTCAGATGTGACTGGGTAAAGCCAGTCGATAGGCCACAAGTCCTATCCTTTCCAAAATTTGAAAGGTTCCACAGAACCTAGGAGCCAACTTGGCATAAGAGGTCCACTGCAAGATACTCCTCTTGGGTGTGATCCTCACATACACATGGTCTCCCACTTCGAACTCCTAATAAGTCCTCTTCTTATCTGCATATATCTTCTACCGATCTTGGGCAACCTTCAAATTTTGTCTTATCTTCTTTACTTCTGATTCCATCTCCTCCAGCATTTATGGTCCCAACATTAGTTTTGTTTCAGGTTTGCTTCAATTTATGGGCATGCGACATTGCCTCCCATATAGAGCTTCGAAAGGACTCATTTTAAGGGACTCTTGATAACCATTGTTGTAAGAAAATTCAACCAGATGCAAGTGGTATTCCCATTTGGTTGGCCGCTACATCACGTACATGTGCAACATGTCTTCCAACACCTGATTTACTCACTCTATTTGACCATCTGTCTGGGGAGGATAAGCAGTACTAAAGTTTATTTGGGTCCCCAGACCTGTAAAAAAAGTCTTCCAAAATGCTGATGTAAACTTAGCATCCCTGTCTGAGATAACAGTCTTTGGAATGCCATGAATTCAGAATATTTCTCTCATAAGAATATCCACTACATGGAAAATTTTAGGGGCTAATATTCGCAGGTGGGCTAATTTTCCATGGTTTTTCAAAAAAAAATATTCGCCAATTTGCATTTTTTTAGAAAAATGATTTGCCCAGATTTTACAGTATAAAATTATTTTATGTTAAAAATCACCATCATTATATAGACAATATATATAATATCATTATAAATTTGAACAATTTTAGAAATACATCAATAAAAATTTTATAGTTTGCATATTAGGTACTAGTGAGATTCGCCAATTTTTTAAACTTCAAGATAATTTTCCACCCTTAAAATTATCCCGCAGATTCTGTATAGTCTTGTAAGTAGACTTCACAGGTATAAAATGTGTAGATTTACTCAATCTGTCAACTACCACCATGATGGAGTCATTGTTCCTTTTTGACCGAGGTAAACCTACAATGAAGTCTAGGGATATGACCTCCCACTTCCATTCAGGTATCAGTATGGGCTGCAACAATCATGCAGGATGTCAATGCTCCACCTTAACTTGTTGACACTCCAAACATTTATTTAGATACTAAACAATATTTTTATGCATACTAGCCCAGGAATATACTTTTCTAATGGCTATTAACACTTCATGGTATCATGGGTGTCCTGCATAGTTACTCCGATGGCATTCATCCATGATTAAATCCTTAAGTTCCACATGATTTGGTACATACAACTTTACTATAAAGTTTAGCAATTGTTCTTGGTTAACTCCATATTTAGAAGTACTTCCTTGTTTTCTGGTCTATTCCATTTGGTACCATAGGAATTGACATTCTGGATCTTTCTATGCTTCTTCTTTTAATTGATCTAAGAATTTATTTTCAAGCTGATTGTAGTAAATCTCATAGACACAATTCAACTTTTTTCTTAAAGCATCAACCACCTAGTTTTCCTTACCTTTCATGTGTTGGATGTCCATATAAAACTCACTTAGAAAGGCATTCCATCTTGCATGTCTAGAGTTTAAATCAACTTGTTTTAAATAACTAGTCAAGTTGCTATGATCTATCTTTAGCACAAACATTTTAACCAGCAAGTAGTGTCTCCATACCTGGAGTGCATGTACTACTGATATTAATTCTAGATCATAGGCTGAGTACCTTTGTTCATGTTCCTTGAACTTTCTTGACTCATATGCCACTACTTCGCCTTCTTGAGATAAAACTGTGCCAACACCCTCTTTACTTACGTCTGTACAAACTTTAAATTATTTGTTGGGTTAGCTAACCTCAACACTGGTGCAATGGTCAAAAGTAGCTTCAACTTTTCAAAGTTGTTCTGACACTCAACTGTCCACTTAAATACTTTTCCTTTTCTCTGCAAAGAGGTAATGGGAAAAGCAATTTTGGAAAATCCCTCAATAAATCTCCAATAGTACCCATCTAATCCCATTAAGGATTGAATATTTGCCACATTCTGGGTACTCGTCATTCCATGATTGTATTGATTTTCTCTGGATCAACAACAATCCCTTCTGCTGAAATGACATGGCCTAGGTACTGGATTTCTATTTTAAAGAAATCACATTTGCTAAACTTAGCGTACAACTGGTGTTCTCTTAGCATTTCCAACACAATCCTTAAATTCTCCTTATGTTCTTTCTGATTTTATAATAGATTAAAATGTCAACTATAAATATAAGTACAAAATTATCGAGGAAAGGATGAAATATACCATGCATTAACCTCATAAAGGTTGCTAGTGCATTTGTTAAGCCAAAAGGTAACACCACAAATTCATGATGCCCGTACCTGGTACGGAATGTAGTCTTGCAAATGTCTTCATCCTTGATTCGGATCTGGTGATGTCCAGATCTTAAATCTATCTTTGAAAATACAGTGGCCCCCTTCACCTGATTGAACAGATCGTCAATCCTTGGTAGAGGTTATTTATTTTTTATCGTTAACTTGATAAGATGTCTATAGTCCATGCACATTCGCATGGTTTCGTCCTTCTTCTTAACGAACAACACTGGTGCTCCCCACGGGGACACACTTGGACGAATATAACCTTTGTCCAACAGTTCTTGCAAATACATTTTTAACTCGATTACTTCTGGAACATTCATTTTTTAAGGAGCCCTTGACACAGGAAATTCTCCTCGCATTAACTCTATGGTGAAATCAATATCTCGCCTTGGTGGTAATTCAGGAATATTTTCTGGAAAAACATTAATGAAATCTTGTACCACTGGTATGTTTTTCATCATAGGTGACTTTTCCTTGGAATTAACATATCCCACCTAAATAACATATAACTGGCATCCCTTCCTCATACATTTATTCATTTGGGATGTTGTAATTGGACGTAGTTGTAGTGGCTTCTTGAATCTTTGAATCTCCTTGCGTGTTCCATCTTACATTCTGTAATAAATGATATTTTGCTTGCAATGCACTAAGGTCCAATGTTTTTCTAACCAATCCATGCCCAAAAAAACATCATAGGACCCTAATGGAAGTATGTTCAGGTCTGCATTCAACTAATGTTCTGCAATTTCTAATGTCAAGTTTGGAATCTTGGCAGTTACCTTTCTTTTATCTCCTGTGGCTAGTTGTACCAGCCACAGGTTTTTGAATTTCTGCCCTTTTAATTTACAAATTTCCACTATTTTGGGACTAACATAACTTAGAATTGCACCTGGTTCTACCAAAATTGAAACATACTGAGACAGTAATTTACCTTCCAACTCAATCAATGTTGGCTGATAATATGCATGTCGATCCTCCAACGCCGCATTGATATGAGGAATGTTTCATGCCACATCGCCTACTGTAAAATCCTCCTGCAAGTTTGCAACTGTGTCATTTATTACTCGTTGTGGGAAGTTTTTATAATAGTGTACCTCACCACACCCCCAACACTGTAGAGGTGGCTTGGTCACCTGCCCTTGCTCAGGTTTTCTAGATGCCTCTGTAGGCTTCTCTTCTGCTGGCTAGCAGGTTCTTTGGTGATTTTTTCCAAATTTTTTACTGACAAAACTTCCCGCAAATTTCTTTAAGTTATCACTTTTAGCTCCTTTGAAGTTTGAGTTGCTTTTATGTCATTTTCTTGGCTGCCAAGCTTTTCCAACCTCCCCTTTATCCTTGGACTACTGATATCACATTCGTGCCTTACGAATGGCTTTGTCCATGTTTTTGGGATTTAAAAATTCAATTCGCTCTTTCATATGTGTTGGCAAGCTGCTCAGAAATATTTGCACCTTAGCCTTTTCCTCTCGAAGGTATGGAACATATCGTAAGAGGGAGGTGAACTTGGTGATATACTTGTCCATATTCATCTGTCCCAACTTCAAGCCATGAAAATATTTAGCTTTCTCATCGTAGAAACGTTCTGTTAAATACTCTTCTTTAAAGTATTGCTGGAACGATTCCCAAGTAACGCCTTGGTCCTCAATGTTGCGAACATTCTTTACTTCTTCCCACCACAGAGTGGCTTTCTCCCTTAACTGATATATGGCCAATATGGCCTTCAAGTTGCTGTTGTACTCGTACACCTAAAAATATTTGTTCATGTTTATCAACCATGCCTCTGCCACTTCTTCAGCTTCACCCTCAAATGTTGGTGGTTTTATTTTCCGAAACTCCCCCCTGAAGTTCCACTTTCTTCTTCTTAACTTCTTGCTGATCTGACACATTTCCAGACTCTACTTCAAGTGCTCGTTATCACTATGAACTCGCACCATATCTTCCTGTAGTTTATGTACTGTACTAAACAATATGTTGGTTTGATGCTGTTGTTCCTCCAATAATCTACTTTTTTGTTGGTGTTTATCAACACTCAGCTGAACCCACATCTCTGGGCTCACTACTGGTTGTGTTTGGGGTTCCCCAGTGTTTTGGGGTGGTTGTTGCATTGTTCCCCTTCTCATGATGTTTCTTGTTATGCTTCTATTTTGTGCATCAGTATACACACAATGTAAATTGTTAGTTGACCCTTAGGGTCCTAGCGTATGGATGTTGCTCTAATACCACTTGTGACACACACACAAACCAAGGTAAAAAAAAATATTTTAACTTATTAACTGAAGCTAAACTTACCATTATTTACTGATTTTTACATGACATATTTTTACAATACCTACGATTTGTTTTATCTTTATAAACCCATAACCAACCCATCATTTTTCTATAACACTTCTAAAATCTAAACACATATAACCAAAATCTTACTGCCAACTTGGAATAGTCGTCACATATGTGTTATTTGGGTTATGGATTAATGTATTATTTTGCTGGTTCGAAACTTTAGTTTTAGCATATAGTATCACCTGCTGCTTATGAACTAGCTGAGGGGTTTATCAAACAGAGCATCGAACTAATTAGAAAGAAGTTAACGAAGGAGGAACTAACAAAGATTTGCGGAGACAACAAGAATTAACTAAGGAGGAAAGGCTTATGCTTTGTATGCAAGGGAGTTTGGGCACTTGACCATTCATGTCCGAATGATAAGGAGGCGACAAGGATATAAGAATTAGAGACTTCTTCAATTCATGGGGATTCATCCATAGATGGGTTTTTTGGTTTCCAGGAGAAGACCTATAAAGTATTTGAGCATTCAAGTACAAATGGTGAGAAGAAACACTATGCTCTTCAGAGAAACTTGCAGGACAAGCTGATTAGTCATCTTGAAAAAGTACATGACGAAAGGAAGGATGCAATTCCTCCTGATGATGTGGTATTTGAATCTATAGATACAATGAAGGACATCCATAAAGAGTATGGGAAATCAGGTATAGACAACAATCAACTAGTACATCCATGTTTGATAACTAGAGAGGATGGACAGCTTATCCTCACATGTAAAGAGGTCCAGGACGAGTACACCCAAGGAGAATCAAATGAGCTAGTCGTAATGAATTGATATGATGGGTATGATCATGCAAGCCAACATAAAAAACATAATGTGCAAAATGAACCATTCCTAGAGAGTTGGTCAAAGGCTCAAGTTGAAGTTGTGGTTGTGGGGCATCCGATTCAGTCAAACATAGAGACATTCAGTAGGGCACTAGAATTTACAGTGAAAGACTTTCGGGAAAGGATCATGCATTTCAAGACAGATCTTATGTTGCTGAAGCAAATATTCTAGACAGTCCGAGACACTGTCTTACAGGAGAACAAAAAAATTGAGGAACTCATAGGGGTATGTGTCAAATCATCGACCAAGCTATCTAGTATTGAGGAATGACTCAAGTCCCTCACAAGGCCACATGAGGAGTAAAATTGGGAGTTTCATAGCAGTGCTCTATAGGAATACATAGATAAGGCTTGCAACACCAACAATCCACCTTTATACATTAAGAAGAGTAGGGCAGAGTTCTCCAAATACATCATGTTGGGTAACCAAGTAGAGCAGCATGAATTGAGCATTGAACAACATCAACATAGTAGATTTGCAGATATTCATTCTTTCCCAAGTATGGATTGGCGAGAGATTATGAGTTGGTATTCTATTAATGGGTTGACTATTTGGAGGATACCCATAACCAACGGAAAATTATAGCTTGTACCATTTGGTGTGAGCAGCGATGTAGAGTTGAAATGGTACCATAACCCACAGGTCCCAACATTTAGGTGGCATTGGGCCGAGGAGAGTCCATTGGGGAAAGGATTGGGCAAAGGATTGTTTGGGATCTAGGAAAATAAATTGAGGGAAGGATTTGTCAGAGGAATGTTTGGGATCCAAGTATCGAAGGATCCATTCAATACCATTAAACATGGAGGGATGGAACACATCAGGTTGTATGGGATCCTAGTATCAATGTACAAATGCTTCTATTGTGGATAGAAGTGGATCGTTTGAGGACAAGCAATATTTGGGTGGGAGGATTTGTAATATTCCATTTCTTGATCCAATCAAAGTGGACAGAATCGATCCATGGTACTTACCGTGGTATTTTCACATGGTATTAGCTTATGGTATTTGTTGTCGGTTTCTGAGAAAAATAATAAAATAAGGTCTCTAGAAAGTCCATCAAGCCTATAAAAGGGGAGAGAAGCTAGGAATTTAGATTCATTTTGGTATTATCTATCTTATTGTGTTTGGGTTGAGAACTTGGCCTGGCCAATTCTAGCATTGATCTCGGGACAAAAACCCCGTGGTGAATTTGCCTGGTGGATCCATCTAGGGTCCACAATTGTGCTTCAATATTGGTTTTTTGTTTTAATAAACAACCAAGCATTCCACTGCAAAGGCTCAGATATTTTTGGTGTGGGCATGTCTCTTTTTTTTAGTTAATAATATAAATAAAAGGCTGCATTTCCAGATCCCATCTATGTTCATGGTTTTTACTGAATGACTTTTTATTGAGAACACTAGAATGTGCTAGATCTGACTAAATTATTAAGGTTTGGGATCCTACACATATGTGTTATTTGGGTTATGGATTAATGTATTATTCCGCTGGTTCAAAACTTTAGTTTTAGCATATAGTTTTGCAACTACATATGGTAGATCTTTATCTCTGTGGTTTTCGAGATAAAGCTAGCACGTCATGGCGACTTAATGCAAAAAGTACTGGTTAATAAATTGTACGGATAGGTGTAAGATCCACCATTATCTCTTGCATTTTTCGATGAAATTGGTTTGAGATCTTCACCGTCGAATTTTGGAAGATGAATGATTGACCTTTGGTTAGGAGTTTGCATTGTTAACTCTGCCAACCCTAAACGTTGTCGGCCTTTTTCTTTGAATCTACGTTGTGTAATTCTTCCGCTCTATGGATTTTTCACCATTGTGTTCTTCTGTCTAATCTTTAGCTCCATCAGTTTTAATCATTTGTTCTGGATTATGAGAACTTCAGAGTTGAAACGTCCTTAGCTTTGCGGAAAAAGGAAATGGAGGTCCCAATTGCAGAGTGCAATGAACTCTCAGTGGAATGTGTCCTTTAAAGTCGTATCTTTTCCATTTGTTCTAGTTGCTATGCTTCACACCGTAGTTTAGGTAAAGTAGCTTCACTCTCTTATCATAAACAATTTTTTTTCTCCTCTCGAGCATACCGAGATTTTTTTTTGGATTTAATCTTCTGGATTGAATTCATTAGTGACCTTGTTCTCGGTGTCTGAAGGATTACAATGCTAGGAATATAATGTCGTGGCGAAATATTCTCCACAGGTAATTCTCCTTATCAATCCTTACCATTTTAACATAGTTCTTGTTTTCATATGAAAATGTTTAGCATTCTTAATTCTTTCTGACAGATCTATCTTTTATGGCTTTTACTACAGGTCAGATTTCTCACTGGTTAGCCATTCTCCTGCATCGAATTATCAATTTGAATGCCAATTACTTCAGCGCAATTGCTAATTCAATTAGCTCACCTTTAGGTACTCTTAATGTTGCTCTCATACTCAGAAGTCCGAACTGTCTCAAGTGAACTTCAGCCCTTTTCTTGGGGTTTAGGAACCTAGTTCATGAATCTATCTAAAGAGCTATTTGTCGACATTGTTTATGTTTTAATTCAATTTGTAAAATTCTAATTTGACAGTAACTCACTAGGCTCCTTGAGGCCTCAGATATTCTTATCCTCGTAGTCCTGTTTTCTGTACAATTTCTCCGAGCTTTTACAATGAAATATTTGTCGAGGGCTTCAATTCTAAATCTTGACTCTTACTCAGTTTGAAGTATTGAAATGGAGAATGTCGTAAGGTTTACTTTTTGTTTTGGAACAATTGTTATTTGTTTGGACTGTATGTAATATTTTACACACAGTGGCCTTTCGCTTTTGAATGATATGAAAAGCTTATTCTCATAAAAGTATGAACACATTTCAGTTCCAATTTTCGTTATATTTAGTCTCCTTCGTTCATTCATATTGATAATATGTAGTTAAGTTCGGTAGTTAGTCTTAAATCTGTTTTCTTGAGGAATAATTTTTTTCTGTCTTTATAATAATTAAAAAGAAACTCCAATTTTAATTTCTTTGTTTACAATACATTTCTTTCTACCTTAGGTAAATACCTCAGTGACTGAACCATCTACTGTGTTCGTGTATAGCTGCGCTTGAGGGACAATGCGTCCTGGGTTAGGATTTCACCCTGCACCCTCGACTGACAGTCCACTCTACTGTATTATCAAAAGGAAATTTCATTAAGAATGTATATGTTTATTTTTTTTATCCTTACAGGATATAAATATAACTCTTTATTTTACACATTTTCCAGTTCATTCCCTTAACTTAACTATAGTTTACTATATATGAAGTTCACTGTCATATATATATATATATATACAGTTCATTCCCTTAACTTAACTATAGTTTAATTTATATGAAGTTCACTGTAATATATATATATATATATATATATATGAAATCTTGTTTTTCCCATTTCCTACACCAGACAGCCACTACTATATAAACTGGAACATGGTTATTCCATTTTTTGCTTGACATAACCACAAACAATAAGCTTTAAATATAATGAAAGTTCCACACATAATTACAATACCTATACTTGACTGGTGAAATATATAATGAGATATCAATAATAAATATTAGTACCATTCTCTCTCAGCACTTTCCTAACATATAACCATTGTCACTGTCAATAGTAAATAAATACCTGCACATACATAGTGTAAAAGTAATGCAGTGCTTAACTCATTGAAACACATAGTTACTTATCTGATTATGCAGTTTATAGTTGTGGTCCTCCCAACCATCAAGAGAGGCGATCATGTCACGTCTCCCAGACCCAGCTTCTTACCCATACAACATAAACTCAGATATACTCTGCTTTATGCACCAGATATCACTCTTAACAAAATTTCTTATTGAATCAATTTCAAATTTACACTGTTATCCGGTATTAAATTTCTTTTTAGTAATTATAGGCAGCCATGGGAATATAAGAATTTCCATGAGAATTTTTGGGCTTGACCTCCACTCTTCGCAGTCCATCTAGTTGACTTATATATCTATATATATATATTAGTTTGTATTTCTCAGGTCAGTTTTTCAGAGTTTTGACCGACTCTAGCTGATCAATAGGCCCTACCTCAAACTTTCCAGTTTGCCAGCCTTATAGAATTTTCAGCATGATAAAGTTTCAGCATCAAGGTATAGATGTATGCCTCCACGCATACATCTATCTATACTCAGTTAACCTTCGTTGCTCCAACTACTTTCCCAACAGTTTATATGGAAGGTAAATAGATGCTCTGTTCTTTGGATTTTTAAATATGCTTACAATCTTCCCTCACACACACTTTTATCACACAATAGATTTTCAATAGGATTCTCCCCTTATTTTATTGTTACAAACATTCAACATGTTTGAACTCTGGTGCAGATTCAACTCTTCCATGGGAAAACTAGGATATAGATCCTCTTGTTTCAATCAAATGGAGGTAGATAATACTGAAATTGATAGTTTATAATCCCTAGTTTTAGATCCTCGTACTTAGTTAGGATTCAACTTCTGCTTTCATATATTTACACTTACATTTAATAGAATAATTTAAATTCTTAATTCTACAATTCTTTCCATTTTAATACGGCTGATATACGAAACCCCATACTGCTATCGCAGGGTTAGTTGTTTCCTACTTGCTGTTATTGGTTACAGCGTTATTAAGAGGTTTTGTTTATACATCATATCAACTAATTTTTCATTCCAAAGACAGCAAGCTACCACTTGAATTTTTCTATTCGATTAAACATTCAGATTGATTTATCATCTCTACCCTTTATTACTGAAATGTACCAATCCCCAGAACTAACCCCTGGGTTTTTATTTAACTTCCTCCTTGATATTAACCTACTGAATTTTCAGCTACTACACTTAGCTTGTAATTGCATGAGATATTAAACAACCATTCAATCTGAAATTTAAATAAGAAGTTTTAACAGAACCATGCATATAACCTTGATATAATTAACACAGATATAACTAATACAGTCATAAAATAATCTCCAAAATTATGCATGCATACCTCTACTATGACCAGTCCTCCCAACCTTAGAGTTCGTTTATCTCCAGAACTCACCCCCGAGCTGAGATCCTCCAAGAACAGACTAACCTCAATCTGTTCTGGAGCAGCTTATTTAAGCTGTGCTTTCCCCAAAGCATGTTTCCAATTCTGCGTCCAGAATTTCAGGATGCTTTATTCCTGTTTGCCTAGGCTTCCCTTATTTAGGGACTTTAAAGCTGCTTTCAGCTTTTCCAGCTTTTCCAGCTTTTTACCTCTTCCCAACTACTTTTCTCAGCATTGGGGAATTTATATTTTTCCTCAAAATCTAAATTAGAAATAATTTCTTTCAAGGATTTTTGAAAGATTTTGGGGAAAGTCTTTACCTTTTCCATAACCTCATGGATTAGGCATATGATCTCAATTTCTCATTTGGTCATAGTGCATACACAATATTTTATTTATTTTTCATAATTGAATAATTAACCACATCCACACAAGTAATTATCCATTAGGGTCCACTCCCCTTTGGATTTATGTTCCAATGTCAATTCTGAAAAGCATAGAACTTGGGGGTGTTACATATTCCCCCTCTGAAAACAAACACCGTCCTCGGTGTTGACAACTATCTACATAGTTTATTTTGAAAATAATTATGAATGCTTTCCCATCATATCAGCTTCTCTGTTCCATGTAGCTTTTTCAGCAGTAAAGTGCTCCACTGCACCTTTACTCTAGCTACTTTTTGATTTTGCAATTCAATTTCATCCCGCTGTCAGAGTTGAGGCGGTTCTGGAAGGAATTCCTCTTCTGGTTCCACCTGGATCACATTCCAATCAAAAATCTGAGAAGCATCATGTACAACAATTATTTTTTTCCAACAAGGAGATATGAAACACATCATGAAATTTAATATGCAAGGGTAAGGCTAGTTTATAAGCCATTAGTTTCCCCCCTTTCCAACACCTTCCTCGGTGTTACACTTTAACATTGATTTTTCAACTTTGACAAAAATTTCTTCTTCGTCCTTGATTAGTTTCCAGCAGAGTACTCTCCTGCTTCCACTCTATTTACTGATGCCTTATGAAGTTGGTTTTCTTCCTACTTCTTTGCAAGAAGTCTACCTGGAAGATCTTTTATTCTGTTTTCTCTGTCCACAATTCATACCAATGTAAGTAATATCAGGTACATACAATTTAAACTCCACAACAACATTCGGCATTTCAATAACTTAAGAAATTCAGTTATTAGTCAAACTGTTCAGGTTCATAATAGTTTATTGCACTTTTAGTACACTACTTATCCTTTCTTGTTTTTCAGTGAGATTCTTTCCTCACGCAACTTGGTCCAGTTCAGCTTTTCTTGATGTTCTAGGTGATTTATATTCACCTTCTTTTTTTCTCCTTGTTTCCAGAGTGTACACTTTCCTGTTACACACTTGGCTAAACAATTTTACACTTTTCATTAGTACTCATAAATGAAAGAAAACAATTGTATCATATGCATGGTTATGCTTACCCTTTCTCAGTTCATAGCTGTACCTCCAGTACCTTTTTTTTTTTCTTTTTCTTTCTTTTGGTAGCTGTATGATTTCACACTATTTCCCTATCTTTGAATTTAAGACTCAGGAAAATTAAATTAAATAAAATTTACACCCACAAAATTTTATGGTGTGAATACATGTAATTAATATCATTCATCACATTCACAAGTATGACTACTTGATAATGTCAAAATTGAATTTGACACAATTTCCCCTTTTTCAAGGAATTACCATAATTTATACATTTACTAAATTATTATTATTATTATTTTTTTATTTTTTTTAAATTTAATTTAATTTAATTTATTTATTTATTTATTTTTTCCATGTTGTATAAATTCCAATGATGATTCACCAATTATATCTATATGTGAATTTCACTAATCATTAGAAATCAATCCATGGTTTATATAGGTTTTCAATTCTCCCCTAGCTAGCCCACTTGGGAAAATTTGATTTATCCCTTCCTTCATTCATTCATAACTCAATGAAATGGATTTGCATTACATTATTTAATATGCAATGGTCCACAATTACTAAACCAACTATTTAGCTGTGTTTATAACTCGTACTTAAGCTTACCACTTCATTATTTTCCATGAACTAAAATATGCTTATCACAAAATACTCTAGTCATGACTTGCATATACTTGACTTGAAAATCATCTTGGAAATTTTTCCAATGTCAATATTTTTTTTTTTCCACATTATACTTTTAACACTTAATCTACCACAACTAGTGTTTATTACTCCTTTAACCATAATTAGAGTAATAATATTCCGGCCATATAGTAAAATATGTCCTTCCACTTTACTTGCAACTTTTAAGGTGAATTCACTTTTAATATTCCCTAGTGAATTATTTCTTCTCCCTTAATCCCGTGGTTATAAAGTTTGAGTTTTTCTAACTGAAATAAATTATCATGCATAAAGATATTATATTCATACAACTCAACAAAGTTAACATTATAACAATATCACCTATATTTATAATGTTAATTGTAGATTTAACTTATATCCCACATGCAATTTCTTTCATTTTAATCTATCATTTCTCATGATAATGATTATTATATATATATATATATATATATATATATATATATATATATTTTTTTTTAATAGTTAATTAATAATTTACAATATAAATTGTCATTTTTCTATTATCCACCTTTCTCTATATATTCCAATATAAACTTTCCGTCTTCTTTTGTTCCAATAACTATGATAATACCTAGTATTATATAACCTATTTGGAACATATATCACCCCACAATTATTCATTTATAGCTTTTCATGCTTCTAATCAACTTATTGTTATAATGAATAAGGTTAATTTTTCTATAGATATATATTCTTGCACACATAATTATTTATACTCAATTCCACCACATTGTACATATATTCCAATAGAGTGAAACATATAAAATTTTCTTTATAAAGCTCTTTGTTATATGAACCATTATATTTCATATCATTAAATCCTCCACTCTTTTTCCATATATATATATAGAACCACTCGATATATATATAATCCACAATATATATATAATATAAACTCCATCATATATATATAAAATCCACCGCATATATATATATATATATATATATATATATATATATATATATCCACCATACATATATATAAAGTCCACCCTATATATAATCCAAAGAATTTAATTAATACTCCCATAATTATTTTTCTTATTTAATGTACAAGGTAGCCTTATACTCTCGTACCCACTTACATTTTCCCTTTGTGATGGACTTATAAAGTTTTAATTTGAACCAATACAAGGACAATTGAGATGGTTTCGGCTATTGTTAAGTCAATAATTTATAATAGAATTCATTTCTATTATTTTCAGCCAAGTAAGCAAATACATAAACTTACAGGATTTTCTATTTTTATGTTTCAAATCTGTCCATAGTGTAATGTTTCTCTTTTCCACAATATATATATATATATATATATATATATTTTGTTCGATATTTATTCTTCTGTAACTTTTCTCAATTTATTTAAATGCCTTGTATATATATATATCCTTTCCATGTAAAATGTTGTTCAACCTTGCAACTAACATTATTACTAACCCTCAACTTTACTTTTTCTAAAAAGTATTGTACCACCTGCAATTATACAATCTCTATAGTGCTATTTTCTCTCACTATAGCACGTTCAACTATGTATAAATATACATCGATTTATAAAGAAACATCATCTACTCCACCTTCACTTTTAAATACCTGGATATATATATTTTTGATCCATGGGGATCTTGTTCATACTATAACCAAATCGGATTTTTTTTTATTTGCGAGGCTAAGGTTATTATTTATCCACGGATCGATTCTCACCATTATATAATTTGTGGGATTGATATTTAATTTCTAATAAATCGCCCCCAAATTACTTGATAACTTCTTGACACGGTCATTCTTAATACGTCCTGTTATTAAAGAAATCTTAATGTATATCCGCCCTTTAACCATAGAATCAATCATAATTCCCGCATTAAGTTTCTAGGGTTTGTACAGTTGTTTTTCGTCCGTGACTGGGTCTTCCTTTATGAGATAAGGACATACGTGTCGTCAGTGATTGTTCTAATTTTTTTGAACTTCATTTAAATCTCAATTTCCACAGCTGGCAATGCTATTGTATTTAAGAATTGGTACTATAATTAGATCTTTCTGTATTTCTAAATTTAAGATGGCGTAAATTTTACTCCAACAAATACCTTGGTTGCTACTTCGAGGAATTTCCCGCGTCCTTCCCAATATACAATTGGGCATCTAACGACAAGTGGACGGCTATTTTCCTTTCAGCTCTTCTTAGGGTTTATCTCTGTTAGTATAATATTCTGGTTTTTCCTCATGCCGCCACTTTCCAACTCCAGTTCGTAGTATTGCTAAGAATTTCTTTTCGACCTGTGGTGTTCCACGAATTATGGCACAGCAGATTTCTATTCCTTGTTAATTGATTCGGGTTCGATGAGTTCTCCAGATTTGTATGTGTATCGAACCACCTCTGTACATGAGTGTAAGGTTTCTGTGGGTAATTGTTATGAAGGTAAAATCAGTGTACTATTATTAGTATTAAGTTGGAGGTTTTTATAATCGTTTTCCTCATATGATGTTCAGTTTATTTTGACTATTTTTTTTTTCCAATGTATTCTATGAAGACTGTTGTTTCGGTTATGGTGCTCTGCACCACCATAGAACTCAAAGTTGTACCAGCGCCCGAGAACACTATGTGAAATGGGTAATATGTTTATTTCTGCAACGCTTTTCAGCTTTGAGATTTGTATCTCATCATCTTCGCAAAATCTGGAACTCTTTTTGATAATTTCAGGTCACTCATACCTGTAAATTTTCTATTCCATAGGAAATAATTTTCATGATGTTCGATGCTCCAGGTAAGAGACTTACGCTCGATTTCTCGGTGAAGAGTTATATACTCACTATACTCTATGTAATAACTCGATTTCTCTTGCCTTTTATTACAGGTGAGTTTGTCGTTTCTTAGCTCGTTTAGCTCATTCTGGAAACCCTTCTTATTCAAGCATGTTAACTCATTTTTCCTTCTTTGTTCAGGTTGGTAATTTTTTTTGTTTTAGAAGACACTCGAGATTTGAGATATCGCCACGGAATGGCACCACTTTATTTTTGGTTACAGTGTTATAACATTTCTCCATTTTTAAGTATTACTGTCTTATGGAATTCTTTTTGCAGACAGTACATGTGTCCTGTGGATTTTTCCTTCCCCGGGTTAAATTGTTCAGAGCGCATATTTAGAATGGTCGTTGTCCTTACTATTCTACTATTTAATCTTTTTTTTCCATTGGTATTCCTTATCTATTCTTAAGATTTAAGAACGCTCAATTTATGAAAGATAACATCAATATATATATTAGTCAGATTAACAATATATATTTAGAAATTTTTGTATAGTTTATGGTATAAATACTGTTGTGCTTTTCGATAAGTTGCATCGAGATAAATTTCCTCTAAACTCGCATTGGCTCAGGTGATTCACGTTTTCGACTGGAGACTTGAAGGCGATCCGTCCAGGCTGGATAT
Organism: Pinus albicaulis; assembly: GCA_034641835.2. Classification (NCBI taxonomy): domain Eukaryota; kingdom Viridiplantae; phylum Streptophyta; class Pinopsida; order Pinales; family Pinaceae; genus Pinus; species Pinus albicaulis. The sequence continues at coordinate 1,094,250,906 of CM076572.1, read as the reverse complement.
GTCGAAAGTGTGTGGGCTCACGATTTCGAGGCAAGTGCCGCTGTGTGCATATCCAAGCTTGAGGGTAAGCTTTCCACTATAGACAGGGGAGGATAGAAGCTGCCCAGGATGAGGCAAGCCACCGCCACATGCTATTCTAGTTTCTCTACCAATGCTTTCGCTACATGCTATTCTAATCTTGTTTATGTTACTTCTGTTCTCTCTCATTGCATTACCGGTCGGACCTTCTGTTATCGATATCCATATCATGTGGACGTGACCTGTTGTACCTTCTGTTATCGATATTATGTGGACATTGTTTTCTGGGGAAGTTTCTAGTACTTCTAAAAGGAAATTTCCTATCATTTTTATAATTGGAAAGGTCAGTAGAAAGACCAACGGCTTGTTATTTAGCGACCAATTGCTTCATACTTGTGTGGAAGTTTCTATTTCTGAGGGGAAACTTCCTATGATTTATATAATTGGAAACGCGATTCTCCAATTCATTAAATTGCAATTAAAAATCTTATTAATTAAAGCAAGTTTGAAATTGCATCTAGAATCCGTAATTTCTGAATTAGCTGTAAAGGTTAGACTGAATCGAATCAAGATAATTTGACTCACTAAACAATTCATTCTTACTTTGTAATGTGGAGACGTCCTTTTTTTTTTTTTTTCTTTTGGCTTCGTATACTTGCTGCATTGGGAAATGTTTAGGTTCTATTTTATAAATAGAAAAATTAAACGAGGCACCCTATACACTTAAAAAAAATAAAGTAAGAGAACTTTGGACCATGGTTAACATGTTTAGATCATTTATAGAATATATTGTTTATATATTCCCTTACCATTTGTTATAGGGAAAATAATACATCCATATGAAGTTTCTGATGCTCAATAAGGCCAGCTAGATGATATATCAGTTAGGTATTACTGTTTTCTCTATTGTTTTTCATCACAGTAAGAAACACTTAGTTTAGCAATTTAAAAATGGAAATTCATTCTTCTATACTACTTGCAGTCTTCGTTCGACATATGGGATTAAATTATGCATATTCATGGTAGTACCATTTTCACCTTTTCTCTACATTAACTTCAGCATCACTCTTTTCTACTGTATTAAGATGGTTTCAGTATCTTAACTTTATGAACACTGAAATTTCTTTTACATAAGGATGATAGTAGGACAATAGCTAAAATGTCATTGTAAACTTACAGATTTATTTTTGTTTTTAGTTTTTTTTTTTTCATCATGGATATATAGTCCAAGTGAAGAAACAATCATACGCTATTATTTTTACATAGAAGTAATATTTTTCTGAGAGATATCGATTTCCAGTTTTAAACCTATTATAGGTTTAAACATTCTGGTATATGAGCCTCGTCCTACTACTCCCATACCAGTACACAAATTTGAAATGTTGCTACTTCATCAAAATTATGGACATCGAATAACTCAACATCCCAAAGTTTTAACTAACTCGTTAAAGAAAAATTTTGTTTACACATGAGAACCTCCATATAACTCTAAAACATTTAAGTTTGTGCACATACCAATTTCTTAGACTACTGTTTAGAGGCATTTACACTTTCCTTTATGATTATCTCTTCCTCCTTACTAGCGTAGCTCGTCCCCTTTGGTTAAGTTTGGCAGCTATATCCTTCAAGACTGTTTACTGTTCAAAATTTTTTTTTTTTTTTTTTAACCTTAGCAAAAATTTTCCAACAACAGATACTTCTGTGTGAGTACATGATTTGCCCCACGTTTTAGCTAAAATTCTGCAGGGATAGTGATTGTCCTGCAAGTATACCTGAAAGTATATCCAAGATATTTTTATACTTGAAGTAATAATTTTAATATTCATAAATTTTATAACAGTTTATTATTTCTTTGTGAGCACATGTCTTGCCCAATTTTTGAACTTTGCTCCGATACCATTTGTCACGTCTCCCAGACCCAGCTTCTTACCCATACAACATAAACTCAGATATACTCTGCTTTATGCACTAGATATCACTCTTAACAAAATTTCTTATTGAATCAATTTCAAATTTACACTGTTATCCGGTATTAAATTTCTTTTTAGTAATTATAGGCAGCCATGGGAATATAAGAATTTCCATGAGAATTTTTGGGCTTGACCTCCACTCTTCGCAGTCTATCTAGTTGACTTATATATCTATATATATATTAGTTTGTATTTCTCAGGTCAGTTTTTCAGAGTTTTGACCGACTCTAGCTGATCAATAGGCCCTACCTCAAACTTTCCAGTTTGCCAGCCTTATAGAATTTTCAGCATGATAAAGTTTCAGCATCAAGGTATAGATGTATGCCTCCACGGATACATCTATCTATACTCAGTTAACCTTCGTTGCTCCAAATACTTTCCCAGCAGTTTATATGGAAGGTAAATAGATGCTCTATTCTTTGGATTTTTAAATATGCTTACAATCTTCCCTCACACACACTTTTATCACACAATAGATTTTCAATAGGATTCTCCCCTTATTTTATTGTTACAAACATTCAACATGTTTGAACTCTGGTGCAGATTCAACTCTTCCATGGGAAAACTAGGATATAGATCCTCTTGTTTCAATCAAATGGAGGTAGAGAATACTGAAATTGATAGTTTAGAATCCCTAGTTTTAGATCCTCGTACTTAGTTAGGATTCAACTTCTGCTTTCATATATTTACACTTACATTTTATAGAATAATTTAAATTCTTAATTCTACAATTCTTTCCATTTTAATACGGCTGATATACGAAACCCCATACTGCTATCGCAGGGTTAGTTGTTTCCTACTTGCTGTTATTGGTTACAGCGTTATTAAGAGGTTCTGTTTATACATCATATCAACTAATTTTTCATTCCAAAGACAGCAAGCTACCACTTGAATTTTTCTATTCGATTAAAAATTCAGATTGATTTATCATCTCTACCCTTTATTACTGAAATGTACCAATCCCCAGAACTAACCCCTGGGTTTTTATTTAACTTCCTCCTTGATATTAACCTACTGAATTTTCAGCTACTACACTTAGCTTGTAATTGCATGAGATATTAAACAACCATTCAATCTGAAATTTAAATAAGAAGTTTTAACAGAACCATGCATATAACCTTGATATAATTAACACAGATATAACTAATACAGTCATAAAATAATCTCCAAAATTATGCATGCATACCTCTACTATGACCAGTCCTTCCAACCTTAGAGTTCGTTTATCTCCAGAACTCACCCCCGAGCTGAGATCCTCCAAGAACATACTAACCTCAATCTGTTCTGGAGCAACTTATTTAAGTTGTGCTTTCCCCAAAGCCTGTTTCCAATTCTGCGTCCAGAATTTCAGGATGCTTTATTCCTGTTTGCCTAGGCTTCCCTTATTTAGGGACTTTAAAGCTGCTTTCAGCTTTTCCAACTTTTCCAGCTTTTTACCTCTTCCCAACTACTTTCCTCAGCATTGGAGAATTTAGATTTTTCCTCAAAATCTAAATTAGAAATAATTTCTTTCAAGGATTTTTGAAAGATTTTGGGGAAAGTCTTTACCTTTTCCATAACCTCATGGATTAGGCATATGATCTCAATTTCTCATTTGGTCATAATGCATACACAATATTTTATTTATTTTTCATAAATGAATAATTAACCACATCCACACAAGTAATTATCCATTGGGGTCCACTCCCCTTTGGATTTATGTTCCAATGTCAATTCTGAAAAGCGTAGAACTTGGGGGTGTTACAGATCATGTCATCCTCTTGCCCCCATGCTCCACTTCTGAAAGGTACGGGTTGAGAGTAGAAATTTTTGTTGTGACCCCAGGACTCTTGGTCTAGTCAGTATCATAAATTAAATCAGGATTTGCTGAGTGGTTTTCCACTGGTCTCTACTAGCTTAGGAAAATTCTCCACTCACTCCTTAGTCCATGAACATAACCCCTACTCCTCACTAGGATCAGTCTCGTATCCCCAGAGGAGCAGGTAACTATTTCCAACTCTCCCAACCACCTTCTAGTTCTTGGAAAACATTTACCATCAGATTTTACTTTTTATGGAGTCACTTTCCATAACTAATTTTATTATTCATAATTAATCACTAATGAAAATATATTTTTTCAACAAAACTTTAATGGTTCCAGTCTTTTCTTAAAACAAATAATTAAAATGTCTTTTAACTAGTTAACAACAAGTTATCATTAAATGCAACTGTCACACTTAGGACCTTATCAAATGAGCTAATGTGGTTCATCCTTAGGACCTTGTCCTAAGGATGAACCACATTAGCTGGTTCGAAACGTCGACCAAATCCTTATTATGTGATTAATTCTAAAGAAATTCATCTACATTATGGATCACAAAAGTCTTAGACATAACCCCCCCAAAAAAAAAAGTTTTGATGTTTTTTAATTTATTTTTCAATGTTTTTAATTATTATTTTCAATATTTTTAATTACTATTTTTAATTTTTTAAATATTTTTGTAGTAAATTTTTAATTTATTTTTTTATTTTTTCAATTTATTTCTTCAAATGTTTTTATAAGTTTTTTTTTTTAAATGTTTTATTATTATTATTATTATTTCTCGTTTTTAATTGTTTTAATTGTTTTTTTTTAATTTTTTTTTTAATGTGTTTTTTAATTTATCTTATCAATATTTTTTATACTTATTGTTTTGTCAAAATTTTAAATTATTTTCTTAAATACTGTTTTTTTGATGTATCTATTTATTTATTTTTAAACATTATGTTTTTTTATTTTTGTCCTTTTTTATATAATTTTTAGATTGTATTTTTTTCAATGTTTTTAAAATTATTTTATGTTAAAATATATATTTTTATTTACTTCTTATTATTATTTTTTAATTTTTTGTTTTTGTTTTTATTTGTTTAGATGTTTTCATATCCTCAATATATTTAATTCAACATATATGTCAAAATAAAAAGTATGCAGAAGTAATAAGTTTAGGAGAACAGGGTTTTTTTTTTTTTTTGTAAACGTGGTAGTACCTTCCATTTATCTTTTTTTTCTCTTTTTTTTCTTTACTCCATCTTCATCAACATGTCCAAATACATCACCCTATGGGTGAAGGGATTTGAACCCATGATGAGTGCTATAACAGCTAGCCTCATCACTATTTAACCAAAACCCTTTTGTTAATGATGTACTTCTTTAAGGTTTTTTTTGCATAATATTTAATATTTTTATTAGTTTAGATTTATTAAATTCAAAAGAAATATAATTTTAATATTAAATTATTATTATTATTATAATATATGAAAATAAAATTAAAATATATATTTCTCAATAATGAAATATAGTATTTAAAAAATAATTTGTAAATTTCAAAATCTCATTATTATTTAAAAATAAAATATTAACACAAATTAAAAAAAAAACAAAAGTTTTAATGTAAATAGTATCAAAAACTCCAAAATCACATATAAATTCATTTGTTTTGTAAATTTGTTCATTCATTATAAAGTGTTTCATATCCAACGATTTCAATACATTATATCAAAAAAAAATTATATTTAATAAATTATTATTAATATGATAAACTTAAAATAAAATAAAATAAATATAAATTAAATGGTAATAATTTTTTAAAATAATATTGAGAAAATACACCCTATCCTATGATCCTTATAGAAGTGGGTCTTTCTCGTATCGAGAGCCTAGTTGTTATAACTAGGCTCTTGTTGTACAAGCACAAAATCAATAACATGGGAGACCATAGACTTCCTAACCTAGCTTTAAATCCAGCCAAAACCAACTAAGGCTCAAGTGAGGTTGTTATAAAGATACTAGGGTCTGGTTAAAGCATTGGGAGATCAACGGAAATGTTGTATTGCAAATATTAATAACATTAAAAATATTGTTACTTCCAAGTTTAAAGAGAAAATGTGGTGTGAGAAAGATTTAGGGGCTAAAAGAAAAGTAAGATATTACAAGGAGGTCATCAACCCTACTCTAGATTATCAACAGTATCTTTGTTTTAACTACCTCAAAGAAAAAAATTAGTAAAGCCAAGATAATAACAAACTCTCATGAATTCCATAGTGGAACAGGTAGTTAGGTAGTTGCTAAAACACCATGGGTGGAAAGGATTTTCCATCTCTGTGAGAATATGAACATTGAGGATGAAAATCACTTTCTCTTAGAGTTCCCTTTAAATCCTATAGACCAAACTTTGATCTGAGTGGACGTTAACCATCACTGAAAATTGTTGGAATTTTAAGAAATTTCATAAAGGTGATATTTCATCTTTAATGTCATTATTAAAAATTGTTGACAGTTACTTCAAAAAGAAAAAAAGAAACATTTGAAGTAATAGTTCTACCTTCATCTATACCTTTGTTAAATATATTCAGAGATTTCAGAGATTTAAAGACATTATCGTTTTATTTTTTCAGATTATTTTTTGTTAAAATTTTCATTTTGAAGTAATAGTATATGTACCTTTGTTAAATATATTCATAGGTTTCAAAATAATAAATTTATCTTGAATTCTCCTATTCCCTTTTGGGAAAAATACTCCTATTCACTTTTGGAAAAAATAGTTAGCTTCTCGGCCGGACCTTAGGGTAGCTGGTGTGTTCTTTTTACCCCTAGTGTCGGTTACAATTAACAAGGGGTTAACAGTTGACAACGAGTTGATACTTGTTATATGTACATTAAAATAGTTAGCTTCTCAGTCGGACCTTAGGGTAGCTGGGGTGTTCTTTTTACCCCTACTATTGGTTACAGTTGACAAGGGGTTAACAGTTGACAACGAGTCAGTACTTCTTATATGTACATTTTCTTATTATAGAATAAAAGAAGGGTTTATCATCTCTCTTTCTTTCATAAATAAACTTTTATTCTGGGTAAATTATAATGAATTAAGTAGCTCGTCCTTTTACTCATCATTTACTTATCATTCAGTTAAATTTTTTCGCCGAGTCGAAAAAAGTAATAGAATGGCTCGGAATTTGGTAGAGATTTTGAAAAAATCCGGCAAAAATTTTATCAGAATCTTGTTTACAGTTGTTAAACTTCAGTATTTTAGGTGTCCTAAGGGTTTTGATAGTGCTGAATCCATTTCCACTCTCAAAAATGGATTCCAAACACCGCAACTACCTCATTTTTTGAATTTTACTGAATCGAATTCAGCAAAAACTACCATCCGGGCTATTCTGTTGCCTGGGAAGACAACTCCAAATTTTTCTTGGTAATTTGTACGATTTTGTTATTCCTCATTCTCTGTCACTGTCACTGGTCTATTCTGATTTTCGCTCGATAGGACATCGACCTTGGTTTCTCCCTTCCCATGCAACGTTTAGCTATAGAATATCATGGACTTGGACTATTCGAGGGCAGTCTTATTTTGCAGGCAGCCCTCACAGAATTAACTAGAGTTTGTTCCATACTTAGTTCTGTTTGCATGCATAAGTAAAGTCAATCTGATTGTGCTTATCTTTTATTACTATTCTGATGGTAACTTAGAATGTACATGCTTACCCTTTAACTCACATAAATTGGAAAAGAAAGAAGGTGTGCAGTACATTCTTGTAGACAGTCAATAAATATGCATAACTGATCACATAATTAATATTTATTTTGCTTAAAAAGAAGAAGTTAGTATATGTCGATTATTTAATTTGTACTATACATTTATGGTTCTTCTTGTTTTCTTGATCGAGTACGATACATTTATGATTCTTCTTATTTCCTAATCTAATAAAATACCAGAGATTCTTTGAGAGTCAATTAAAAACATGGTATTCTCTATTAACTTCCTATATGAAATCCATTGCTTCCTACAACTCTTTTTCCTTTATTTCCTTTTTAGAAAAAGAAAAATTAGCACTAAAATCAAGTTTCTGGAGTTCCAGAGCATTTCAAGACATAGATAATTCTTATTTTGACCTCAAGACTTTTAGTCCAGTCCAAAATATATAACAAGGGATTCTACTAGTGAAAAATCGGCTCGAGAATGCCCTACTTTTTGAATAGCGTCAGGTTCTTTTCCTTCTTCAATCCTCTTCCTTTTCTTGGCCAAAAATCAGATCCCCTGATAGTTTTATTGGGTAAGAATAAGGACATAACTGTCTAACTGGAACTGAAGATTTTCTCTTTTAGATCTTTTCCCATAACTTCTATAGTTCATAAAAAGAAAATTCCTAACATAATTAAAATAACTTATTTCAAAATTGGTCCAAAATTACTTTGCCTTACTTAATAAACTAAAATAGAAAAAAGTTTTTACACAATTGGGGTGTTACAACCTTATAATATATGATTTTGATTTTTTTGCATAGCCTCTGATAGTTTGATGCTGCAATAAAAAAGTATGTGCGCACTAGTCTTTAGTGTCTAGGAGACAATTGGTACAAGCTACAATAGGTCTGCAGGAGGGTCATAACTAGAAGAAGAATTCCAACAAAGAGAGAAATACCCTTCCCGGGATTTGACAGATGGTCCCAATAAACCTCCCAGAGCAGCCTTCTGAGCTTGCTCATGTAGTACTTCCTCATCAACACTTCCTCCAGTGCAGCTTTGAGGTCGTCATGAGGTTCCAGTTGGCCTGTGAAGAACGGATGACACACGTCGTTCCACATCTTGGAAATCCACTCATCGGTTAACACCAGACTTCTGCGACAAATGACATGACAATCGAGAAGCATGCAAATGTCTTCGGGCGTGTCAATGATGTAGTCCATCAGTCCCATGTAGCGCATCACATGGTTGCGTCCGGTGGCATCATAGAAATCCAACGCAATCATGTTCCACAAGAACACTTCAGTCTGCATGTGGGATACAGTGATCCGCGGAAGGTAGAGCGTGCTTGAGTATTTGTCGAATCGGATCCTCTGGGGTGGCTTGGAGAACGATTTGAATTTAATGTCGATTTTTCCAACTGTGTCTCGTTGTAAGAATTCAGAAAATCACATCGCCCTTTCTTTGTCAGATGTTTGACACAAATACTCAATATCACTGCAAAACCACTTCCAGGAAGTGCTGTTGGAATTTCTGATAATTCCAAAACAAAAAATGAGAGAAGAATACTCTCCTTCTAAGACAGAGAATAACTTGACAGAGATTGTAGAATAAAACTTTTCTATTTCATTACCAGAACTAAAGCTATTACAACTTTCTTCCACTGAAGTGGGATTAAAAAATACTTGACTGCTACAGACGCAGTGCTCTCAAAACAAACTTCTCTCTGTCTCTCAAAATGCACAAAACAATGCTCTCTGGTCTTACTATGTTTTCTCTGCCTGCGGGCTTACACAACAATACAACACTACAATACAATAAAATACAACAAGCCTACGGGCTTTTTCACTCTTTTATATGGCACGGCAGAATGAAAAACATAAAACAAAATTACAATAAAAATACATTGCTAGAACATAAAACTTTCATATGCGCGATGTACGAGTGGAGCCCACATCGCAATCGGTGATCGGCGATCGGTAGAACAAATGGTTTGGCGGAATGAAATTTGAACTTGCGATTGCGATGTGCGATTGGCGACATTGGCGATCGGCGATACTATGGTGCAGTGGACCTTGGACTTGCGATTAGCAATGTGCGATGAGCAATGTGCGATTATGGTGGGACCACATCGCATCAGCACAGCGCATCGCAAACTTTCAATGGAACATAACATATGGCGGTGGTGTGGTTCGTGAATGCGATTGCGATGAGAGATGGTGGTGAGACCACATCGCATCGAAAACATTCAATCGACGGAAGCACATTTTGGAAGGCGAGAATTACATCGTTCCTTTGCGATGTGCGATGTGCGATGTCTCAACATCGCATCGCATCAGAACTCCTTCATATCAACAAGACACTAAAACACTCTGCTGCTGTGATTTGCATTTTTCGATTGGAAATGAAGTGTGGGGACCACAGATGACGTGGCCCAATTCAAAATGTTCAAAATACTTGGCGTGTTGAACAAATTTCTTCCTGTTTGGTTGTTGAGGGCTTAAAAGCTTGAAAAGACTGTCTTTAATAAAACTCTGTCGTTTTGTGGTTTAACCACGAAAGTCGTCATTTCCTCTGCAAATTCTACTACGCCCATACAAACATAAATTCATCTCTGCAATGGTGGTTGCGGCCCATCAACATTTAATTCCTCCTTACGATTTTTCTCCATTCCTATTGAATGCACAGAAGTGTATAGTTAACCTTCTCCTGCTGCCCCTATTGTACTCTGTTTCTACCTGTACAGGGTACGCAGGTGACTTTAATATTTCAACACTCCCCCTTAAAGTCAGCTGCTAGGTTATCAGTCATACCCAAGCATTTTCTTAAATATTCAAAACTCTTCTACCCCAATGGCTTTGTCAGAATATCTGAAAATTGCTCTTCTGTTTTACAATGTTGTAAAACGATTTCTCCATTGTTCACCAATTCTCTGATATAGTGAAAATTAGCATCTGTGTGTTTCATTCTCTTGTGAAACACAAAATTCTTTGATAGTGCAATAGCTAAGCTATTGTAACAATAAATCATTGTGCCCTTTACCTGTTCTTGACACAAATTTCTCAACATCCTTCTCATCCAAACTGCTTGACACACTACTGCTGTAGCTGCCACATACTCTGCCTCTGTTGTAGATAATGCTACAATAGGCTATTTCTTAGAAGCCCATAAAATGGCTCTTGAACCCATATGAAAAACATAACCAGATGTGCTTTTCCGATCATCTACACTTCCAGCCCAATCACTGTCAGTGTAACCAATTAACTCAGAATTTTCTGAAGTAGTATATAAAATCTCATACCTCTTAGTTCCTTTCACATACCTCAGAATTCTCTTCGCTCCCTGCTAGTGTGCTTCTTTTGGCCTTTCCATAAATCTGGAAATCAGACTAACATCATGCATAATATTTGACCTAGTTGTAGTCAAATACATGAGGCTGCCAACTATGCTTTTATACAAACTATGATCAAAATCCTTGCTGTTGTCATCTTTACTCAACTTCAATCCCATTACTGTGGGAGTAATTGCTGCATTGCACTCCTACATATTAAATCTTGCTAAAACTTCATTAACATATTTTTCTTGAGATAAAAATCCCATTTTCATTTTGTTCTACTTCTATTCCTAAGAAGTATAACAACAATCCCATGTCAGTCATCTCAAATTCATCTTTCATGACCTTTTTAAAATTTTCAATGAGGTAATCATCATTACCTGTGAATATCACATCATCAACATTTAACACAACAATGAGCATCTTACCATATTTTTCTTTGATGTATAATGTGAGTTCTCCTTCACATTTTTCAAACCCATTTTCTAGTAGATAGGAATCTATCCTACTGTACCATGCTCTTGGTGCTTGCTTCAGCCCATAAAAAGCTTTCTTCAACCTGCAAACTTTATGTTCTTGGCCCTTTTTCTCATAGCCTAGAGGTTGTTCAACATAAACCTCTTCCATTAAAATTCCATTTAGGAATGCTGATTTTACATCCATTTGGTAAACATTTCATTTGTTTTGTGTTGCAATAGACAACACTGCTCTCACGGTTTCCATTCTTGCAATTGGTGCAAAAGTTTTTTCATAGTCTCTTCCATGCTGCTGCTTATATCCTTTGACAACAAGTTTGGCCTTATGTCTTTCAATCTTACCTTCATCATTGCTTTTGGTCTTGTAGACCCATTTTACTCCAATGACTTCTTTACCTTCTGGGAGATCAACCAACTCCTATGTTTTATTCTTCACTATGGCATTAATTTCGTCATCCATAGCTTCTATCCATTTTCTATATTTTATGGCATCTTCAAAATGAATAGGATCATCAACATGACAATACAAAGCAAATAAAGAGTTCATACCTTTATTTGCTGTCTCTTGCTCATAAATCTCATTTAAATTTCTAAATTTGGTTCCTCTTTCATTTGGTGTACTTGTCCTTGAAGTAGCACTCAAATATGCTCCATGTGGTGTGCTTAGAGAATCACTCTCATTTCTTCTCAAGGGTGTTCTTACTCCTGCTTGAGGTATCCCTTGATGTCCTTTTGTTGGTGAAGGTTGTGCTATTGATGAGGTATTATTTTCAGCCACATCTTCCTCATCTTCATCATGAGACAAACAACTTTTAACATTGCCTGTTTTCTCAATGCTTCCATCCCACGCTTCCTCTTCAATGAATTGAACATCTCTGCTTATAAGAAACTTCTTTGTGGATGGGTTATACAATCTATATCCTTTGGAGTCTTCATAATATCCAAGGAAGATGCACTTCTCCCCCTTACTATCCAACTTCTTCTTCAACTAATTTGGAATGTGTGCATATGCTACACATCCAAAGACTCTCATGTGAGTGACTCCTTGTTTTTTGCGACTCCACGCTTCTTCTGGAACTCTGTTCATTACAGCTTTTGTTGGGCATATATTCAAGATGCATGCTGCACAATTTGCAGCTTCTGCCCAATTTTCATTTGGCAAGTGTTTTGTCTTCAACATACTTCTCACCATTTCCATTATGGTTCGATTCTCCCTTTCATAAACTCCATTTTGCTGTGGTGTGTACCTTGTAGTAAATTGTTTGTGTATGCCATTCTCTCTGCAAAAACGCAGAAATTCTTTTGAGATGTACACACCTCCTTTGTTAGTTCTAAGAAATTTGATATGTTGCCCACTCTGTTTCTCTACAAGAGCTTTAAAGCGGCAAAATTTTTCAAAGACTTCACTTTTATATTTCAGGAAATAAACCCACACTTTTCTTGTGAAATCATCAATGAAGGTCAGCATGTAATTGTTGCCTGAAACTGATGATGTTTGCATCGGCCCACATAAATCTAAATGGATAATTTCTAAGGGTGCTTTTCCCCTTATGCTCTTTCTTGATGGAAAGTTTTCTCTGTGTTGTTTTCCCAAGATGCAGCCTTCACATAGGCTGTCCGATTTGTCAATCAATAGTAGACCTCTTACCATTCCTTTTCTGTGCAACAAATTCAGACCTTCGAAATTGAGATGTCCAAATCTCAAGTGCCATAACCAGTTCTCATATTTCACTTCCTTATGAAAGACTTCTCGAGTTATAGCTACTACATTCTTTCCTTTCCCTTTCAAGTCCGTATTGAGCTTGAGTGGAAACATTCTATTGCTAGTCATTTGTATTTCAACAATGATCTTCTTGCTTGGAGGTATATCCAGTATTGTGCACACATCATTTTTAAAGAATACATTGTAGCCTTTGTTTATGAGCTGCCCAACGCTCAAAATATTACATTTCAAACCAGGAACATAGTAAACATATGGCACAAATTTCTGCTCACCATTTCTCACACGTATACTAACTCTGCGTTTTCCCTTGATAGAAATCTTAGTATCAGTTCCTGTGGTTACTTCTGATTTAACTTCTTCATCAAGATTGGCAAACATTTCTATGTTTCCAGTCATGTGATTACTATAGCCTGAATCTAAGAACCATACATCATCTTGTCTATCTCGTGCTACATTACATGTTAACAACACATTCCTTGGGTTCTTTTCTTCTCTTACTACATTAGCATTCTACCTATTATTAATGTCATTTTGGTTTTTCCTACATTCATTAGCATAGTGCCCATATTTCTTGCAATAATGACATTGGACATTGGATTTATCATACCTTTGTCCATGAGCATGTTGGTGTCCACCTTGTTGGCTGTTGCTTTGGCCGTGGCTTTGATTCTGATTGCTGCTCCTTCCATGTGAATGTGAAGGGTTGTTCCTTCCTTATTTGTTTTGGCTTCTGCCTCTTCCTCTTCCTCTTCCAAAAGGCATCTGGGTCTTGAAAGCATGCTCTAGAGATGGGTTTACTAATCTTTCCAATCTATGTTCACGAGTCATCAGCAATGCATGAAGTTCATCTACTGTCAAATTTGAGAGATCCTTAGTCTCTTCTATGGTGGTTACAATAACATCAAACCTTGAGGGTAGACTCCTCAATAGTTTCTCCACAATACTTCTTTCTTCAAGTGTTTCTCCATGGGACCTTATCTGTGTGACCATTCCAATCACATGTGTGAAGAATGAGTCTATGTTATCAGACTCTTTCATACAGAGAGTTTCAAAATCTCTCCTCAACAATTGTAGTTTTGTTGTCTTCACTTTCTCCATACCTTAATAGGTTATCTTAAGAGTATCCCATGCATCCTTGGATCTCTTACCTGTTGTTATCCTTGGAAACACACTCTCATGAACTTCTTGATAGAGATAGAAGAGGGCTTTAGAGTCATTCTTTCTATTACTCTTCAATAAATCCTTCTCTGCCTGAGTTAAGGCATTAAAGGCCTGCTCATCAACTCGTTCTTCAAAAACATCTTCTACAAATTTCCATAAGTCTTGTGAGACAAACAAAACTCTTATGGTAATGGCCCAATAATCATAGTTCTTCCCATTAAATTGTGGGAGCTAAGTATTTCCAGTACTCATACTAGTGCTTGGTCCAGCCATTGCTTATAAACTGAACTCTGAACTAAACTTGACTGTGTTCTTCAAACAAATTGTCTTTCCTTCTTTAAAAGACAAACTCTGTCTCTAAGGACTGCTCTTTTAAACAAAACGACAACTCTGTTTTTTTTAGAAATACCTGGACTTTAACTTCTGCTGAGACTTCACGCTGCTGGAGAACTGCTTCAACAAATCTTCTTCTTCCTTCAGCTTCGTTGATGCCTTCAAAGAGACTGGATAAGCTCTGATACCATATTGAAATTTTTTATAATTCCAGAACAATAACTGAGAGAATAATATTCTCCTTCTGACACAGAGAATAACTTGATAGCGATTGCAGAATAAAACTTTTCTATTTCATTAACATAACTAAAGCTATTACAACTTTCTTCTACTGAAGTGGGATTACAAAATACTTGACTGCTACAGACGCAGTTCTCTCAAAACAAACTTCTCTTTGTCTCTCCAAACACACCAAACAATGCTCTCTGGTCTTACTGTGTTTTCTCTACCTGCGGGCTTACACAGCGATACAACACTGCAATACAATACAATACAATAAGCCTACGAGATTTTTCACTCTTTTATATGGCGGGGCGGAATGAAAAACATAAAACAAAATTACAATAAAAATACATTTCCGGAACATAAAACGTTCATATGCGTGATGTACGAGTGGAGCCCACATCGCAATCGGCGATCGACAATCAGCAATCGACGGAACAAATGGTTTGGTGGAATGAACTTTGAACTTGTGATTGCGATGTGCGATTAGCGACATCGGCGATCGGCGATACTATGGTGCAGCCAACCTTGGACTTGCGATTAGCGATGTGTGATTGTGGTGGGACCACATCGCATCGGCACATCGCATCACAAACTATCAATAGAACATAACATATGGCGGTGGTGCGGTTGGTGAATGCGATTGCGATGAGCGATGGTGGTGGGACCACATCGCATCGCAAACATTCAATCGGTGGTAACACATTTCGGAAGGCGGGAATTACATCATTCCTTTGTGATGTGCAATGTGCGATGTCTCAACATCGCATCGCATTAGAACTTCTTCATATCAACAAGACACTAAAACACTCTGGTGCTGCGATTTGCGATTGGCAATGAAGTGTGGGGACCACAGATGACATGGCCCAATTCAAAATGTTCAAAATACTTGGCGTGTTGATCAAAATTTCTGCCTGTTTGGCTGTTGAGGGGTTAAAAGCCCAAAAATACTATCTTTAATAAAACTCTGTTGTTCTGTGGTTTAACCACGAAAGTCTTTATTTCCTCTGCAAATTCAGCTACGCCCATATAAACATAAATTCATCTGTGCAATGGTAGCTGCGGCCCATCAACATTTAATTCTTCCTTACGGTTTTTCTCCATTCCTCTTGAATGCACAGAAGTAGTGCTGCCCTTGTTGTACTCTATTTCTACTTGCACAGGGTATGCAGGTGACTTTAATATTTCGACAAGTGCTTCGTACTCTACAATACAGTCCGCTGATTTCCCACAGTTTTCGTCTCGTTGGCCTGCATGTGTAGGAATGGCGAAACGAATGCGTGCATGAAACCCAGCAAATGCCTCTCGTCGATTTCATTATGATTAGTTATGTCCTCGAAATCGAAATGAGATAACACCGTGGAAGACTTCTGCAACAGTTTATTGAAGCCTTGAAGGCCTTTTTCTGGTACCTGGCTCTCAAACACAACTCTGAGAACAGACAGTGGAATCTGATTCTCCAATTTGACAATGTCGCTCTTTATACATACGTCAAGCGTACTTAAACTGATCATGTCACTGTCCGATCTTGCTGTCGGGTTGCATAAGAAGCTTAACAGAAAAGATGCATCTATGGCCATCATTACAGCGAAGTTCTTACAGTACCTGTCTCCCTAACCAATTATATCGCAGTCATAGAAGCGTTCAATTTCCTGCAACATCCGTTCATTAATCTTTACAACTATGTCGTCCAAGATCTTGCCGTGCCGCTGCCACAGGGTGGTGGCAGACTGAACTTTGTACGCCTCCGCTGTTGACATCTTCAGCTCCGGATACTGGTAACAACCACCTCCCAAAGAAGACAATTCAAAATCTGTGTCCATCTTCTAGTGGTGATAAGGACCAAGAGACATAAAATGAGGAATATAGGCGCCTCATTTCACATTCATGAGATGTGTCGCCAGATGTGGAATCGCAACCGCTTTTGCTAAAGATTTCCTTTTATCGATAATAACTTTGATTTGTTCAATCTAGTCCGCCCGCGGAAACACCGACTCTTTTAATTTCGCTTCCGGCATCACTATAGTGATCTCAATCTAATATAATATAATCTAATCTAGTCAAGCAGAGCTCTATTTCTTTTGAACGTCCAAATCAACAAGGAAGCAACTAACAAATCCCTAATATTCATTCCGACTGCATCTGCACATGTATAGCGCGCTAGCCTGGAAACTCGAAAAGAGAATGGAGCGTTCAAAAGATATCAAGATTGGAAGCCATTGATTCCTTTCTTCGAAGTTACTCTAAACAAAGAATAAGAAAGGACGAGAGCCGACATTATTATTCTTATGCTGTGTGCATAAAAATAATTTCCCCGACATTTTTTCTAAATTAGGATGAATCCCTGTCTTGATCTATAAGGAACAAAGAATGAACGAAGGTTTTCATGTATTTTTCAAGTGGGTTTAATGAGTAAGAATATGTGGTTTTATGAGTTCAAATATTGAATGGCAGAATAAGTATGTCTTTCTGAATTTTAATAGTCAAATGATTTGCTTAAATATAGATCCCTTGTCCAAGTCTCATACACCAATTTGTTCAATTGATATCTGATTTGAGTAGTGACCACATTATTATTATAATGTTTATAATGTTTATGCTGTAGGTTTGTAGTATGTTCTAAAAACATTAATAGTGAGATTTTCTCTTACTTTCAAGATCCAAATCCAAAGCCATAGTAGAAGTGAAAGTCTATTTCTTATAATAATTAGTTAAATAAATCAGAGTGTCTTGAATTTTTTTGAATGATTTTAATAATAAACTTGCATTTGCAGATAATACCCAACTATAACTATCCCATTATTAATTTAACTATTAAATTATGATAAATTTAACTATTTTATTATTAATTTACCAAACCAAATTATGATAAACTTTCCCATCGTATTAAGTCTAATTTCAACATAAGGCCAATGCTTGGCTAATGCAACTAGGTAACCGCAGAGATAGTAGTGCTAAGGGCTTTTTATATTAAAGCTAGAATATGATGGACAAGTTCAACTTCTCCCTGCAAGCTCATATATAAATGGATTTCTATGTCTAAATCTAGAGAAAGGGGGGCAGTTTCTCGTAGAATGCGTTGTGTACTTTCCATGGAAAGGACGTCTCCATGGCGATATCATATATCAACTTATTAATTTATTGCAACTTATTAATTTATTGCGGCAATCTTTGCAGAGCAATATAGTATGGCAACATCATATATTAATAGATTTTGTAGTAGAAAAAAAATAAATTAAAACGCTAAATTCACCTATCATATTACCCTATAAAAAGAGTAGATAAGGGTTCAGCATTTCCAACGAATCTTGCTATCCAGGATTTGAAATTTGGAAACCTTCAAAAGAGGAACTTGGCATTTTAATGTTTTGGAGATGTTTGCAGAGTATATAACCAGAAATCTGTCGCTTTCCAAATATTTGGCCAACATTTCTAGATTGGAAAACTAGGTTCTTATAATGAGAAGAATAGTAAGGTAGGTTCTTATAATGAGAAGAATAGTAAAATAGAGAGTTGTTTTTAGTGTTATTTTTTGAAAAAAAATCTTATAGAATTTTAGGTTTAATTTCTCTAAAATCTTACAAAATTTTCCCCAAAATTTAAAAAATCCAGAAAACTCACATTAAAATCCTCTTAATAATGTAAACCCTGTTACCACTTTTAAAAATAATATCTGCCCTCTGCTTTAACTAAAAGAATTTGACAACCAATGCATTGTCGATTCACGTTTTAAAGTCTATGAGATACTAAAAAGCGTTGTCTCACAATTGAAATCACAATTGAAATGAAATGGATCAAATTCACAATTATAAAATAAAATATATAACCAAAATAAATTAAACTCCATCCCGTCATAACCTTAAAAAGGCTTAAATCAAGAATTGTCTATTTTATTTTATTTTATTAAAGGGAAGAATTTACAATCAAATGGATCGTAATTGTGTCGAGCTTTCGGTTAAAATATTCCGAGGAAACAAATAAATTATATTAAACAAATAATTGCCGTAAAAGAAATATTGTTGGTTTCCGTATTTAAGAATCGATGTGATGAATTACTATGCTCTCGCCTTAAAGTAAATAATCTGTAGGGTCAGTTCATTATCAATTCACGTTTTCCAACCCTCAAAGTACATAAATATTGAATTTAATTTAGAACTTTGCGTGCGCAAGGACTCCACCGCAACAAATGAATGTTGTTGAAGGTATAGATATAGGCGAGTTTTATTTCTCAGTTTATGAGAGCATAAATGTCTCGGAAACAGGAAATGTCTACCCTAAGATTAAAGCAGTATATCATCTTAAAATTAATCTCTGTTTAAATGACTATCATTTTTTAAGAGTGATTATATGAAAATAAATAAGGTTTCTTTAAATAAATATTTGACTTATTTTACATTAAGCTGCATTTTCTTTGTATATAAATATATAATAAGAATATATATGGAAGATATATTTAAATTAATAAATATTTGTACTATTTTACATTTAAATAAATATATGCATTACTTAACATTGAGGTATATAAATCTTAGTTTATATGGACACTCTTTTCTAAGTAGTTTTACAAATATAAATTGAATAAAAAGTTGAAACTTTGATTGTAATAATATATTTGTTACCATTTTTGAATAATTAAATTAGGAAAAATATATGAGAAATTTAGAAAAAATATTATTAAAAAAACAATATCAAGAAGGATAATAAAAGTTGTGAGGTGATTGAAGTTTAATTTTCCTTCATATTATAGGTGCTTAATGGTGTATTAAGCATTTATTATTATTCATCCCACACAATCTATTAATGTTTACAAATATTTAATTAGTCATTTTTAAGGTTTCATATCCACTTATGTTACTTTTATTTAATGGTCAATTTTTTCTCATTAGGTTCAATAGTGTCTTTTCATCATCTATCCAGTGGATTTGGATGGAAAATGTTAATGAATGCTTTCAGATATTGATTCAATTCACCCAAGCATTCCCAAAACATGTTACCATTTGAAATTGAATTTTTGGTTTTTTAATTAAATCATGACATATTGTTGTCAATAGAATCTATAAAATATGTTTAAAAAAATATTATAATCTTTTTTTAAAAGAGAAATGGAAATAATATCACATGAAACTTAATATTCACATTCTTGAAGACTACCCCAATTTTTTTTACATGAATTAACTACACACTCTCGATTGGATTGATACCCTAATTCATCATGTTTCTCCACTACCCACTAAATAAGTGGAGCATTAGCTCAAAACACACCCACATATTTGTATACCTTTATATAAACTCTATATATTGTTTGCAACCTTAAATAGAAATGGTTATATAAGCCATGAAGGGGAACATATGAAAATGTAGGGAAAAGGTAATGAAGCTTATAGAAAAGTGTTTATGTCTTTTATTCTAGGATTTAGGGTTTAATTCATATTATATTTGAACATCCAACAAGGCACTCATCTTATAAGATTTGGAATCAATTTTTAGTCTCCTTGCTCTAAGCTCAATGTCTTAAATGGGCTTAAACTCCATTTAGTTGGAGATATGCTGACTATGCTCAATGATAGTGTGGATAGTCTCTAAGTTTAAGAAGCTGAAGAATTTTTTTAATGAATCCAATTCTTGGAGTTGTTAGTATTATTATAAAATATTTGTTATAGGTATCTACAATTTATTGGATGTTTTTTTTACATTTATAGGTATAATGAGGTTTGATCCATTAGAATACATTATTGTATGTGCCATGAAGATGAACATAAGAAATATAACTAAGAGTTAATGAGGTTTATATTAAAGTTTTTGGACGCATATTAGTTTATATGAAAGTTGTCATCTTTTATTTTAGGGTTTAAGGTTGTCACCCATATTATACTGAGACATTGAGCAAGGCATCTTTCTTAGGAATCAAATAGTAGTCTCTTTTAGCCAAATGAATCAGGTTTAAATTCCATTTAGATGGAGATATGATGACTATTATGCTCAATGATGGTGTGAATGATCTCCTAGTTTTAGAAGATGAAGGATTCTTTTAGTGGCCCCTATTTTTCTTGGAGCTATTATTATTAGCATAAAAGATTCCTTATAAGTATGTACAATTTATTGAGTGGATTTTGGAATTTCAATTACTTATTTAATTTGGATTATGTACTTGAGTTAAAATTTAGTAGAATGTTTGTAAAATACTACTCAAATTTTATATTAGAAAATTATAAATAGTAAGAAATACAAAAATGTGGATGACTAAATAATGACAAATACAAATTAAATTTCCTTTTTCATTATATAATGATGGATCATACACTTGAAGTAATTGATGAAACTAATTTCCAACTAGTCCAATTCCATTTCATTGAAGTAGAGAATATGGAACTATTTATGTAAACTATTGTAACTGAAATTAAATCTCTTTAAATGTTTTACGATTAAAAATATATATTAATTTCTAGCTATTTAGTTTCATTTCTATCTCTTTTTTATATATATATATATATATATATATATATATATATATATATATATAATCTTTCAATAAAAAATATGATTATATAATTAAATATTTTTAATAAAAAATATTATTATACATTAATATTTTTTAATATCAAATAAATATATTATAATTATTTATAATTTTTGTATTAAATTATCTCATATGAGTGAATATGTCTATATTAATGATTAACATCAAATAAATATATTATAATTATTTATAAATTTTATATTAAATTATCTCATACCAGTAAATATGTCTATCTTTTCTTTGTATTTAGGATCTCGGTTAATTAGGGAAAATGTATGCATTTGTTCTATATGCAAGTTTGTTTTGTGTATTTTGGTAAATGAGTAAATATTTTTCTTGGTTTAAACTTTTTAAACATTTTTAATTATTTTTTAATTATATAAATGTTGTATTTATTTTGGAATTAGATTTCACAAATTTAATTTATTTATGTAAAAACAAATAGAAAATAAATATTTAATGTCTAAACTAAATTTATTTATGTAAAAACAAAAAATAAATAAATATTTAATATTCAAACTATAATTATTTAATATAATTATTAAATATTCAAACTATAAGGAATTCCAAACATAAATAAATTATAATAACTTCAAAATCAAATCTTAAAAAAAAATTAATTAATTAATTTAAAATTCTTAAAAAAATAATTTGAAAATTTTAATTAAAATAAAAGAATTAACATTACCCATAATGATATTTTTACCTGAATTCAATAAAATATAATAAGTATTCCACTAACTAAAATGTCCCTTCCCTTCCATATGAAATATGGCTTTGCCCATTCATTTAGCTTAACCAAAGTAAATAATCTGCTGTAGATTCATTCGAATTAAGTAATCTGCCATTCATGAATAATTTAATTTAATAAATTAAATAAAAATAAGTTAATTTAACTTAAATTTATAATTAATTAAAATTAAATTAAATTCATAATTAATTAAAATTAAATTAAATTAATTATTAATTTATATAAGTTAACTAATATGTTGCCAATATTAATGTCGATTCACTTTATCTGTTGTTAATATGCTATGTTACTACCACTAGAAGGTCTCACACAAATTACATGCCTCATCAGATCTTGCTATCTTCCTGCTTCTTCTTCTAGTTCAATTTATGTATAAATGGATGTGATAATTCTTTAAATTGGCAAGTGAGCTAATTTTCTAGATTTTTTTCAAAAAAAAAATTCATTTTCTAAAAATTATTGGCCCAAATTTTATAGTATAAAATTCTTTTACCTTAAAAATCGCTAAAATTTATATATAAACTATAGAAAATTATTAGAAATTTGAATAATTTTACAAAAACATTGTTAAACACTTTAAAATACATTTCCATCCTCAAAAATTTCCCTCATAAAAAAGATAATCTTACAATACAATCTTAAAATAACCTCAAGAGTGGTGGACCTAACAAACTCATCATTGGAATGCATGTGCCATGCATAATGTCTTGTAATTCCCATAATGATGAGCACTCCCATAATGATGAGCACTGCATATTGCATGAGGGAATCACTCACATAATAATGAACACTACATGTTGCATGAGGGAATCTTTCCCATAATAATGTTTCTTGCATGCGGAAATATCTCTTGCAATAAAACATGCATTCATGCATATAGGGATGCACCTTACTTGTGGTAATGCACTCTCATCTCCACCATGCCATTGTTGACTTGTTGTGGCCCATGAATGGTGCTCTTAATGGCTAGGGTTTGTTGGAATTGGCATCATGAGATATGCATATTCTGTGGGGGTGTGGTCTTTCCCCATACATCATTCCAACATTTTATGGGTAATGGTTCCATAATAATGAACACTACATGTTGCATGAGGGAATCTCTCCCATAATAATGTTTCTTGCGTGTGGAAATATCTCTTGGAATAAAATATGCATTCATGCATATAGGGATGCACCTTACTTGTGGTAATGCACTCCCTTCTCCATCATGCCATTGTTGACTTGTTGTGGCCCATCAATGGTGCTCTTACTGGCTAGGGTTTGTTAGAATTGGCATCATGAGATATGCATATCATGTGGGAGTGTGGTCTTTCCCCATACATCCTTCCTACATTTTATGGATAATGGTTAATAGGTTAGTTGTGCTTCATGGGAAAACATATGTCACTCTATCACATGTTTTCGAAAAATTTGTCGTGGGGAGAATTTAATTTCTATTTCACTTCCACGCTCAT
Organism: Pinus albicaulis; assembly: GCA_034641835.2. Taxonomy (NCBI): domain Eukaryota; kingdom Viridiplantae; phylum Streptophyta; class Pinopsida; order Pinales; family Pinaceae; genus Pinus; species Pinus albicaulis. The sequence continues at coordinate 1,094,227,468 of CM076572.1, read as the reverse complement.
GTTGCATCCATTTCCCTATCCATAAAATGGAATCCATGTCTAGAAAACATAAGTTCCCATAGAACTGTGTTGTAACAAAATAGAGGTTGATGTGATCACTTTTCTATGCATGTTTTTTCTAAAATTGAAGGAAATTTAGTGATAGAATAACCAATCACTAGCAATAAATATACTAACAAGCACTCGCCCATTTCTTGGTACTTTAGCTCCTTCATAAGTTGACATTTTATCCACAAATATCTGCATATTCTTTACTACATAGTCCATATTAAAATCATTCATAGCCTCTCTTGAGGTATCATAATTCCCTATATGATTCTTTGTTTTCTTCTACTTAAGTCAATATTGCTCATATGAATCTATTTCCTTCTACCTCTCAAGCATGGTAGCATTCAGTTCCTCTTCTCCATTGTAAATCCATGTATTGTCATCACCTGATGGAAGGTCCAAACCCACAAAATTAGATGAGGAATAGGGAAAGGCCAGAATTTCATCAATGCATTTAACTAGAGTGTGCATTAATTTGCTAAAACTAAAGTAAAACATCATATCAAAATCAGATAAGAAAACCTATCGTTCATAACTACTCTTTTGAAAGTTAAATCAAGTACTTCCTGTAATGGTCATTCACCAACGAACAAAGTCTATTTTTTAGATCTTCTACTAAAGATAAAAAGAATAAGTTGTATATATCCTTCAAAAAATGAGAACTCACCAAAAATGTAATTAATCTCCAAAAAATAAAAACATGTTTCAATGCTCAAGTTTCGAATATTAATCCTTTTGCACCTACTCAAGTAGCACATGGTGAACTATATACCCTTAATTATATATATATAAAAAGTGTTTATTGTATTTGTTTTTCTGGTGTTGGGTGTGGAGCCTGATTATCTTGTTTACTTTGTATCACAGCATTGGACCCTTATACCTTAAATGGGGTGGCAACGCCACTTGTAAATTAATCACTGTTGTGGGGGGTCCAGGGGGGGCGACAATGACTTTATGGAGCCCCCCCCTGGTGGGGGGTTTACAGGGGTAAGCGCCCCGACTAAAAAATATAGTGCCTTGTAAAAGTATAGTAATTTCTACTCAATCTAGGCCATTCATTAGGCGGATGATCTGACGGTAGAAGTTATGTCTAGTTTAGGGTTTTTTCCCTAGAAGGCAACCCCTTGCATGTATGAGGGTATTGTATTGTGGTTGTGTATTATATGTGTATTCTCAGAGCGATAAATAGATAGGGAGACTGTGAGAGAGAATAGAGGATATTACAGTGGATCTGCTGTAGGTTGGGTCTCTTCATTTTGTTGGATAATAGAAAGGAAGGACTAGTTGTTCAGGGTGGACGTAGCCCAAACTGGGTGAACCACGTATATCTGTGTCTCTCTGGTTTTATGTGTTTTGTGTGCTTGTATTTTCCGCATATTTTATGTGTTGTATTTCTCCATAATATATAATTTTCTAACAACTGGTATCAGAGCCGAAGGTATATTTGGCTGATAAACTCGCAGGAAAGAAGGGTTCCTGGTTCGAGTGGGAGCAATGGCGGAAGATGGTAAGTTTAGGGTCGAGAAATTTAACAGCCAAAACTTCTCGCTATGGAAGATGCAGATGGAAGATTATATGTATCAAAAATATCTATACATACCGTTAAGCGGAAAAAAGAAGAAGCCGGCAGCCATGACAGACGCGGAATGGAACATTCTCGATAGAAAGGCACTCGGAACAGTACGGTTGTGCCTTGCGGCGTCAGTCACCTTCAATATTTTGAAGCAAACAACAACAGAGGGTTTGATGCAGACGTTGGCGAACTATATGAAAAACCCTCGGCCTCAAACAAGGTATTTATTATGAAACGACTATTTAATATGAAGATGTCGGAAGGTGGATCTATTGCAGACCATTTAAATGATTTTAATATAGTTACCAGTCAGTTAAGTTCTGTAGGGGTAAACTTTGATGATGAAGTTAGAGCTCTGTTAATCTTGTGCACATTGCCAAAGAGTTGGAATGGTTTAGTAATGGCCATTAGTAACTCTGTCTCTGGATCTAGTACTTTAAAGTTTGATGATGTTGTCGGTGCTATCCTTAGCGAGGAAATGCGACGGAAAAGCTCCGGTGAGACATCGGGTAATGCTTTGAGTGCAGAGTCTAGGGGAAGAAGGATGGAAAAAGGAAAGAGCTCGGGATATCACAGTAAATCAAGGAAAGACAGATCCAATTCCACATCGGGGATAGTGTGCTGGAAATGCGGAAAGAAAAGACACCTAAAGAAAGACTGTAGATCTCGGAAGGGAAAAGAAGGAGACACACAACAAGAAAACAATCATGAAGAAAATGTGATAGGTGATGTGTTACAAGATGCTTTGATTCTTTCTTTCGAAAATGTTACTGATTCTTAGGTTGTAGATTCAAGGGCTTCATTCCATGCCACACCTAATAAGAAATATTTTCATGACTATGTTCAAGGAGATTTTCGAAAATTTCGTTTGGGTGATGATAAACCCTATAAAATTGTTGGAATGGGTAAGGTTCTTGTAAAACAACAGAATGGAAACCAATGACTATTAAAGGAGGTAAGGCATGTTCTAGATCTAAAGAAAAATTTGATTTCAACAGGGTAGTTAGGCAGTGAAGGTTGTGTGACAACTTTCACAGATAAAGCTTGGAAGGTCACCAAAGGAGCCTTGGTAATAGAAAAAGGCGAAATGGTTCGTACATTGTATTTATGCAATGGTATTTCTAACTCTATTAATGCTTTAACTTCCAAAGGAGCAGATTCAACATTATGGCATCATAGGCTCAGACACATGAGTGAGAAGGGGATGAAGATTCTTCACTCAAGAAATTTGTTGCCAGGTTTGAAGAATGTTGATTTGGATTTCTATGAGAATTGAATTTATGGAAAACAGAAGAGAGTCAGATTTCTCAAAGTTGGGAAAGAAAAGAAGAGTGAAAAATTAGAGCTTGTGCATACAGATGTATGGGAACCTGCACATGTATCATATCTCGGTGGCTCTCATTATTATGTTACTTTTATTGATGATGCAACTAGAAAAACATGGATTTATTATATTCAGAATAAATATGATGTATTTGATACTTTCAAGAAATGGAAAGCTTTGGTTGAGATTGAGACAGGAAAGAAGTTGAAGTGTCTCAGATCATACAATGGAGGTGAATATTGCAGCAAAGAGTTTGATAGGTACTGTTCAAAGCATGGAATTCGTAGAGAGAAGATAGTTCCAAGAACACCACAAGAAAATGGTGTGTCAGAAAGGATGAACAGAACAATCATGGAGCGTGCAAGGTGCATGAGATTGTATGCAGGATTTCCTTTACAATTTTGGGCAGATGTTGTAGATACTGCTGTTTATCTAATAAACAGAGGGCCTTCAAGTTCCTTGGATGGTGGTATTCCAAAGGAAGCATGGACAGGTAAAAAGGTAAACTACTCTTTTTTAAAGCCATTTGGTTGTGAGGCCTTTGTCCATATTAATAAAGAAAATAGAACAAAGTTTGAGGCAAAATCAAAGAAATGTACCTTTATTGGATATGGTGCTAATGATTTTGGTTATCGCTTATATGATTATGAAAATCACAAAATCATTAGGAGCAGAGATGTAATATTCAATGAAAAGGTCTTGTATAAGAATCAGTTGCAGGAAAAGAAATAGGAAAAAGAAAGAAAGGAATACACGGTTCTTGATGAGATAACTGAAAAAGTAAAGGTGCCTGAAAATAATAATAATCAACAACCACAGCAGCAACAACCACCACAACAGCAACAGGCACCTCAAACACCTGAAAGTGGTGTTAGAAGATCTACCATGATAAGTATACCCCCTGAACGATACTCTCCTTCATTATATTATTTATTGTTGACTGATTCTGGTGAACCCGAATGTTATGAAGAAGCAATGCAAGTTGAAAGCAGGAAGAAGTGGGAGCTAGCCATGGAAGAAGAGATGGACTCCTTAATGCATAACCAGACTTGGGACTTAGTCAAGTTGCCTGCAGGTAAAACTGCATTGCAGAATAAATGGGTTTACAGGCTGAAGGAAGAAGATGGAGGAAAAAAGAGGTACAAAGCTAGACTTGTGGTGAAGGGGTTTGCACAGAAGAAAGGTATTGATTTTGATGAAATATTTTCTCCTGTTGTTAAAATGAATTCAATCAGAACTATTTTAAGTCTTGTAGCAGCGGAAGATTTACATCTTGAACAGTTAGATGTAAAGACAGTATTTCTCCATGGAGATTTGGAGGAAGAGATATACATGCAGCAACCAGAAGGATATGAGGTAAAAGGGAAAGAAAAATTGGTGTGCAGGTTAAAGAAGAGCTTGTATGGCTTAAAACAGGCTCCAAGGCAGTGGTATCTAAAATTTGACAAGTTTATGTCCGAACAAGGTTATACTAGATGTCACTCTGATCATTGTGTTTATCTAAAAAGGCAAAATGATGGCAGCTATATTATATTGTTATTGTATGTAGATGACATGCTTGTTGCAGGGTCTAACATGCAGGAAATAAATGTGCTCAAAAGAAAATTGGCAAATTTATTTGCAATGAAGGATTTGGGAGCTGCAAAACAAATCCTTGGTATGAGGATAACTAGAGATAGGAAAAATCGCAAATTAACACTGTCTCAGAATGAGTACATAGAAAAGGTGTTGAAAAGATTTAATATGCAGAATGCAAAACCAGTTAGTACACTTTTTGCTATCCATTTCAAGTTTAGTAAGGAGATGTGCCCCAAGACCCATGAAGAAATGGAATATATGTCTAAAGTTCCATATGCATCAGTAGTTGGAAGCTTAATGTATGCAATGGTCTGCACAAGGCCTGATATTGCACATGCAGTGGGAGTTGTAAGTAGGTACATGAATAATCCAGGAAAAGAACATTGGATGGCAGTAAAATGGATTCTCAGATATTTGAGAGGTACCACAAATCAACCATTATGCTTTGGTGGTTCAAACATTGCTCTACAGGGATATGTTGATGCAGATATGGCAGGTGACAGAGATAACAGGAGGAGCACTACAGGATATGTATTTACCGTAGGTGGAACAACTGTCAGTTGGGTTTCAAAAATCCAAAGTGTTGTTGCACTTTCAACAACAGAAGCAGAGTATGTTGCTGCTACAGAGGCTAGTAAAGAAATGATTTGGTTACAAAGGTTTATGGGTGAATTGGGTAAGAAGCATGATATGGGCATGCTATACAGTGATAGCCAAAGTGCCATTCATCTTGCAAAGAACTCAGCATTTCATTCCAGGACTAAACACATACATCTCAAGTACCATTTCATACGGTCAGTATTGGAAGATGGAGATTTGAAGCTGGAAAAGATACACACTAGCCAGAATCCTGCAGATATGCTAACAAAAGTTGTAACCAGGGAGAAACTGAGAACATGCTCAGTTTCAATTGGTCTTCAAGGATGACGATGAAGATGATAAAATGTACTCTGTGTCCAAATAGGATCTATCATTCAAAGAAATAAATCAGCTGGAGTTGTTACAATCGGGCCCAAGTGGGGTTTTGTTGGGTGTGAGCCCGATTATCTTGTTTACTTTGTATCACGTATCTGGACCCCGTACCTTAAAGGGGTGGGCAACGCCGCCTATAAATTATTCACCGCCGTGGGTCCAGGCGCGCCTGGGTTAAAAAAAAAAAAATGTAAATTAGTTTTGTAAAAATAGTAATTTCTAGTCAATCCGGGCCATTCATTAGGCAAATGATCCGACTCGTAGTAGTTATGTTTAGTTTAGGGTTTTTCCCAGAAGGAAACCCACGCTTTTATGAGTATTTTATTATGGTTTTGTATCAGAGGCAGGCCCCTGAGCGAGAAACAAACAGAGAGAGAGATTGTGAGAGAGAACATAGGATATTACAGTGGATCTGCTGCAGGTTGTATCTCTTCATTTTGCTGGATAATAGAAAGGAAGGACTGGCTGTTCGGGGCGGACGTAGCCCAAATTGGGTGAACCACGTATATCTGTGTCTCTCTGGTTTTATGTGTTTTGTGTGCTTATATTTTCCGCATATTTTATGTGTTGCATTTCTCTGTAATATATATTTTTCTAACATCTGGGAAGAATTATACTACATATGATAGATTTTCAACTACTTCTGACCATGAAAAACTAAAAATATTTAACAAGTGAAGAGAAAAACCAACATGTCCCCACTTATATTAAAAAAAGACACAAAAAATGGGAGGAAATCAATTTCTTCAAAGGGTAATGTTAATTCAAAGTAGCTGCAGAAATATCAGAGTATGCGTAGAAACTCTAGAGTTTACACTCTAACCAAACTTATTCCTCTCAGCAGATCTGTTTTAATCTTTGAAGCTCGTTAAACATACATACATATGGTGTGATCAACAACAAAACTTAAACAATGCATACAACCCAAAACAATTCATATATGTAGAATTCCTTATCGAAGGGTCTCACGATGATCCTGACCAATCACCGGTCATCGCAAATCGCATAGTTTTCAATTAATTATAACCCTTAATCTTTAATCCTTGCAAAGTAAAAAATTGCGCTAAGCCAACACATGTCCTCCCCTTTTCACATCGCAAGCAAATTTGTTTACTTTGTGATACCTTAACGCTTATTTTCTAAGCTTTATGAATTGCGAAGTTGCTACCCGATGCTATGATCTCTATCATTGGTTCAATCCTGGATCCAACGATCCACTTTGTCCCTCCAACTCTTCACTTCACCCGCAGGTCAAACAATTTAACTCGCGAATCTTTACGTTAAACCTGATTCTGTTTAATGTGCGCTAGATTTACACTGTGCTGAGATTTCTCCCATTGATCGGGTTCAGATGTATGTCTCGTCGCACCTGAAATCTGATTGTATTTTTGTTGTATAACTCAATGTATATGAAATTCAACAGAGTATAAACAAATAATTTGAACAGAGAGCTCGATCAATATAAAAACTTGAAAATTAATAATAAAGGAATTTACAGAGCCAAGCCCTTGATCGACTGTTATTACAATTGTTTATGCTCTCTTTACTCTCGCCTCTCGCACACCTATTTCACACTGTCACACTTTTTCCTCACCTCTACTCTTTTCTCACACTTATCTCATATATATATATATATATATATATATATATATATATATATATATATATATATATATATATATATATATATATATATATATATATATATATATATATATATATATCTGAAGCGGTCCTTCTCGCCTAAAGTAGATTTCTATTGAACCACTCCAACAAATAAATGCTACCCTATTTCTAAGCTCTTATCCTACTTGGCTCAATCTCCTCACAGGGAGAAACCAATTTCTATTTTATTTCCTAATTAAATTAGAAAACCAAAACAAGCTAACTTCTCTCATTTAAAACTAAGTAAAACATTAATGGCCAATGTTTATCAACCTTATGTTAGCCACAACGTGTGAACATATAATCACATTGCTGGCTAAGTCCAGATGCTCCTGCATCAGACTCCCGAGGAAGAAAATATTTATCCATCAATGCTTCAGGATCTGTACTAAACTTATGTAACTTTGCTATTGTCATCCAAGTGGCATCTTCCACAGGGTGTCCTTTCCATTTGACTAGATATTGATAGTAAGTTTTTCCTTTTGTCTTCTTTGCTGCTCTTTTCTCTAAATTGGACTCCACTTCTTTCTTTTTTGTCTTTGGCATCTATTCCTTCCAATTCAAAGTCTGGTATTCCTCTTATGTAGAGTATTCTTGTAGCTCTTCCTTTGTTCCTTTTTATAGGTAAAAATTTGCAACATTAAAGATGGTTGATATTCTAATTCCTATTGGCAATTCAATCTCATATGCATTTGAAGAAAATTTCCTCAAAATTCTATATGGTCCTATCTTCTTCATTTTTAATTTGTTGTAAGTCCTAACAGGAAACCTTTCTTTTCTCAGGTACACCATGACTAGGTCATCTACTTGGAATTATTTTTCTTTCCTCTTCATATCAACTCTCTGTTTTTATTTTCCACTACTTTCCTGCAATCTATATTTGACATCTTCCTATAGTTTCTGCATTTGTTCTGCAAACTCTTCAGCTTTTTCACTCCTTATCTCTTGTTTTCCTAAATTTCTTAGCTCATACACACCTCTTGGATTCATTACAAAAACAATCTGGAATGGACTCATCCCAGTACTTAGATTGGAGTATAATTATAAGAAAAATCAGCCTGAGCAAGTGCTAAATCCCACTACTTAGGATTTTTATACATTAAGCTCCTCAATATATTTCCCAAGCTTCTATTCACTACCTCAATCTGTCCATCTATTTGAGGGTGATAAGCTAAATTGAAACTAAGGTTGGTACCTAGTTTCTTCCATAGAGTTTCTAGAAATGTCCAAAAAACTTGGTATCCTTGCGTTAGGGGAATTTTGAGGTCTAAAATGGGCCTCCTAAGGAAATTATAAAATAATAGTGGAAAAAATCAAATAAGATTTGATGACATCATCAAATTTTAGAGGAAAAAATGGAAAAACTACTTTTTCAACTCATATTTTCAACTCTAATTATGAAAAAAACAATTAACGAGCATCGTTGATTGCTAAATTTAATTTCCCATCCAAGGAGTAATTATTTACAATTTTCGATGTCTACTACATTTAAAATGAGAATACATTAAAAAACGTGATTACAATCAATGCTTTATGTATTTCTCATTTTTCGTAGTAGAGTTCATCGAAAGAGCGAAACATGGGTACTCCTCGATGAGGAATTAAATTTCACATCCAAATCCAGTACCCCGCCAAATTTGAGTAAAAATTTTGGGAGATAAGTTGAAAATACGAGTAGAAAAAGTAGTTTTATTATTTTATTATTTTTTAATATTTTTACCCTTTTATTTAAAAAATGGTAAATCATCCCCCATGGTTGACATCATCATCTTGAATCCTATTGGTTGTTATAAAGTTTATTTTTGTTGTACATTTTTCTTAGGAGGCCCATTTTAGACCTCAAAATTCCCCTAATGTCAGACACAATACTCACAGGCAATCCATGTAACCTTACAACTTTTGAAAAAAATAGATTAGCAATATGTGTTGCATCACTATTTTTCTTGCATGCAATGAAATGATCCATTTTAGAAAACCTATCCACCACAACATAAATCGAGTCATTTCCTCTTTGATTTTTTGGCAAACCCAAAACAAAATCCATACTAACTGCATACCAACCCGGTTTGGTATTGGTAATGGCCGATACAATCCTGTATTCTGACTTCTCCCCTTAGAATGCTGACAAATCCTACATTTCTCAACAAATCTCTTAACATCAGTTTGCATTTTTGGTCAGTAGTAAAAATCATTTACCTGAGCAAATGTCTTGTCTTGTCAAAAGTGTCTAGATAAGCCTCCACTATGTTTCTCCTTAATTATGTTTTCCCTCATAGAACATTTGGGAATACACGGATTATTATTTTTGAATAGAAAACCTCCTTGGATAAGATAATCCAACTACTGACTTCTATTATGAATTGTTTGGTTTTGCACAACTGCATAAATTTCCTCAAATTCTGCATCTTCTTTATACATGTCAACCATTTCTTCAAATCCTACAACACCAACTTGTAATTCTTGCATGATTAAATTTACTCTGCTCAAAGCATCAACAACTTTTTTCAACTTACCGCTTGTATGCTTAATCACAAAAGTAAAACTCTGCAAAATTTCTACCCATTTGGCATGTTTCTGGTTCAATTTTGGTTGGCTGTTTATAAACTATAACTCATGGTTATCAGAATATAATACAAACTCTTTTGGTAAAAAATAATGTCTCCATTTTTTCAAGGCTTGCACAACAACATAAAATTTTTTGTCATAAGATGACTATTTCTTCTTAGCTTCATTCAGTTTCTCATTGAAGTATGCTATTGGCCTCTATTCTTGACTTAAAATTGCTCCGATTGCAACTCCACTAGCATCATTTTCAACTTGGAAAACTTTTTTAAAATATCGCAAAGCTAAAATTGGTTTTTCTGTAATTTTCTTCTTCAACAAATTAAAGTTTCTGTCTACTACTTCTATCCACTTGAATGGATGATTAGTTTCCTTGATTGTTTCAATAATTGGTGCACAAATCTAACTAAAGCTTCTGATAAATTTTCTATAGAAAAGTGCAAGACTGTGAAAGATTCTTACCTCAAATATGTTTCTTAGAGTTGGCCAATTCAAAATTGCTTGGAATTTTTCTAGATCCATTTTCAAGCCTTCTTTAGAAACTACAAATCCCAAATAGACTAATTCTTCCTTCATAAAATTTCATTTCTTCAAATTTATTAGCAGCTTCTATTCTTGCAAAGTTTTTAGAACCAATTTAAGGTGCTCCAGATGCTCTTCTTTGCTTCGACTGAAAATTATAATATCATGAAGATAAACAATTACAAACTTGCCTGCATATTCCTTCAAGACTTCATTCATTAATCTCATGAATGTGCTAGGTGCATTAGTGAGCCAAAAGGCATCACCAACCATTCATACAAACCACTTTTTGTTTTGAATGCAATTTTCCACTCATCCCCTTCTCTAATCCTTATCCGATGATAATCACTCTTCAAATCTATCTTAGTAAAATATTTTGATCCACTCAAGCAATCCATTAAATCATCCATTCATGGTAAAGGAAAATGATACCTGATCGTGATTTTATTTATGGTTCTGGAATCTGTGCACATGCGCCGCTCACCTCCTTTCTTTGGACTTAGTATTGTTGGTACAACACATGGACTAAGGCTCTCTCTTATCAACCCCTTATCCATCAAATCCTGCACTTGTCTTCCAACTTCTGCATTTTCTTGAGGAGTTAAGCTATATTTTGCTTTATTCGGAAAACTTGCTCCAGGTATTATATCAATGTGATGACTAATACTCATGATTGGTGGTAATGAATTTGGCAACTCATCCATAATAATATCAGCAAAATCATTCAAAATATTTCGAATTTCTTCAGATAAATCTTCTAAATTTGTGGAAGTTAGAATTACCTTGGGTCTTCCTATAATAGCAAAATGCATCTCCTCGTCCTTCTCGACTTCTTGAAACTGTTATTTCCCACTCATCAGCATAACACTGTTTCTAGGTGTTTCTTTGTCAGTTGCATCCTTCAATGGTAGTAGTGTGTGTTTGTTTCCATCCTTCTCCAGAGTATAAGTCTTTCTTCTACCATCATGTATGGCTTTCCGATCAAACTACCAAGGTCTTCCCAAAAATATGTAACATACATCCATCGACATTACATCACATAATATAACTTCCTTGTAAGTACCAATCTGGATCTCTACCTTACATTTTTCTATCACAATAATTTGGTGTCTTTTTTGTAGTCATGATACCTTATAAGGAATAGGGTGTAATATTTTTACCAATCCCAACTTGTCCATCGTATTTGTAGAAACAAGGTTATCAGTGCTTCCATTGTCAATTACTACTTTGCAGCATTTACCTTTGGACTTGCATATAGTCCTGAATATATTCTTCCTTTGAGCTGGCTCTCCTACTTCTTTTTATGCTTTAAGCAATACCCTTTTCAATAACAAGAATTCTCCTGCTTTGGGTGGTTCCTCTTTACCTGCAATATGAGGAATTTATTCCTTTGTTTCAGCAACATTCACATTTCTCTGGGTTGTTGAATTATTATGAGGACAGTCCCATGACCTATGTCCCCACTCACCACATGTAAAGCATCTAATATCTCTTCCTCGACCTCTACCTCTAGGTACGAACCTTCCTCGACCAGAGTCTCCTCTCTATGGTGATCTACTACACGATACTCCTGCTTCATTCTGGGAATGTTGAAATCTGGGTTTGAATGTTCCTCTTCCTCCTGCTGAACTCTTTCCTCAATTCCTATGACTTTTCTTTCTCTGTATCTTCTCTTATTCTTTGAAGGCTTCCTGGTAAGCATCCTCAATTTTCTTTAGATTTAATAGACTAATCTCATCCTGGATATCATACCTCAAGCCATTTATATACTTGGCTACTTTCTCAACATCATCCTCTACATGTCCAGCCCTTATATTCAGTTTATAAAACTCCTTTGTATATTCTTCCACTGTCATTCATTTTTGTTTCAAATTCTGTAATTGTTTTAAAATATTTAATGGATAATCCTTGGGTAGGACCTTAATTTTTAATTTTCTTACCATTTTCTCCCATTGCTTGATTTTGGTCTTTCCTTTTCTCTGTTTGGATACTTGTAACTCCTCCCACCAAATAGCTACATGACCCTTTAGTCTGGTAGCTACAAACTTCACTTTCCTTTTGTCTTCAAATTCTTCAAATTCAAAATACTTTTCTAATGAATTGATCCATTCCATTAACTCCTCCATATTTAGATTTCCCTCATACAAAGGTACATCCACCTTTGGTTTTCTAGTTGCCTTAATCAACATTTTTAGCATTTTAACCGCGTCATCTTCTGCTTCTTCTTCTTCCTCAAAAGTTTCCTTTGTTGCACTGACATCTCCTCTTTAGGTGCTCTCCTCTGAGCAACCTCTATTGTCTCCATTCTTGTACGAAGATGTCAAATTTCATTCAGAAGAATTGCATTATATTCCAGTCTTCCATGACCTATGCCAGCTCCTCTCCTGGGTGGCATATTTGCTCCAACTTTCAAGAACAGAATCAAGTCCACTCTGATACCAAATGATGCAAACTAGTTGTAGAAATATCAGAGTATGTGCAGAAACTCTAGAGTTTACACTCTTCCCAAACTTATTCCTCTTAGCAGATTTGTTTTAATCTTTGAATATCATTAAACATACATACATATGGTGCGATCAATAAAAAAACTTAAACAACACATATAACCCAAAAGAATTCATATGTGCAGAATTCCTTACCAAAGGGTCTCATGATGATCCTGACCAATTACCAGTGATCAGAAATCACACAATTTTGAATTAACTTTAACCCTTAAAATTTAATCCTTGCGAAGTGCGAAATTGCGCTAAGCTAACATGTGTCTTGCCCTTTTCGCATCACAAACATATTTGTTTACTTTGTGATGCCTTAATTCATATTTTCTAAGATTTGTGAATTGCAAAGTTACTCCCCGGTGGTACGATCTCTACCATTGGTTCAGTCCTGGATCCAACGATCCACGTTGTCCCTCCAACTCTTCACTTCACCCGTAGGTCAAATAATTTAACTCACGACTCTTTATGTTAAACATAATTTTGTTCGATGTGCGCTAGATTTACACTGTGCAGAGATATCTCTTGTTGATCGGGTTCAGATCTATGCCTCGTTGTGCCTGCAACGACTACAATCCGATTTTATTTTTGTTGTATAAATTAGTGTATATGCGATTCAACAGAGTTTAAAAAAATATTTTTAACAGAGAGCTCGATCAACATAAAACACTTGAAAATTAATAATAAATGAACTTATAGAGCCACACCCTTGATCGGATAATTATTACAATTGTTTATGCTCTCTCTGCTCTCACCTCTCGCACACCTATTTCACACTATCATACATTTTCCTCACCTCTGCTCTTTTCTCATATATATATATATATATATATATATATGAAGCGGTAATTCTCGCCTAAAGTAGATTTCTATTGAACCACTCCAACAAACAAATCCTACCCTATTTCTAAGCTGTTATCCTACTTGGCTCAATCTCCTCACAGGGAGAAACCAATTTCTATTTTATTTCCTAATTAAATTAGAAAACCCAAACAAACTAACTTCTCTCATTTAAAATTAAGTAAAATATTAATGCCCAATATTTATCCACCTCATGTTAGCCACAACCTGTGAACATTCAATCACATTGTTGGCTAAGTCTGGATTCTCCTGCATCAAATGTCTATGGTATGTTTAGGCTATGAAACTATGGGTAAACTTCAAAAGGAATCATACTATTTGCTCTATGAAACATGCATTTCTATGTTTCACAAAGTAAAAAGTGTGTGCTTCACATTGTTTAGTATTCCAAGAAACCAACCATAACAAGAAATAGGGCCATCTTCAAGAACCTTAGGGAATCAATTGTGCTTCTGGATGTAGAAGAAGTATACAAAATATAAATCACATCAGCCATGTTCGCTGAGTGTAGTTTTAATTGAAATTCTATCTTTACTATATGTATCAACTATTTGATTAGAATCTCTAATCATGACTAATAACATAAGAGAGTAAGTGAACAACTTTGATCACAACCTATGAACATGTAGGAGAGAAATTGAAATTCTTAGATCGAGACTTATGAACATATAGAATTCACATGAGATATTAAGAGTTTGTGCTAATTCTAGTTACTTTTCTTTGTATGATTAGATTTAATTATTTGTAAATTAGTGTATATTGTTAGCTTGTTGTGTGTGTCATGTTACAAGGGTGTAACATTGAGGTTAACTCCATTGAGTTATTATTTATTAAGTTAAAAATAGGAGTTGCATGATTATATATTCTATAAAGGTTATGTCATTATGTGTCAAGCAATGTTTTTTAAATCAATGCCTATATATGCAATTTCAATGACTCCCACAACTCTTCACATAATTCTTTAAAGGGTGTTAGTTCAATGGAAGAGTGTATGTATTATGAGCAGGAGGTTGGTGGTTCGATTCCATTATGCTCTAACATCAATTAATTAATTTTATTATGTTTTATTTTTAATTAAATTATTTTTATATTGATTTATTTCAATGGTGATATATGTTTTCTGGATTTCTTGTTTTATATTGTCTCCAAAGGGATAAGAGTGATATTGTATTGTCGTTAAATATATTTTCTATTGTCTTTAGAGATAAAATAACTAGAATTAAAGACAATATGTATTTAATCACAACTATTGTCTTTGGAGGAAAAAAAATGAAATTGTCTCTTAAGAGACAATAATGCTTGTGTTGTGTGTTTTCTTTATAGATACAATATTTTAAGACACTCGCTTAAACACAATATTTAAGAAAATACACAATTTTTTTTCCTCAAGTTAAGACAATTTACCCAAAAATTTTCCCAAATATTGTCTTAAAAACCCCCTTTGTGTTGTTGTGTGCAATGATTTTCACACTTATTGACACATTTCAACAAGGCTTATCACACTGCGATGTTGAATATATTTTTGTACCATTCCAACATTACAATATTAAACCCTAATATTAAATAAAATATTGTAAATCCTAAGATTAATATTATAAACTCAGGGGATTATTATAAACCAAGTGTCGAGTATGTGTTATATTATTTCTATGAATAGTCGCATGCACCGGGGGGGGGATCACAAGGGAGGGAAATCCCCCCTTATTCATTGCGCAGGGGTCACAGAGGAGCGATATCCCCCCTGTTCATTGTGTTAGGCGAAGCGGGGTTGACATCCCACCCCCTGTCTAAGGTTTTGCAGGGAGCGGGTAGCCCCCTACATGGGGTCCGGGGCAGTGCCTTGCGAAAAATTTCTTGGACCCTATTTTAGTTGGGCGAACCCACCTATGGTTTTTTTCATGGGTTTGCACATGGTTATGGGGCATGATGGTTTTTGGACCCTGGTATTTTGTAGATCTGGTCAAGGGAATTATGGTTATGTTCTAATCCTGGGTTAATGGATTGGGGTTTATGAATGCTTCGGCATGTATATATATGTGTGTTGTAAAACTAAAAAAAATAAAGGAAAAATCAAGCTGGTAGTCTCCATTTGAGATCCAAGGGAAAATTATCTGCGTATATATATTTTATGTTTTATGCTCTCGTTATTGTTTATTTTATGTTTTTAGGAATTTATTTGTAGATAATTTCTATACAAGGTTAAAACTGACATTTGGTATTAGAGTTGTTTCAAATTCAAGGGGACGCCTTTGTTGCTCAGGGGTTTTTTCTCGGACATGTGGTAGACCCTATTCAGAGGGAGATCTCTCGAATCGATTCTTGTGGTGAAAGAAGATGGAAAGTAGTGGAAAGATAGAGAAAAAGAAATTTAATGGTCTGAGTTTTGAGTTGTGAAAGCTCAAGATGGAGGATCTATTGGTGGATAAATATTAGTGGATCACGGTAGATCCGGGTACTAAACCAACAACAATGTTAGATTAAGATTGGGTGAAGTTTTGTATCTGAGATTTGATATTGTTGAATGTATCTAGGGAAGCTACGACGAAGACTTTTTGGGTCAATTTAGGGACTTTGTACCAATGTAACTCTCTGGTGAATAAATTGCTCCTGCAAAAAAAGTTGTATAACATGAGGATGAAGGATGGAGATTCGATGACAGAGCATCTGAAGGGCTTCAATATTGTTATAAGTCAGCTGTCATCTATTGATATTAAAATCTTAGATTAAGATAAGTGCATCATTGTGTTCTGTTCTCTACTAGATTTGTGGGACGGTATGGTTATTGCAATAGGTAGCAATACAACTACCTTGAATTTTGATGAAATTGTCTCGGCTTTGTTATTGGAGGAAATGAGATGGAGAAATATGGAGGGAAAGAATGGATATTCCTTATATGTACGAGGAAAGTCCCAGAACAGAAACAAAAATAATTTTTCGAGTGGGAGATCTAAACCTAGAGGGAGATTTAAATCTCTAGGAAAGCCTATAAAGGTGTGTTGGAAATTTTGAAAGGAAGGACAATTCAAAAATGACTGCATATCTAAAGCTCCTGAGAAAGGAAAGGGATCTAATGATGCTCCTTCTGCAGAGGAAAAAACCACCTCATAGTGGGGATGTGTATTTGGCTTCTTCTTCAAATACACATGTAGATTACGAGGCATGGTTGATTGACTTAGACGCATCCTTTCACTTCAATCCCCATAGGGAGTGGTTCTGTGAGTGTGAGAAGTATGATGGTGGTGATGTCTTCTTAGGGGATGATAGGAAGGCTAGAATCATTGGACATGGAAAATTCAAGTTGACGCTACAAGGTGGAAGGATTAGAACAGTTCTTGGTGTTCAACATATTCCTCCATTGGCTAGAAATATGATTTCTGTAAGCATGATGGATGATGCAGGTGTAAAAATAGTGTTCGAGAAAGATACCTGCAATATGGTTTGGGGGTCACTATTATTAATGCAGGGAGTTCTGATTGGAACTCTGTACAAGCTTCAAGGTAGCACTATTATTGATGGGTGCAATAGTTCTATGGTTCCTGAAAGTGGAGCAGAAAGGCTAGCAGTCTCTGGAGAAAAGTCCATGCTATGGCATCAAAGGCTTGGAAATATTGGAGAGAATGGCCTTCAGATACTGCATGGTAATGGTATGGTAGAAGGCATGTCTAATTTCTCTTTGGATTTATATTTATATGAACTTTGTGTATATGGGAAGCAGAATCAGGTGAGTTTTCCTTCTGGTGCTAAGAGGGTGGAAAAGATATTAGAGCTTGTGCATAGTGATGTGTTTGGACCTATGTCGATGTTGTGTTGTACAAAAAATCCTCCCCATTTCAATTTTTTATATTAATTTTTAAGTAAGAAATGGGTCCCATTTTCTTTGAATAGTTATAGCATCAATAAAATGTTTTGAGGAAATTTGATCCATCATAAAATAGAATCGAACCCCAATGAATAAGGATTTATTTAACAAAAAAAAAAAAAAAAACATAAAGGCCTTTATTTAATTTCACATATTCAAAGTATAGAAGACAAGAAACTCAAATGTGTTATCATTTAATCCCGATGCGATAAAGCAATTGAAAAAGTGCATATACAATGAGCAAGAGTCCAAAACCTTTTCATTTTGAAAAACTCCGATGCAATAAACCTGATCGCAATCGCAAATCGGTGAAGTCATATTACATTTGAGTTGCACCCTTTTTAAATTTCTCGATGCAATAAATTAAATCACAATTGCTCATTGCTAAAACACATGATTCATATCCAAAGACACTCTTTTAAAAATCTGCAATGCAATATCATTATTACAAAAGCGTGCTCCCCATGTCAGCTCAGCAATAATCACAAATCGCAGATATAAAATGGAAATGCTTAAACCTAATATTTGAGACTTCCTATCTCCGATATACGATTATCGTTGATCGGAAATTTGAAAAGTTATGGGATTAACGTTATAGATGGACCGTTATGAATGTGCGACGAGACAACCCATAATGGCATTAAAATTTCACATTATACAAGGAAATCATTAAAAGATAATCATGGTTGAAATCCTTCGCGGATTTCATCTTCGATGGAATAATATTTCTTTAATCTGTCATCTTTATTGTGATTAAATGCCATTAGCTCCTCTCCGCTTTGTATTCATTCTTAAAATATTTTTTCCATTATTCTGCTAATTTATTTCATTGTGCAAACTTGAGAAACAACTACAAGTCATGAAAATGTCTAAGAAATCAAGGAAAGTAAAGGTCCTCATCGTTCCAAAAGAGCAACAAGCTAAATTGGTATTAGTAACTGACACTACTTGTATGGCTCTCGGAAAAACTTCATGGGAAGGAGTTTACAATCTATTGGAGGCAGAAGATCCAACTGTAATATCAGAAGAAGAAGCAATGGCAGATTCAGATAAAAAATCTGAAAGCACTCTGAAGGAATTGGCGAGCTCTTATATTCACAAAATAGTAGCTCGTGCGAATGTGTTCCCATATAATGACTTGGTGAGATGGGTGATAGAAAGTATAAATATAACAGACAGGGCGTTCTTCACGTCAAACGGAAGGATGTTTGGGTCTTTCAAAGCAGAAGACATCAAGAAGATGTATCACCTACTAGACCCTTAGAAAATCTACAATAAAGTATTTTTGAAGACTTCGCCAAAGAAAATGAACTGGAGTCATATCCTATCCAAGATTGGAGGCATTTTCCAGAAAAACACAAGCACGAATATTCGGGTATGTACTCCGTATAATCCTTGGCATCTCCTTATTTCTATGCTGCAGCTATGATGTGTATATTGTTTGGAACAGTCAACTCAAAAAAATTTTCTATTGAGATGTGTTGGATGGATAAATCGTTCTTGCAGACAAGACATATCTCGCTAGTATCCTATGATAACTAGCAACAAACAGAGATATGTAAACTACTTTCTCTAGATTATATTTGATCTAGAATTATCTATAATGAAGGATTTAGGACTTACTTGTAGTTCAACGTTGATCATAGTCTTATTTCCTATCGCTTAGAATACATTTCCTTTCAGGATCTGCAATCAAAAACATGAAAGAATCAGAAGCACCTGCATAATATAGATTAATTCATAAATGATAAACCTATCTTGATGATCAAGGAATTCAAGAAATAAGCCATTTAAATAAATAACTCTTTGAAAAAACATGATCCATTTGTATTATATTAAATGAAAGAAGGAGCCTTACAACCGTGTTCGCCTTGATGTCGTACAGGTCCTTCTGGTATCTGGAACAAGCATTTCCTCTACTTTGACAAGCCTTTGCACTCTCTCAACTAACATATACATGGGTGTGTAATCATTCCCATGTGGTAATCAGTTAAGAGAGTCTGATTTTCACCAGCAATTCTCCTCAAAAAATCTTAAAGCCTAACTCCCCTTGAGGCTGAACTATGGCCTCAATTTATAGAAAAAGAGAAGAGGTTGCAGCTCCAATTAAGAGGGGATAGAATCCCCTTTCATGGATTAATTTCCACATACCAAGGGGTAGGCTCATTAATGGAGGGATGAATGTACATGAAAGAAGTGAATTTTCCACCGAATAATTGCTTCTAGAAGTTTCCAGATTCAACCAGCTGGGCTTCCAAATTTTACTTCCGCCTTCACTTTACCTTTTACAAGGAACCACACCTTTAATGAAGAAAAAGTGTGGCCAGTTCCACATTTTATAGAGAAAATATATGCAGCACTGTAGGTAATACTAAGAGAAAGTGTGGTACAAGTATTTTAATGACTTTTATAAGATCTTCTCTCAATTTCAAGGCTTGGTTTTAGGAACTTGATGTTTGTAGACTTCTAAGGGAGTATGGTATGAGTAATGATGAACCCATACTGATAGTAAAACATCATGGTGACATTTTTAGTCTAACAAAATGCCCCCTAGAGTGCGAAGTCTGAGAGTATTCGAAGAGTGATGTGCTTTATCATTTCAGTTAAACAACATGGACACGAATTAGAACAGCAAAAACATTCAGTAAAAAACACACACACACACATATATAGATATCATCCCTGAGTTAGGCATTCCCATACTCAAATCAAACACTAACTAAACTTGTTCTGATATAGAAATGATTTTACTATCACATCAATAATGTAGACACAGTATGGACGCAGCAATCTATTTTATGAATAGTCCACTGCATAATGAATAATAAAACTCCTCGCAGCCTGGATGGTGGAAACTAGATCTAGGGTCTTGATCTCCGCTACCCTAACTAATACGATTATATCCATGCGATTGATTGTGTCGAAGTCGAACATGGTAGAAACCACTTGATTACCACTCAATGATGTGAACTGTTAACAAGTGTGAGAGAAATCACCAATAATGAAAATGGATCTCAAAGTACTTAGCACAATCCATGAAATGTGAATAAATGATTTGAAATCGAACAATTCACGGAATCGTTCGATCGAAGGTTAACGATGCAACCTGTCATCGAAGGTGAGAAACCTGCCATTAAGGCATGCAGATTCCAAGGTAATGAAGGATTCTAGATCAACTTCCTAGATGATGAGCTGTCATCGATAGAAAGTGATCCATCGTGGGAAAGCCCATGACACGAAACCATTAGATCAAGTTTTGTAGAAATATTTTTCAGGGACTGACTCAGGTATGGTCAAATGGAGACAAATGTTTGCAAATGAATGGTTTATTTGAACTGTCCTCTTGAACACATAATGACACTGCAGATGGTTTGGTGACAATTAACCTAAGCTAACACCCAGAAACCGGCTGAAGACTTTCAATATGGTTTGATTAACTGATAGGCAAAGAATTTTCCCAACGCAAGTGGAAGTGCAACAAAAGTGTCGTGTTCAAGAGTGGTAAAATTCTTTTTAAACAAAGTGTGACAAACGGATTTGTTTTCTCTCTTTTCCCCCCATCATTTCTGGCAAGTACCTCTTTATTTTTGACAAGCTTGAGGTGGATAACATTTTCTTGTTATATAAGCTCATCCTTCGGATAAGTCAAACTTACTATAAAATTGAACCCTAAGAAGGAGTGGTTCGTTCTTGTTTGTAATCGACAGGTCCTTTACTGTTAAAGTTTAATGAGTCCAATATAGGAGAAACTCAGTTTTTTTCAATTTTAGGGAGTCAGAACAAAAGCTTGAGGAAACTCTGTGGGTGTACCTTTTTGTAAATTTAGTCTCTCAAGCCCAAAAAAGGATAAAATAATACAGGAGAGAACTCTATTGACCATGATTAGTCAAAATATACCTTTTTCGTAAATAGTCCATTTCAGTCTGGAAAAGGGGTAAACTTATATTGAAGGGATGACTGTTTATTTTCTTTAACGAGTTCGAATAGTCAAGTATTTGGAAATCTTTTCATGTTTAGAGAATCTGAAAATGGCTTAAAAGAGAACTCCAGGGTTTTTTTTTTTCTATAAGTTTTAACGAGTTCGAAAAAGTGATGAGAATATTCGACCAGCTGGGCTTCTAGAATTTACTTTCACCTTCATTTTACCTTTTACAGGGGTCTGCATTCTTAATGAAGAAAATGTGCGGTCGGCTCTACCATTTCTGGAGAAAAAGAGTGTGATGTCACAGGTAAGACTAAGAGAAAGCGCGGTACAAGTATTTTTATGACTTTTATAAGCTTTTCTCTCAATTTCAAGGCTTGGTTTTAGGAACTTGATGTTTTGTAGACTTCTAAGGGAGTATGGTATGAGTAATGATGAACCCATACTGATAGTAAAACGTCATGGTGATAGTTTTAGTGTAACAAGATGGTACCTTTAATTGAAGCCGTTGTTAACTCCTACATCATGGATTGGAAACAGGTATGTAACCACCCGGGTAATACCCCCATTTTACATGAGTGCTTATATTATTGACACTATATGTTTCAACTTTGAATTCCCTATCTTAGGCTGGAAGTGGACTCCTCAAAGCCCGACTCCTATCCAAATTTATTACAAATATCTGTGGAAGGCCTATTACAAATACCATATATACAGAATTTTTCATTGGTTTATCTTGCCATTTCACCAAGCTATATTCAACAAACCCACTCTGAGGTTATCCGATGAGTCTAGCATTAACCTAACCTTAATCGGAAACTGGTTTGGAGAGGAAAAATTCACCTATATCTGGATATTTGGAAGTATCATTGATCCCCATGTTCTACCCTTGTACATTCCCAATAAATTTTTAGCCCAAGAAATTGCCTATCAAATAACAGAGAAAGGGATGTCTAGAAACCTAAAGAATTAAAAGAAGCTGATGTGGCCTACAATTCCCCTCCGATGTGGATATTTTTCTTTACATGATTTTAAACATGCAGAGAAAGAAGCCAAAAAAATAAAATACCTCATATTAGCATCCATCCCCAAAAGACAGTATGATCCAAAGAAAGTTGCCTATAACTTTACATATATGGTACAGGTTGCTAAATTTGAACATGAAGATGTTGATTTTGACGATCTATTTGCCTAGGCCGAAGTATTTTCACAGGTTAAACATCTAGCAAATTTAAAATTTGGAGCAAGTGACATGGAAGAGTTCCTACAGTTCAGGACCAAGAGACTACTAACAATACCTCTTGATCAATTAATAACTACTCCCCTACTGCAACAGGAAGAAAACAGTGAAAAAAAGAACACCGAAATAGAGCAGGAAAAGAAGAATACAGGAAATAAATTTGATACTAAAACTGAACATTAAAACACAGGTAAAAAAGATGGTGATTCCTCTGACATCGATATACATATTCATTCAAATCTATTGAAGGAATGGGAACAGTTTGATCAGAAAATCAAGGGCCAGAATGATTCCTAGAATGTGTCTACAATGCAATCGCCCACAACGCAACAGCCCATGGTAACCAGTATTATAGTTGAAGGAGAAGTCGGCAATACTAAGACCTAAGATGTTGAGATCATCCCAGAAAATCCTTCAGAGGAAATTGTATTAAAGATTGAAGTTATACCACCCTTGGATGTCTTCTACTGTCCATAGCATAGGGTTGTAGTTCGAAAACAAAGGAAGGAAAGGAAAATCGATCAGGGTCTATTTTCATCTGCCCTAGTCGAATTAATGAATGTTGTCTGGAAAGAATCTGAAGTTAATCCTTCATAGGACTTAACTAAATTATCTCAATATGCAAGGGCTTATACAACAACGAAAATGGACAAAGCCTCTGAAGTCAGCCAATTAATAAAGGAAAAAGATCAAAATATAGCACTGCTGGAAGAAAAGGCAACAATGGATCATCAAAAAATAGCACAGCTAGAACAACAACTAATTGAGGAAAGACAAAAGAATGAACAGCTTAAAGAGAAACTAAATGTTGAGAAACAAAAGATTGACCAGCAAGCTCTACACAAAGAACAACAGCTATCGCAAGAGCTAAACAAATTACAGGTAATGCTTCAATAGGAGAAGAGGGCCAAAGAAGAATAGAGTGCCTTGTTGCAAGCACAAATACAAAAATTTAAAGAGTATCCTGAACTTGATTAGTTCAAAATGGAAGCCCGAACTTGATCAATTCAAAATGGAATCTCTCGAATTAAGTAATGCATTGTCACAATAGCTTGATATTTTATGTCATAAAATATCACTAGCCAATCCTCTGTGTGTAGTAGCTACATCACTCCTATAAAAGGCAGTAAATACAAGGCTTGAATTCGAAGATGCCGATGAGCAAAATTTTGCGTTTCCTCACATGGCAAGACACGGACCAAGGCATAGCTGCCAATATTTCCAAGATCCAAGAATCACACAAGGAAATTTTGTTTGCAGAATGGGAAACACAGTTAATTAAGGAAGTACGGGCTACCTCCAGGGCAAGATTTGTAATGAACAAGTTAGTGGAAGTAATCAACGAAAATTTGTATACGGCCAATTTAATTTCCGATTGCATCCCAGGGAAACTCCCAAAAGTCAAAGAATGAGAGAAACAGTGGAAGCAGGATTTAGACAACAAAGACCAACATATAAGCGCAATGCAATGACTCACATGGGACACATTCTAGTTCTATTTGGTTAAACCACACAGTCAGTAGATGACTACAAAATGCCTCTCCCATGCCATCAGTTATATGATTCCAGAACTTTTGGATGCCACATATACTAGCTAGCGACATTCCCAATTGAGTCATCCTCCTGAAGTGAAAGAAATGTTATCAATCTGCCAGCTGCATGTACCAGATGTGAAAGAGATACAATGAACCTGTTCTTATGGAGATCGCAATTCTATTTCTATGAAATCGGATCTCTGATTTTCATGTTTTGGCAGTTCCAAAAGCATTCAAGCGATATTTAGATAGTTTGTTTTTTGTTTTATTATTATTTAAACCCCTTTCATGTATTTAGAAAAGGGCCCTCAATTTGTATTAATTTTTGACTTGGGAAGTTACACTTTTGTACTTCCAAATATATTGTTTTTATTAATGGTAGATCACGATTCTGCAATTTTATGAGGAAATTATTTTCAAGAATTTGCATTTTTGTTTTTCCTGGAAGCTATTCTAAGTAAGAAAGCAGGATCAGAGTGTTAATTGCATCAGGAAGTTACAAATGTATCTGGTATTTCTACCATAATTATGTTGTTCAATTTTATTTATGCAATCAAACATTCTCTTTGAAAATTACTATTGTTTACATATGTATGTCTATGAAAAATTCCTTGGTTATATCATTTCTGAAAACTTACAATTGTCATCTTTTAAAATATATGTGAGTAATATATGAATGTGATATGTTATCATCATTACTTTGTTTAATTTCTTAAACAAAGTAATTATTATTTATGAATGCATCTTTCTTTTGGATGAGTAAGCCATCTATATGATTATGCATCTAATGGGAACAAATCCATAATCGCATTTATCAGAGGATACCTAGGTTAAAGTAGAAGTTATTTGTATTTATTAAGTTATATATTAGATCAATTATCATTTCCATTATCCAATATACAAACAACCAATGATCAATCCATATATCATTGGGAAACTGGTCCCATACTATCCAGTCAGAGCCACCACCCCAAATGGAAAAGGAGCTATACTAAGGTCCGGACCGGGTGGTTTTCCCCAATGTTTGAAGCTAGGATTTTTGTGGCTTCAACAGTCGGTTCCATCACTGGGAAATTTTGTGTACTATGTTTTATTCATAGATTACTTCTCAAGAAATACATGGATATATTTCTTGAGGAAGAAATCTGAAGTCTTTGACAAATTTAAAGAATTTAAGGCTCTGGTGGAAAACCAGACAGAGAAGAATATAAAGGTGGTGAGGACAGATAATGGTGGAGAGTTCTGCAAGAAATAATTTGAAGAGCTTTGTAAGAAGTTTGGTATAGCATAATTGAAGACTAATCCATACACACCTCAGAAAAATGGAGTTGTAGAAAGAATGAACAAAAATCTGATGGAAAATGCAAGAAGAATTCTCAATGGTACCGGGTTAGGATAGGAATTCTGGGTAGAGACTGTAGGGATTGCATGTTACCTATTTAATAGATCACCCTGATTGGCGTTGGAGGATACAACTCCACATGAGGTATGGATTGGTAAGAAACCCTCTCTTTCACATCTAAGGGTATTTGGATGTGATGCATATGTGCATGTTCCAAAGGAGAAAATGACCAAGTTGGATAATAAATCTTAAAGGTGCATCTTTATTGGGTATAAGGATGGTTTAAAAGATTACAAGCTTTGGAACCCAAAAACAAGGAAGGTTATGTACAATCGAGATGTGGTGTTTAGAGAGGTGAAAGATGTTGTTAAACGTGAATTCCTACCAAAGGAACCTAAGAAGATAGATTTTGAGCTAAAGGAGAACTACAATAGAACAAGATTCAAAAGAGGAAGAGCCACAAACTCAACCCGTGAGAAGATCAGTTCAGGAAAGAAGGCATCCAAAAAGGTATAGTCCATCTGCTTTCTGTTCAAATTTTTCTTTAACTATAACTTATGATGATCCCAGAACTGTCAGGGAGGAAGTGGATTCAGAGGATGGAAAACTATGGAAGGAGGCCATGGTTGAAGAAATGGCGTCCTTGCACAAAAATGAGGCATGGGGTTTGGTGGAGTTGTCAGTTGGAAGGAAGCCCATCGGGAGAAAATGGGTGTTTAAGAAGAAGATGGATGTAGAAGGCAATGTGGATAAATACAAAGCTCGATTGGTAGAAAAAGGTTATTCCTAGGTGCCGCGAATTGATTTTGGTGATATTTTTTCTCCTATTGCCAAGGTTACTTCTATTATATTAATTTTATTTGTTTCTTCTGGATTTTATTTTGAGGTAGAACAGATGGATGTGAAGACAACATTTCGTCATGGGGATTTGGAAGAGGATATCTACATGAAGCAACCTGAAGGCTTTATGGGGAAGGCTAAGAAATAATTGGTATGCAGGTTAAAAAATTCTCTGTATGGGTTAAGACAATCACCAAGGATGTGGTATCAGAAATTTGATACCTATATATAGGGACTTGGCTTCACTAGAAGCAAAGAGGATCACTGTGTATATTTTAAATTAATTGGTGACTATGTTATTGATTTGGTCTTGTATGTGGATGATATGTTGCTGGTTGGAAATGACAAATAAATTATCCAGGATTTGAAGACCCAATTGTTCTCCAAATTTGACATGAAGGATATTGGTGCTACAAATTATATTTTGGGCATGGAAATTAAGAGATATCAGGGAAAGAGGAAGATCTGGTTAAACCAAAGGAAGTACGTCGAGACAATATTGAAGAGGCTCAATATGCAGGATATTAAATCGGTGAAGGTTCCTATTCTTGTAGGTGTAAAGCTATCTGCTGAACAGTGTCCCAAGACACAAGAAGAAGAGGAGGATATGTCCCGTATTCCATATGCAAGTGTAGTGGGTAGGCTGATGTATGCAATGGTTTGTACTATACCAGACATTGCACATGCGGTGGGAGTATTGAGTAGGTTTATGTCAAAACCAGGGAAGGATCATTGGACAACAATGAAGAAGGTTTTTAGATATTTTCATGGGACTAGTGATTATGGTTTGTGTTACCAGGGAAGACCACGATTGGAGAGAGTTTTAGACATTCGTGGTTTTGTAGATTGTAAATTTTAGACCATGATTGTAAATTTTGTAGACGTTGGTTTTCCTTCCAGTTTCAACATTTTCAAAACTTTTGTTTATCTAGTGTTCTGATTTTGTGTGTTGATGCAGTTTCCACTTTCCTTTTTTCCATATGGTGCTTATCCCTCTCGATGCTCCATTAGAAGATATTGCTTTTCCTTCATAGATTCTAGCTTTTTCTATGATCTTGTCGACTTCTTGATTGCTGAGTTTTGTCTCTTGAATTAAGAGGATGTCAGGTTTTTCACTTTTTATTAGGTCTTTTAAAAAATCGATTTTGGAGGGATGACCCAACCCTCTACAATTCCAAGAGACAACTATCATTATTTATTATTTTGGGTGGCTGTGGGACCCTTCCCTTTGTTCGTTTTCTTCATTTTCTCTTTATTCTTTGGTCCTTTTTCTAGAAATTTATCCAGCCCCTATTATGTTCCCAGTGAAATGTCTTTGGCTGCTTCTTCATCCTCGATTTCTTTGTTTGATCTCCTTCGAAATTTCTTGGTGTTCTCGGTGTTTTGAAGGTTTTATTTGGATTGGTTTGTTGTTAGGATTCGTTCCAGGATTTGGGGGATGGTTTTGTCTGCCTGGTGAGGGGAGCCAAGGGGGGAAGGGGCAGGGGATGAGAGGAGAGAGGGTTTAGGAGATGAGGAGGAGACCGGATCCGATGAAATGAGAGTAGATGAAATAATGTCGAAAGTATTTGTCCCCAAAGGGGAGGGTTTGGGGATGGTTGTTTGAGAGGAAGGAGGAGATCCAGGCGGTGGAGGGGGATAAGGTCCTGATGTGGGCTTTGATGCTGCCTTCTTCTTTTTAAATTGTTCCCATTTTGGATCTGAGGTTTCTTCTACATTTTTTCAAGCTCCTCTCTTTTACTACATCTATTAGTGAAATGACTGTATTCATGACATACCTTACATTTGAAGGGGATTTTTTCGTAGTCCAGCTGTCAGATATGGACCCAGTTGTGCACCTTGATCTTGACAGCTTCCAGGAGACCATTTCTAGATCCACCTCGATGCAGATTCTTGTGCATGCCTGCATGTTATCTTTGTGTTCGCTTCTGTCAATGTATTTTCCCACTCCATTTCCTATTTCCTGGACTGAGTCATCGCTCTAGCAGTGAAGGGGGAGGTGTGGAAATTTGACCCATTCCGATACAGCATTGGGAACATCCAGTTTCGGATCGAAATATAGAGTCCATCGATTAAGATATATGCCTCTTGTATCCATGAAGTAAGGCCCACTTCTAAAGATTAGATCTTGGTCACTTTTGGTCTCAAAATGAAATGTATATTATCCCCTTCCACAAAATCGAATGGTGATTTTCCCTTGTGTGAACTGGATCCAGTTCTTCTCCACCCATTTCTGCACTGTTTTGGGTGACGGACATAGTCCTGTAAACTGACCTATTAGTCCTTTCTTCGCAAGAGAAATCGCGGCTTTCCTTGGCATGGATGGTGGTAAAGAAATTTCTGGTATGAATTCCAGTTTTTTTACAAATTCTGTGGCTATTGGTCTAGTTCGTTGAGGTCCCAAAGAGCTGATTAAAGATGCAAAGGCAGCTATGGAATCATCTTGTTGTTGGCCATTCGATTTTGTAGCAGTAACAGCTGCGGGTGAAGGCGGCCCTAGATCTGGCTCCGGGGTAGCCATGTGTGTTGTGGATCGAGGGCAGTGAGAAGTTGGTAGCGGCGGCTAGGGCGGTGCAGAGCAGCGCATCTCAAACCTGATAAGTGGGGCACATATTAAAGAAATCAAAATATAAACCATAGGATTAATCTTATAAACCATAATG
Organism: Pinus albicaulis; assembly: GCA_034641835.2. Lineage (NCBI taxonomy): Eukaryota > Viridiplantae > Streptophyta > Pinopsida > Pinales > Pinaceae > Pinus > Pinus albicaulis. The sequence goes on along the minus strand of CM076572.1, from coordinate 1,094,198,470 downwards.
TTAATATATAAAACCTAAGTTTCATATATTAAACCCTAGGACTAATATTATAAACTTTGGGATTAATGTTAAACCCAGTATTATAAATCTTAATGTTAAACTCTAATTTTGAAATTATTTAGAGTGAAATTGAATAAATTGAAATGTAATGTAACATTATGCAATGATTGTCACAATGTTATGATTTAATATATAAAATCCTAGCGCATTAGCATTAATAAACCAAAGGAATTAATAAACCTAAGGGTTTAACAATATTATAAAATCAATGGATTATTAATATTATAAACCTAAAGGATTAATATTAAACTCTAGGATTAATATTATAAACCCAACGAATTATGAACCTCTGTATTAATATTATAAACCCAATGGATTATGAACCCTGGTATTAATATTAAACCCTAAGATTAATATTATAAACACAATGGAGTAATGCACTTTTGCTATGACCTAAGTTACATATCTGGGGTACATCATTGATGAACAAGTTGTGCATGTCAACCCAGCAAAGATACAAGTTATCCAGGATTGGCCATCCCCAACCACTCTAATAGAGTTCCACAACTTTCTGGGTCTTGCCAATTTCTATCGTAGGTTTGTGTTGGGGTTATCTTATATCACTTAGCCTTTGAGTCAAGTCACCAAGGGACGAGAGAAAAAAAAATCATTTTGTTTTGAAACCCAACAGAACATGTTTTTTGAGTTGAAGCATCACCTCTACTCTACACCAATGGTCACATTACCAGACTTGCAACAACCATTTGAGATCGAGACAGGTGCTTTCAACGCTATTGGTTCAATTCTTACTCAGCAGGGGAATCTAGTGGCATAGCACAATGAGACTTTCAAACACAACCTGAAAGTATCCCACCTATGACAAAGATATGTATTCCATTGTGTAGGTCTGCTGGAAATGGAAGCATTACATTTTGGAGAAGGAAATGGTCATCAATATAGACCATCGACCCCTAGAATTCATACAAACATAAGGGAAGTTGCAGAATGATCGCTATCAAAAATGGTCCACATACTTGTAATAGTTCCACTTGAACATTACGTACAAGAAGGGAAACACCAATAATGTTTCAAATTACCTCAACCGACTGTCGGTCATGGCGCTGACCACTGGGCTCGACTCTTGTGGGAATGCGAATTTAGAGTAGCCACATCTGTATGAGAGTGATCCAGAATTTGGAAACACATACCAGACACTCCTAGAAAGCAAGAATGTTCCAAATCTTGACCTACAAGATACACTATTATGACACCTAGGACACCGTTGTGTTCCTTCAAGTGATCTTTCCAAGATGATTTGGGAGGCACACTACAGTCAGGTTGGTGGATACTTCGAAGTAGAGAAAAAAATGGAAGTGCTACAAAAGTACTTTTATTGGTCGAACGTTCGACATGATTTTGGGAAGTACTTCAGATCATGCAATTCTTGCGTCATTTCCAAGCTGACCATCAATAAGCAATGCCTTTATACTCCTATGCCTACTCCTAGTCGAACTTGGGAATCCATCTCCAAGGATTACATGTCAAGCCTCCCTTCAACTAAGCATGGAAATGAATGTATTTTTGTGGTTGTTCATAGATTATCTAAGATGGCCATTTTGGCAGCCTGAAAGAAGAGTATCATAGCATAAGCCATGACTAATCTCTTCTTTGAATGAGTGTGGGTACACTTTGGGATCCCACAGTTCATTATCTTAGATTAGGAAAAAAATTTCCTAAGTACATTTTGGTCAAGTCTCTAGTCGATGCTAGATACCAAGCTCACTAATTCCACATATTTCCATCCCCAAACTGATGGCCAAACATAGGTAGTGAATAGGATGATCGTATACATTTTTCACATGTATAGCTCAGAGAGTCCTCGCACATGAGACGAAATCCTCTTCTATGTCCAAAAAAAATAAAACAGAGCTCTCCATAGTTCAACTGGTCATAACCCCTTTCACGTGGGGTTGGAATTTCAGCCACTTTTTCCCATTAATGTGTCCATACTGCTTGCGGCTATTTAGGCAGCTTTGGCCCATGTCCAGTCTGAAACTAACAAGGCTAACACCTTCATTGAGTGAATCCAACACATCCACCAGTTGTTCCATGACATATTGGACAAAGCCAATGCTAATTGCAAGTAACAACATGATCAAAATAGGGCACCACATAAGTTCCAGGTGGGCGAAAAATTTTGGCTACATTTATAGAAGGAGCGCCTCACTGGGCCGCACCGTAAGCTATGGTCGCTCCAATATGGGTCATACACCATCATCAAGTCTATAGGGAAAAATGATTTCGAGCTCAACATTCCACTATTCCTTGTCTTGCATCGAATGTTTAATGTGGACCTTCGTCGACCATACTTTCCACCATTACTAGACACATATGACATTATAGAATAACTCACACCAACAGAGCTAAACCCTAACTGCATGGAATAGGTGAAAATTGATCGTATCATGGACACACATATCAATAACACTCACCAACAGAAGATCCAACTGCATCGAGTAGTCAAAGTTGGCCAACTCCTGCACCAAGGCAAGTGACTCACTAGGGACCAAGTTCAACAGAAGTTTCCCCATCTCATGGAGGCACTCAATGCAGTGGGAACCATTGCTTCCTAAGGGGGGAGGACTGATCCAGATGGATATTGGTGGCCACCCGCCTATTCCACTTAGACCCCCACCAGTGTTTCTTTGAGTTTTATAGTTTCCTTAATTGTAGCACAATTTACTATTTTTGGTATTTTTTCGGGTCGTGAACTTATGGAGCCATTTTGAGGCGCTAAACATATATTTTATGGAAAACATACAAAATTCCTTAGATAGATATTTCTAACGAGGTATTTTTCACATCGAACGAAGATTGTATGCCAAAGTTACGCCCTTGAGAAGTTTATATACCATTTTAGCCCAACAGGGCCCACTATTTTGGCTATTCATCTCCTAGGGTTAGGTTTTTGGATGTTTAAGGTTTTCCATTATTTCTAAATAATAAATAGGCCTTTGATACTCATAGTAACATAGTTCAAAGGCATGTAGCTGCCACATCTCTTCTCAAAGATAAGCTATCATCGTTTGTGATAGGTTATTTCCATTTTGTATGTAGGCATATTTGAGTACTTTGATATTAATGAAAACAAGTTTTATTTCTTTTGAACTTCTATGTTTATGTTTATATCTTTATTCTATTGTCTTCCTACATAATTTCGGATCATTTTGTAAAAAATGGGTAGGAGCATCTTGTTTGTAAATTGAAAAAGGATTATATGGTTTATAACAAGTGCCAATATCATGGTATGAAAATATTGATTCTTTCTTCCATCATAAATGTTTTGAGAACAATAAGAGTGATCCTAATTTGTACATAAAAAGGGATTAAAATGGGAATATTTATTCAATATAATTTTTTATGTTGATGATATCATTATAACAAGCAATGCATCTCAATTAATAAAAGAAATTAAAGGACAATTTTCACAAGAGTTTGAATTGAAGGACCTCGGTGATTTACATTACTATTTGGGTATTGAAATTTGAAGAGAATTTGTAAAGACACTCATCACTCAAATAAAGTATACAACATAAATTCTCAAATATTTAACATGATTGAATGTAAAGCAGATTCAACACCTTTAGAATAAAATGCTAAATTATATAGTGATGATGGTACTAAAAATATAAATGGTACTTTGTATCATCAACTAGTGGGAATTTTAAACTACCTCACTAGTACCAGACTAGATATAACATATTGTCAGTATCCTTAATCAATTCATGGCTAAGCCTAAGGAAATTCATTGGAAAGTAGAAAATAAGTTCCTTCGCTATCTGAAGGGAACTATTAATTTTGGTATACTGATGAATTTGGTCTTGAGATGGCAAGTTATTATGATTTTGATTAGGCAAGAAATCTGTTGGGTGTGGACCTTGATTATCTTGTTTATTTTGTATCACAGCATTGGAACCCTCTACCTTAATGGTGCCTAGGGGGTCTAGGGGGGGTGGATGCGACTTTATGGAGCCCCCCCCCCCCCCCCCCCTGGCGGGGGGGTCCAGGGGACAACGCCCCCAAAGCTAAAAACAAATGTAAATTTGCCTTGTAAAAGTATAGTAATTTCTAGTCAATCTGGGCCGTTCATTAGGCAGATAATCTGACGGTAGAAGTTATGATTAGTTTAGATTTTTTGACCTAGAAGGCAACCCCTTGCTTGTATGAGGGTATTGTATTGCAGTTGTGTATTGTATGTGTATTCTCAGAGCGAGAAAGAGATATGGAGTCTGTACGAGAGAACAGAGGATATTATAACGGATTTGCTGTAGGTTGTGTCTCTTCATTTTGTTGGATAATAGAAAGGAAGGACTAGCTGTTCGAGGTGGACATAGCCCAAACTGGGTGAACCACGTATTTCTATGTCTCTCTGGTTTTATGTTTTTTTTGTGCTTGTGTTTTCCGCATATTTTATGTGTTGCATCGCTGTGTAATATATAATTTTATACCAAAATCCTAACAACAGAAAGTCAACCTTTGGTTAAGAATTTAATATTGGATTAGGGATCGTATCATGGAGCATCAAGAAACAATGAACTATTTCCTTTTCATCGACAAAAGCTCAGTACAAAGCCTTGACAAGTGTGACTTGTGAAGTTGTTTGGCTAAGACACATTCTTGAATATGTAGGAAAAGAAAAAACCAAGTCGACCATTCTTAAGTGTGATAATCAAAGATGTATTAAATTAGCACATAACCCAGTATATCATGTAAGAACAAACATATTGAAGTACAACACCACTTTGGAAGAGAAAAGGTACCAATCAAAAGAAATTGATCTAGTCTATTATAATACAAATGGAAATATTGTTGACATATTTACCTAGCCACTTAGTAATATCAACTTTGAAATGTGTAGAAAGAATATTTTCCTTGTAGAAAACCCATTTCTACATTAAGGGGGGATGTTGGAATTATGTAGAAATAGAAAGGCAAAAAAAAGCATAAAGGTGGAAGAAAAATAAAAGAAAGGCAGAGGGAAGAGTCTGGAAAGTAGATAAGGTTGAAATGATAAGTTTGAGTTGTCAATAGAGGTTTTTTAGTCTCTTGAAGAATCATACATGTTTATAAATTCAATGGTTGTATAGATTATTTGTGTAAAAAAAGTGTGTGAATTTATATTATGTGAAATTTGTTTGTTGTGTGTGCAATCTATGATATTCTAACTAAAATAACTAGTCGGTCATTTCAAAACAAGTGGGAAAACATTTTTAATTTCACATTATTGGGTTTGAAACTGAAAATTGTGATCTTCCATTTCCCAAAATTTTAATATAACTGGCCTACTTATGGATTAGACAAATAATATTTGGTTTATATAAAATCCTGACCATCCATATTTTCATGAATTATCATACTTTAGGAGCCCAGTTCTTGACTCCGTCTAAAGAGCTATCTATCGGCATTTTTTATGTTTTATTTCAATTTACATGTTGTAAAGTTTTAATTTGATAGTAACCGGCCAGGCCCCTTGAGGCCTCGAATAGTCTTATCCTCGTAGTTATGTTTTCTGTACAATTTCTCTGAGATTTTACGATGAAATATTTGTTGAGGGTTTCAATTCTAAATCTCGACTCTTACTTAGTTTGAAGTATTGAAATGGCGAATGTCGTAAGGTTTAATTTTTGTTTTGGAACAATTGTTATTTGTTTGGACTATATGTAATATTTTACACACAGTGGCCTTTCACTATTTAATGATATGAAAAGCTTATTCTCGCAAAAGTATGAACATATTCCAGTTCCAATTTTCATTAAGTTTATTCTCCTTTGTTCATTCGTATTGATAATATGTAGTTAAGCTCGGATATTACAGCGGATCTGTTGTAGGTTCCGTCTCTTCATTTTGCTCGATAATAGAAAGGAAGTACTGGCTGTTCGGGGTGGACGTAGCCCAAACTAGGTGAACCACGCATATTTTTGTCTCTCTGGTTTTATTTTTTTTGTGTACTTGTGTTTTCCACATATTTTATGTGTTGCATTTTTGTGTAATATATAATTTTATAACAAAATCCTAACAACAGAAAGTCAACCTTTTGTTAAGCATTTAATATTGGATCAGGGATCGTGTCATGGAGCATCAAGAAACAACGAACTATTTCCTTTTCATCGACAAAAGCTCAGTACAAAGCCTTGACAAGTGCGACTTGTGAAGTTGTTTGGCTAAGACACATTTTTGAATATGTAGGAAAAGAAAAAACCAAGTCGACCATTCTTAAGTGTGATAATCAAAGATGTATTAAATTGGCACTTAACCCAGTATATCATGTAAGAACAAAACATATCGAGTACAACACCACTTTGTAAGAGAAAAGGTACCAATCAAAAGAAATTGATCTAGTCTATTATAATACAAATGGAAATATTGTTGACATATTTACCTAGCCACTTAGTAATATGAACTTTGAAATGTGTAGAAAGCATATGTTCCTTGTAGAAAAACCATTTCTACATTAAGGGGGTTGTTGGAATTATGTAGAAATAAAAAGGCAAAAAAAAAGCATAAAGGTGGAAGAAAAATAAAATAAAGGTAGAGGGAAGAGTTTGGAAAGTAGATAAGGTTGAAATGATAAGTTTGAGTTGTCAATAGAGGCTTCTCGGTCTCTTGAAGGATCATACATGTTTATAAATTTAATGCCTGTATAGATTATTTGTATCAATAAAGTGTGTGAATTCATATTATGTGAAATTTGTTTGTTTTGTGTGTAATCTATGATATTCTAACTAGAATAACTAGTAGGTCATTTCAAAACAAGTGGGAAAACATTTTTAATTTCACATTATTGGGTTTGAAACTGAAAATTGTGATCTTCCATTTCCCAAAATTTTAATATAACTGGCCTGCTTATCACTTAGATAGAGAATATTTAGATTATATAAAATCCTAACCATCCCTACAATTTTCATGAATTATCCTAGTTTAGGAACCCAGTTCTTGACTCTGTCTAAAGAGCTATCTATCGGCATTGTTTATGTTTTATTTAAATTTACATGTTGTAAAGTTTTAATTTGACAGTAACCGGCCAGGCTCCTTGAGGCATCAGATAGTATTATCCTCGTAGTTATGTTTTCTATACAATTTCTCTGAGATTTTACGATGAAATATTTTTTGAGGGTTTCAATTCTAAATATTGACTCTTACTCAATTTGAAGTATTGAAATGGCGAATGCCGTAAGGTTTACTTTTTGTTTTGGAACAATTGTTATTTGTTTGGACTGTATGTAATATTTTACACACAGTGGCATTTCGCTATTTAATGATATGAAAAGCTTATTCTCGCAAAAGTATGAACATATTCCAATTCCAATTTTCATTATGTTTATTCTCCTTTTTTCATTCATATTGATAATATGTAGTTAAGCTCGGTAGTCGGTCTTAACTCTGTTTTCTTGAGGAATAATTGTTTTCTATATTTATAGTACTTAAAAATAAACTATGGTTTTAATTTCTTTGCTCACAATACATTTCTTTCTACCTTAGGTAAATACCTCGGTGACCGGACCACCTACAGTGTCCGTGTATAGCTGCACTTGAGGGACAATGCGTCCTGGGTTAGGGTTTCACCCTGTACCCTCGACTGACAGTCCACTCTATTGTATTATCAAAAATAAATTTCATTAAGCATGTATATGTGTATTTTTTTTATCCTTACAGGATATAAATATATTTCTTTCTTTTACACAGTTTACATTTCATTCCCTTAACTTAACTATAGTTTACTAGATATGAAGTTCACTGTAAAATATATATATACATACATGTATATCTGAAATCTTGTTTTTCCCATTTCCTACACCATACAACCACTATTGTATAAACTGGAACATAGTTATTCCATTCTTTTCTTGACATAACCACAAACACTAAGCTTTAAATATAATGAAATTTCTGCACATAATTACAATACCTATACTAGATTGGTGAAAAACATAATGATATATTAATAATAAATATTAGTACCATTCTCTCTTAGCACTTTCCTAACATATAACCACTGTTACTGTGACTAGTAAATAAATACATGTACATAGATAGTGTAAAAGTAATGCAATGCTTAAATCACTTAAACACATAGTTACTTATCTGATTATGCAGTTTATAGCTGTGGTCCTCCAAACCATCAAGAGAGGTGATCACGTCCTCCTCTTTTCCCTGTGCTCCACTCCTGAAAGGTACGAATTGACAGTGGAAATTTCTGCTGTGACCTCAGGACTCCTAGTCCAGTCAGTACCAGAAATTAAATCAGGGTTTGCTGAGTGATTTTCCACCGGTCTCTACCAGCTTAGGAAAATTCTCCACTCACTCCTTAGTCCATGAACAAAACCCCTACTCCTCACCAGGATTATTCTCTTATCCCCAGAGGAGCAGGTAACTATTTCCAATTGTCCCAACCACCTTCTAGTTCTTGGAAAACATTTACCATTAGCTTTTACTTTTTATGGGGTCACTTTCCATAACTGATTTTATTATGCATAATTAATCACTAATGAAAATAACCTTTTTCAACAAAACTTTAATAGTTCCAGTCTTTTCTTAAAACAAATAATTAATATGTCTTTTAATTAGTTAACAAATATTTATCATTAAATACAACTATCATAACTTCTCCCCTGGAAGTAACACTATCCTCAGTGTTTCACTCTAGCTCAGAAAAGAGCTTTGGGTAAGCCTCACACAAAAATCTTTCATCCTCCCAAGTAGCCTCATCTGGGCCGAAGTGCTTCCACTACACTTTAACCTGGGTGGTGACTCCCTTCCAGAGCATATATCCCTCCAGTCAAGTATGCGTTGTGGCTCGACCAGAAACTCACTGTCTGGATCTACCTATAAACAACAAATTTCCTTGTCAAATTCTCATAAAGAAATCACATTTCAAGTTAGGATTTTTAATTCTATCCTACCTGTATATTTTCCCAATGGATTACATGCTTCGAATCATGCACATAACGCTTCAACAGGGACACATGAAACACATTGTGTACTCAGATGTGACTGGGTAAATCCAGCCGATAGGCCACATGTCCTACCCTTTCCAAAATTTGGAAGGGTCCACAGAACTTGGGAGCCAACTTGGAACAAGAGGTCCACCGCAAGGTACTCCTCTTGGGTTTTATCCTCACATACACATGGTCTCACACTTCAAATTCCTGATAAGTCATCTTCTTATTTGCATAGATCTTCTATAGATCTTGTGCAACCTTCAAATTTTGTCTTATCTTCTTTACTTATGATTCCATCTCTGCCAACATTTCTGGTCCCAACATTTTTTTTTTGTTGGGTTTCTTCAATTTATGGGCATGCAACACTGCCTCCCATATAGAGCTTCGAAAGGAATCATTTTAAGGGACTCCTAATAACCATTGTTTTAAGAAAATTCAACCAGATGCAAGTAGTCTTCCCATTTGGTTTGCTGCTGCATCACATACATGCACAGCATGTCTTCCAACACCTTATTTACTCGCTCTGTTTGACCATATGTCTGGGGAGGATAAGTGGTACTAAAGTTTATTTGGGTTCCAAAACCTGTAAACAAAGTCTTCCAAAATGCTGATGTAAACTTAACATCCTTGTCTGAGATAACAATCGTTGGAATTCCGTGTAGCCAGAATATTTCTCTCATAAAAATATCCGCTATTTGTACAGTCTTGTAAGTAGACTGCATAGGTATAAAATGTGCAGATTTACTCAATCTGTCAACTACCACCATGATGGAGTAATTGTGCATTTTGACCGAGGTAAACCTGTAATGAAGTCCAGGGATATGACCTCCCACTTCCATTCAAGTACCGGTATGAGCTACAACAATCATGCAGGATGTCGATGCTCCACCTTAACCTGTTGACACTCCAAACATCTATTTAGATACTTAAAAATATTTTTACGCATACCATGCCAAAAATATACTTTACTAATAGCTGTTAACATTTTCTGGTATCATGGGTGTCCTACATAGTTACTCTGATGGTATTCATCCATGACTAAATCCTTAAGTTCCAAATGATTTGGTACATACAACTTTCCTAAAAAGGTTAGCAATTGTTCTTGGTTAACGCCATATTCATAAGTACTTCCTTGTTTTCTAGTCTCTTCCATTTGCTGCCATAGGAATTGATATTATGGATCTTTCTGTGCTTCTTCTTTTACTTGATCTAAGAATTTATTTTAGCTTTCCTATAAAGGTTAGCAATTGTTCTTGGTTAACTCCATATTCAAAAGAACTTCCTTGTTTTCTAGTCTCTTCCATTTGCTGCTAGAGGAATTGATATTCTAGATCTTTCTGTGCTTCTTATTTTACTTGATCTAAGAATTTTTTTTCAAGATTATTGTAGTAAAGCTCATAGACACAATGCAAATTTCTACTTAAAGCATCAACCACCTGGTTTTTCTTACCTTTCACGTGTTGGATGTCGATATCAAACTCACTTAGAAAGGCATTCCATCTTTCATGTCTGGAGTTTAAATCAGCTTGTTTGGAATAACTAGTAAAGCTGCTATGATCTATATTTAGCACAAACTTTTTACCCATCAAGTAGTGTCTCCATACTTGGAGTGCGTGTACTATTGCTGTTAATTCTAGATCATAAGCTGAGTACCTTTGTTCATGTTCCTTCAAATTTCTTGACTCATATGCCACTACTTTGCCTTCTTGAGATAAAACTTCCCCAACGCCCTCTTTACTTATGTTTGTACAAAATTCAAATTGTTTGTTGGGGTTAGCTACCCTCAACACTGGTGCAATGGTCAAAAGCTGCTTCAAATTTTCAAAGCTGTTCTGACACTCAACAGTCCACTTAAATACTTTTCCTTTTCTTTGCAAAGAGGTAATGGGAAAAGAAACTCTGGAAAATCCCTCAATAAATCTCCGATAGTACCGAGCTAGTCCCATAAAGGATTGAATATCTACCACATTCTGGGGTACTCATCATTCCATGATTGTCTTGATTTTCTCTGGATCAAAAAAAATCCCTTCCATTGAAATGACATGGCCTAGGTACTGGATTTCTATTTTAAAGAAATCAAATTTGCTGAACTTAGCATATAGCTGGTGTTTTCTTAGCATTTCCAACACAATCCTTAAATGTTCCTTATGTTCTTCCTAGTTTTTAGAATAGATTAAAATGTCATCTATAGATATAAGTACAAAATTATCGAGGAAAGGATGAAATATACCATGCATTAACCTCATAAAGGTTGTTGGTGCATTTGTTAACCTGAAGGGTAACACCACAAATTCATAATGCCCATACCTGGTACAGAATGCGGTATTGCAAATGTCTTCATCCTTGATTTGAATCTGGTGATATATAGATCTTAAATCTATCTTTGACATACAGTGGCCCCCTTCACCTGATCAAACAAATCGTCAATCCTTGGTAGATGATATTTATTTTTGACCATTAACTTATTAAGTTGTCTATATTCCGCGCACATTCGCATGGTTCTATCCTTCCTCTTAATGAAGAGCACTGGTGCTCCCCACGGGGACACACTTGGACGAATATAACCTTTGTCCAGCAGTTCTTGTAACTGCATTTTTAACTCAGTTACTTCTGGAACACTCATTTTGTAAGGAGCCCTTGACACAGGAGATGCTCCTGGCATTAACTCTATGGTGAAATAAATATCTCACCTTGGTGGTAATCCAGGAATATTTTCTGGAAAACATCCATGAAATCTTGTACCCCTGGTATGTTTTTCATCATAGGCGACTTTTCCTTGGAATTAACATATCCTACCTGAATAACATATATCTGGCATCCCTTCCGCATACATTTATTCATTTAGGATGCTGTAATTGGACATAGTTGTAGTGGCCTCTTGATTCCTTGAATCTCCTTGCGTGTTCCATCTTGCATTCTATAATAAATGATCTTTTCCTTGCAGTCCACTAAGGTCCAATGTTTTTCTAACCAATCCATGCCCAGCAAAACATAAAAGGACCCTAACGGTAGTATGTTCAAGTCCACATTCAATTGATGTTATGCAATTTCTAATGTACAGTTTGGAATCTTGCAAGTTACCTTTCTTTTTGCTCCTGTGGCTTATTGTACTAGCCACAAGTTTTTTCTTTTCTGCCCTTTTAATTTACAAATTTCCACTATTTTGTGATTAAAATAACTTAGACTTGCACCTAGGTCTACCAAAATTAAAATAGATTGAGACATTAATTTACCTTCCAACTCAATCATTGTTGGTTGATAATCTATCTGTCAATCCTCCAACGCCGCGTTGATATGATAAATGTTTCATGCCACATCGCCTACTGTAGAATCCTCCTGCAAGTTTGAAACTGTGTCATTTCTTGCTTGCTATGGGTAGTTTTTATAATAGTGTGCCTCACCACACCCCCAACACTATAGAGGTGGCTTGGTCACTTGCCCTTGCTCAGGTTTGCTAGATGTCTCTGTAGGCTTCTCTTCTGCTAGCCAGTGGGTTCTTTGGTGATTTTTTCCAAATTGTTTACTAACATAACTTTGTGCAGAATCCTTTAAGCTATTTCTTTTGGCTCCTTTGAATTTTGAGCTGCTTTTCTATCCTTTTCTTGGTTTCCAACTTTTGCCAACCTCCCCTTTAGTCTTGGACTGTTGATATCACATTCGTGCGTTACGAATGGCTTCGTCCATGGTTCTGGGATTTACAAATTCAATTCACTCTTTCATATGTCTTGGCAAGCTGCTCAGAAATCTTTGCACCTTATCCTTTTCCTCTTGAAGGTATGGAACATATTGTAACTGGGAGGTGAACTTGGTGATATACTCATCCATAGTCATCTGTCCCAGCTTCAAGTCATGAAAATATTTAGCTTTCTCATCATAAAAACGCTATGTTAAATACTTGTCTTTAAAGTATTGTTGGAACAATTCCCAAGTAACACCTTGGTCCTCAACGCTGCGAACATTCTTTACTTCTTCCCACCACAAAGTGGCTTTCTCCCTTAACTGATATATGGCAAATCTGGCCTTCAGGTTGTTACTGTACTTGTACACCTGAAAATATTTGTTCATGTTTATCAACCATGCCTCTGCCACTTCCTCAGCTTCACCATTAAATGTTGGTGGTTTTATTCTCCGAAACTCCCCCTAAAGTTCCACTTTCTGCTTCTTAACTTCTTGTTGATCTGAAACATTTCCAGACTCTACTTCAAGCACTCGCTATCACTACGAACTTGCACCATCTCTTCCTGTATTTTATGTAATGTACTCAACAGTATGCTAGTTTGATGTTGTTGTTCCTCCAACAATCTACTTGTTTGCTGGTGCTGATCAACAATCAGTTGAACCCACATCTTCGGGCTCACTACTGGTTGTGTTTGGGGTTCCCTAGTGTCTTGGGGTGGTTGTTGCATTGTTCCCCTTCTCATGATGTTTCCTGTTATGCTTCTATTCTATGTTGACCCTTAGGGTCCCAGGGTATGGATGATTCTCTGATACCACTTGTGACACACACAAACCAAGGTAAAAAAAAATAGTTTAAATTATTAACCAAAGCTAAACTTACCATTCTTTACTGATTTGTACATGATATATTTTTACAGTACCTACGATTTATTTTATCTTTATAAACCCATAACCAACCCATCGTTTTTCTATAACACTTCTAAACTCTAAACACATATAACTAAAATCTTACTTCCATCTTGGAATACTCGTCCAATATGTGTTATTTGGGTTATGGATTAATGTATTATTTTTTCTTTTCGAAACTTTATTTTTAGCATATAGTATCACCTGCTGCTTATGAACTAGCTAAGGGGTTGATCAAACAGAGCATCAAACTAATTAGAAAGAAGTTAACGAAGGAGGAATTAACAAATATTTATGGAGATAGCAAGAATGAACTAAGGAGGAAAGGCACATGCTTTGTATGCAAGGGAGTTTGGGCACTTGACCATTCATGTCCAGATGATAAGGAGGCGACAAGGATAGAAAAATTAGAGACTTCTTCAGATCATGGGGATTCATCCATAGATGGTTTTGCTAGTTTCCGGGAGAGGACCGATGAAGTATCTGAGCAGTCAAGTACAAATGGTGAGAAGCAACACCATGATCTTCAAAGAAACTTGTAGATCAATGGTTGACGTTAGGGTGGGAGTTTGCATTACCGACCTTTTTCTTTGCGTTTGCGTTGTGTAATTATTCTACTCTGTGGATTTTTCACCACTATGCTCTTCTGTCTAATCTTCAACTCCATCAATTTTAATCGTTCATTTTCGCGTATGAGAACCTTAGAGTTGAAACGCCCTTGGTTTTGCAGCAAAAGGAAATGGAGGTCCCAGTTGTAGAGTGCAATGAACTCCCAGTGGAATGTGTCCTTCAAAGCCGTAGAACTCTCGGTGGAATGTGTCCTTTAAAGCTGTAGCTATTCCTTCCGTTCTGGTACCTATGCTTCACACCATATTTCAGGTAAAGTAGCTCCGCTCTCTTGTCATAAACAGTTTTTTTTCTCCTCTCGAGCATACTGATTTTTTTTTTTGGGTTTAATATTCTGGATTGAATTCCTTAGTGACCTTGTTCTCAGTGTCTGAAGGATTACAGTGGTAGGAAGAGAATGCCATGGTGAAATATTCTCCACAGTAATTCTCCTTATCAAATCCTTACCGTTTTAACATAGTTCTTGTTTGCATATGAAAATGTTTAGCGTTCTTAAATATTTGTGACAGATCTATCTTTTATGGCTTTTACTACAGGTCAGATTTCTCACTGGTTAGCCATTCTCTTGCATCAAATTATCAATTTGAATGCCAATTACTTCAGCACAATTTTTAATTCAATTATCTCACCTCCACGTATTCTTAATGTTGCTTTCAAACTCAGAAGTCCGAACTGTCTCAAGTGGACTTCGGCCCTTTTCTTGGGGTTTAGGAACCCAGTTCTTGACTCTGTCTAGAGAGCTATCTGTTGGAATTTTTTATTTTTTAGTTCAATTTACATGCTATAAAGTTTTAATTTGATAGTAACCGGCCAGGCTCATTAAGGCCTCAGATAGTCTTATCCTCGTAGTCCTGTTTTCTGTACAATTTCTCCGAGATTTTATGATGAAATTTTTGCCAAGGGTTTCAATTATAAATCTCGAATCTTACTCAGTTTGAAGTATTGAAATGCGAATGCCGTAAGGTTTTCTTTTTTTTTTGGAACAATTGTTATTTGTTTGGACTCTATGTAATATTTTACACGCAGTGGCCTTTCGCTATTTAATGATATGAAAATCTTATTCTTGCAAAAGTATGAACATATTCCATTTCCAATTTTCCTTATGTTTATTCTCCTTTGTTCATTCATATTGATAATATGTAGTAAAGCTCAACTGTCCATCTTAACTCTGTTTTCTTGAGGAATAATTGTTTTATGTCTTTACAGTAATTAAAAAGAAACTCCAATTTTAATTTCTTTGTTTACAATACATTTCTTTCTACCTTAGGTAAATACCTCGGTGACCGGACCACCCACAGTGTTCGTGTATAGTTGTGCTTGAGGGACAATGCGTCCTGGGTTAGGGTTTCACCCTGTACCCTCGACCGACAGTCCACTCTACTGTATTATCAAAAAGAAATTTCATTAAGCATGTATATGTTTATTTTTTTGTATCCTTACAAGATATAAATATAACTCTTTCTTTTACACAGTTTATAGTTCATTCCCTTAACTTGACTATAGTTTACTATATATGAAGTTCACTGTATAATATATATATATATATAATCTTGTTTTTCCCATTTCCTACACCAGACAGCCACTCTTGTATAAATTGGAACATAGTTATTCCATTCTTTTCTTGACATAACCACAAACACTAAGCTTTAAGTATAATGAAAGTTCTACACATATTTACAATACCTATACTTGACTAGTGAAATACATAATGATATATTAATAATAAAGATTAGTACCATTCTCTCTCAACACTTTCCTAACATATAACCATTGTTACTATTACTAGTAAATAAATACCTGTACATACATAGTGTAAAAATAATGCATTGCTTAACTCACTGAAACACACAATTACTAATCTTATTATGCAGTTTATAGTTGTGGTCCTCCCAATCATCAAGAGAGGCGATCACGTCCTCCTCTTGCCCCCGTGCTCCACTCCTGAAAGGTACGGCTTGACAGTGGAAATTTCTATTGTGACCTCAGGACTGCTGGTCTAGTCAGTACCAGAAATTAAATTAGGATTTGTTGAGTGATTTTCCACTGGTCTCTACCAGCTTAGGAAAATTTTCCACTCACTCCTTAGTCTATGAACAAAACCCCTAATCCTCACTGGGATCAATCTCTTATCCCCAGAGGAGCAGGTAGCTGTTTCCAACTGTCTCAACCACCTTCCAGTTCTTAGAAAATATTTACCATCAGATTTTACTTTTTATGGAGTCACTTTCCATAACTGATTTTATTATTCATAATTAATCACTAATGAAAATAACTTTTTTCAACAAAACTTTACTAGTTCCATTCTTTTCTTAAAACAAATAATTAAAATGTCTTTTAACTAGTTAACAACTAGTTATCATTAAATACAGTTGTCACACTTAGGACTTTATAACGAGCTAATGTGGTTCATCCTTAGGACCTTGTCCTGAGGATGAACCACATTAAACGTCGACCAAATCCTTATTATGTGATTAATCCGAAAGAAATTCATCTACATTATGGATCACAAAAGTCTTAGATTTAAAAAAAACAAAAAATGGTTTTAATGTTTTTTTCTTTTAATTTTCAATGTTTTTAATTATTATTTTCAATATTTTTAATTACTATTTTTAATTTTTTTAATGTTTTTGTAGTAAATTTTTAATTATCTCATCAATTTTTTTATACTTATTGTTTTGTCAAAATTTTAAATTATTTTCTTAAATACTGTTTTTTTTATGTGTTTATTTATTAATTTTTAAACATTATGTTTTATTTATTTTGTCTTTTTTTTATATATTTTTTACATTGTATTTTTTTTTTGTGTTTTTTAAATTATTTTATGTTAAAATATATATTTTTATTTGCTTGTTATTATTATTTTTAATTTTTTGTTTTTGTTTTTATTTTTTTAGATTTTTTCATATCCTAAATATATTTAATTGAATATATATGTCAAAATAAAAAATATGTAGAAGTAATAAGTCTAGGAGAACAATTTTTTTGTTTTTTGTTTTTTGTAAACTTGGTAGTACCTTCCATTTATCTATTTTTTCTCTTTTTTTATTTACTCCATATTCATCAACATGTCCAAATACATCACCCCTATCAGTGAAGGGAATTGAACCCGTTATGAGTGCTATAACGGCCAACCTCATCACTATTTAACCAAAACCCCCCACAGATAGAACAATTTTTTGTTTGTTAATGATGTACTTCTTTAAGGTTTTTTTTGCATAAACTTTAATATGTTTATTAGTTTAGATTTATTAAATTCAAAAGAAATATAATTTTAATATTAAATTATGATTATTATTATAATATATGAAAATAAAATTAAAATTTATATTTCTCAATAATGAAATATAGTATTTAAAAAACAATTTGTAAATTTCAAAATCTTAAAATTATTTAAAAATAAAATATTAACACAAATTTTAAAAAAAAAACAAAAGTTTTAATGAAAATAGTATCAAAAACTCCAAAATCACATATAAATTCATTTGTTTTGTAAAGTTGTTCATTCATCATAATTGAAGTGTTTCATATCCAATGATTTCAATACATTATATCAAAAAATTATTATATTTAATAAATTATTATTAATACGATAAACTTAAAATAAAAATAAATTAATATAAATTAAATGGTAATAATTTTTAAAAATAATATTGAACAAATACACCCTATCCTATGCTCCTTATAGAAGTGGGTCTTTCTTGTATCGAGGGCCTAGTTATAACTAGGATCTTGTTGTACAAGCAGAAAATCAATAACATGGGAGACCATAGACTTCCTAACCTAGCTTTAAATCTATACAAAACCAACTAAGCCTCAAGCGAGGTTGGTATAAAGATACTAGGGCCTAGTTATCGATGAAAATGTTGCATTGAAAAATATTAATAACATCTATTGTTACTTCTAAGTTTAAAGAGAAAATGTGGTGTGAGAAAGATTTAGAGGCTAAAAGAAAAGTAAGATATTACAAGGAGGTAATCAACCTTAATCTAGATTATCAAAAGTATCTCTCTATTTTAACTACCTCAAAGAAAAAAATATCTCTCTAGGTAGTTGGGCAGTTGCTAAAACACCATGGGTGGAAAGGATTTGCCATCTCTGTGAAAATATGAACATTGAGGGTGAAAATCACTTGCTCTTAGAGTGCCCTGTGTACATCCACATTAGATATCTTTGTTGCAATACCAACCTTCCTAACCTTTTAACATGTCAAAATTATAGTGAGTTGGGGACGCTTCTCTCCAAGCTCTTTGAGCATAGGAGTACAATTTAAAAAAAAACTAAATAATTCATTTCTTTACGTCCTATAGACCAAACTTTGATTTGAATGGACATTAACCATCACTGAAAATTGTTGGAATTTAAAGGAATTTCATAGAAAAAAATTGTTGATAATTACTTCAAAAAGAAAAAAAGACATATGATCATTAACACTTATCATTTTGGTTTTTCAGATTATTTTTTGTTAAAATTTTCATTTTGAATTAATAGTTCTACTTTCATCTGTACCTTTGTTAAATATATTCAGAGGTTTCAAAATACTAAAGTTATCTTGAATTCTCCTATTCCCTTTTGGGAAAAATACTTCTATTCTCTTTTGGAAAAAAAATTTAGCTTCTCCGCTGGACTTTAGGGTAGATGGTGTGTTCTTTTTACCCCTATTGTCGGTTACAGTTGACAAAGAGTTGATACTTGTTATATTTACATTAAAATAGTTAGCTTCTCCGCCGTACCTTAGGGTAGCTGGTGTGTTCCTTTTACCCCTACTGTCTGTTATAGTTGACAAGGGCTTAACAGTTGACAACGAGTTGATACTTGTTATATGTAAATTTTCTTATTATAGAATAAAAGAAAGGTTTATCATCTCTCTTTCTTTCAGAAATAAATTGTTATTCTAGGTAAATTCTAATGAATTAAGCAGCTTGTCCTTTTACTCATCATTTACTTATCATTCAGTTAAAGTTTTTATTAGTAATTTGTACGATTTTGTTATTCTTCATTCTCTGTCACTGTCACTATCACTGGTCTATTCTGATTTTCATTCGATAGGTAGCAACCTTGCAACTACAGGGTTGCTCCATGCCCATGCAGCATTTAGCTATAGAATATCATAGACTTGGACTATTTTAGGGCAGTCTTATTTTCTAGTTTAGTCTTATTTTCTAGTTAGCCCTCATGGAATTAACCAGAGTTTGTTCCGTACTTGGTTTTGTTTGCATGCATAAGTAAAGTCAATCTGATTGTGCTTATCTTTTATTACTATTCTGATGGTAACTTAGAATGTACATGCTTACCCTTTATCTCACATAAATTGGAAAAGAAACAAGGTATGCAGTGCATTCTTGTAGACAGTCAATAAATATGCATAACTGATCACAGAATTAATATTTATTTTGTTTTAAAAAAAGAAGTTAGTATATGTAGATTATTTAATTTGTATGATAGATTTATGGTTTTTTTTTTTCTTGATCCAGTACGATACATTTAGGATTCTTCTTGTTTCTTGATCTAATAAAATACCAGAGATTCTTTGAGAGTCAATTAAAAACACAGTATTCTCTATCAACTTCCTATATGAAATCCATTGCTTCCTACAACTCTTTTTCCTTCAGTTCCTTTATAGAAAAAGAAAATTTAGCATTAAAATCAAGTTTCTGGAGTTCCAGAGCATTTCAAGACAGAGATAATTCTTTTTTTGACCTCAAAACTTTTAGTCGAGTCCAAAATATATAACAAGGGATTATACTAGTGCAAAACCAACTCGAGAATGCCCTACTTTTTGAATAGCATCAGGTTCTTTTCCTTATTCAATCCTCTTCCTTTTCTTGGCCAAAAATGAGATCCCCTGATAGTTTTATTGGGTAAGAATAAGGACATATAAACTGTTTAACTGGAATTGAAGATTTTATCTTTTGGGTCTTTCCCCATAAGATTCTGTCTTTTGGGTCTTTCCCCATAACTTCGATAGTTGTAATATCCCCAACCGTTTATCCGGTTGGACCAAATCATAAAATTAGTAGACTAATAAATAAATTAATAAATAAAGCGATATTGGCCCATGGTTTTTCCTTTTGGGTTGTTTTGACCCCAGGTATTTTCCCAAGGTTTCTTCCAAGCAGCAGACTATAAAAGGAGGAGGAGGATCGAGAGAAACTCATGGAATTTAATCTTTTCTTCATTGATATTCTGAAAGCTCAGAGGAGTTTTCAAGTGAAGATTTTTAGGTGAGATCCTCAAGCTTCCTTCGGTGAGATTCGATCTCACCCTAGTAAGCAAACCCAACTTTGGTGGTTTCTATGATCACCCTAGTTGGTCTCATTCATTCCGTATTTGTTTTAAAAGGGTTTTCATCTATTTTACTTTACACTTTATGAGCATGGATCTAAGATTTGTCCTGCCAGTTTTATTATAATTATTTGCATTTTCAAGGGTTATTAATTGGCATTAGGATGTAACTGACCCATCTACGTTGTTGGTCAAACTACTTGTATTACATGGGATAAATTCCTTAATAAATGATATTGGGTGGATTTCCTTAGGGCTTGTTTAAATATGGTGATTGGAACTTAATTATGTAATGGAGTATTATGTGTATATGTTATCACGAGGGTTTTTTATAATAAGCATATTACTTTGCTGTTATATTTTTACCATTCTTACAGTAATGGCCTTATATATTTCTTAAAGGATTTTATAGTGGTATCAGAGCTTCATCTTGGCCAGCTGTGGGATGCCAAGGAAGGAGAAACAAAAGGGTATTACTGTCAATTGGGAAGGAAAAAAGGCTAGGAGTAAAGGGAAAAATGAAGGGGAAGAAAGACCAATGGGTGATCATGAAAATACAAAACTTGAAGATGCCTTACAAAAGATCATCGAAACTCAAAACGCCATCATGGAACTCCTTAAAGTACAGATCAGGCAACCTAAGGTGCAAAGCAATAATGGGGAAGGAGGTTCCTATTCAGGTGGGGATGGTCCACTGCAGGAGCATATGAATGTTCGTAGCAATGGTCCATCACACGAACATGTCAACACTCGGAGTAGTCCTTTTAGCCGACCAACCATGCCTCCATTTTTGGATGACTCCTCCAGGGAGCAAAACTGCCCTTTACCAATTGGAGAAACAGTTACCGCATGGATGAAAGAGTATGATACGTTGCCTCCCAACGTGAAAGCGACCCTGAGCCTTAATGAATTTTACTACATGAGGAGCAAACAACAAAGGATGGCAACCACATATGGGGGTCATTAGTCAAACGTAGATTTGAAGAAGGCAATGGGAAAGGTAACTCTTCCTTATTTTGATGGATCGTCAAAGTGTTCTGCACAGTCATGGGTACAGAAACTAGATACATAATTCTAGCTCAATCCCATGCGAGAGAACGATGCCATCAAATATGCCACACTTCATCTTGACGGAGAAGCACATGAATGGTGGCAACATGGTATGACCACTCTAGGACATGCTAACATCATCTCTTATATAGAATTCACACAGAGGTTAATAGAAATATTTGATAGGAAGGATCTTGAGATGTACTTCTGGGAGCTAACCCAACTCTAACAAACAGGGAGCCTTGAATCTTATGTTGTAAAATTCCAGAGGCTTGTAGTAATGGTTAGCGACCTCTCCATGACCCAGTTGGTCATGTTATTTATAGAAGGGTTGTCAGAACCCCTACATGGTTGGGTTAGGGCCTACCAACCTGCCACCTTGGAAGATGCAATTAACCATGCAAGGGATATGTAGGATGTAGTACCCAAGAATAGATTCCTACCCAAATTTTCTATTCCTCATAAATGGAAGGAAGTCCAGCAGTAGCAACGGGAGCCATTTGGTAAGGGGAAGCTGGATGATGAGACCAGGAAAGATCTTAGAAGGAGAAGGCTATGCTTCTCTTGTCAAGAACCTTGGGCACCAGGACATCAGTGTACAAAAGGGAAGGCCCACTATATTGAAGTATTTTCTGAAAGCGAAGATGAGTAAGAGAATCCAGAGCTCGATCAAGGGGAATCACAAGGCATGGGGCCTCCCACAACTTCATTGATGCAGAATTCGTAGCTAGAAGGAGACTAGCTACTGAAGAATTTGAAGGATTTATAGTTTTGATTCCTGGAAAGAAAGAGAACAACCACATGCCATGCACTAAGATAGTTCCTAACATGAGCCTAGCAATGGGAAACTACACAGTTATAGATAACTTCTTTTTCGTAGGCTGCCCAAACTCTCATGTAGTATTAGGGGTACAATGGCTATATTCTATCGGAACTCATACAGTAAACTACCAAGACTTGGAACTTGCATTCACAGGACTAGATGGTAAAAAGGTGAAGTTGAGAGGAATGCATGCATATCCTCCCGAGGTTGTGACATCCAATCGGATGAAGGTAATCCTTCGACATAGGGATATTGTATGGGCAGTAGAGTTTCGAATCATGGAGAGGAAACCAGTAGAACAACACAAGGAGTACTCCCTTGATATTATGGTACTATTGCAAAAATACCAGAAGGTCTTTGAAGATATACCCCAAGGACGACCACCGGATAGGGGATTTGAGCACATCATCGAACTAGAGGAAGAGGTCCAAGTTGTCATGACTACCCCTTAGTGGCACCCAAAAGCATACAAGGATGAGATAGAAAAGGCAATACAAGAATTGTTGGCATTAGGACAGATTCGGCGAGCTCGAGCCCTTTTGCTTCGTCCGTTGTCTTGGTCAAGAAAAAGGATGGGTCCCTGAGGATGTGTATAGATTATCAAGCACTGAATAAGAAGACCATAAAAAATCAATATCCTATCCCCAGGATCAACAAATTGATGGATGAATTAAAGGGAGCCAAGTAGTTCTCAAAAATTGACCTTTGCTTAGGGTATCACCAGATCAGGGTTCGTGATTAAGACATTCCAGAAACAGCTTTTAGATGCCACTATGGACATTATGAGTTCCTAGTGATGCCTTTTGGGTTGACCAATGCCCCTACAACATTCCAGTCATGCATGAACCATGTATTCAACAAGCAACTGTGTAAATTTTTTTTGGTCTTCTTCGACGACATCCTGATCTTCAGTGAAACATGGAAAGAGCATCTGCAGCACCTGGACGAGGTCTTGGGAATATTGGAGGCACAACAATTTTATGCCAAAATATCTAAATGTGAGTTTGGGATGAAAAAAATGCTATATCTGGGTCACATCATCGGGGGCCAGGGTGTTAAGGTCCACCAAGAGAAGATTGAAGCCATTCTCAATTGGCCAACTCCCAAAAATGTAACAAAGTTAAGGAACTTCTTGGGTATTTGTACTTATTACAGAAGATTTGTAAAGGGGTATTCACAGCGAGCAGTCCCTCCTACTGACTTGACAAAAAGAGGAGCCTTTTTATGGACATAAACAACCCAGGAGGCTTTTGAGTGGATGAAGGAAGTCATGAGTTCGTGTCCAGTTCTAGCCTTGCCAGACTTCTGACAACCCTTTGTATTGGAGAGTGATGCTTCTGGGGAAGGAATCAGGGCTGTCCTAACATAGAACCATCATCCCATTACTTTTGAGAGTAGAAAGTTGCATGATTATGAATGCTCTTGCTCCATTTATGACAAAGTAATGTTGGCTATTATGCATGCATTAGCCAAGTTTTGTCCATATCTAGTGGGGAACCGGTTCAAAGTCAAACCTGATCACAATAGTCTCCAATAGTTCCTCAATCAGAAGGGATTAAATGAAAGGCAGAAAAAATGGGTCTGTAAGATCCAAGCCTATGATTTTGAGATTGACTATGTCAAAGGTAAAAACAATGCAGTTGCAGACACCTTGTCAAGGAGACCATCTACCTTCTCTCTCATAGATATTATGGATGACTGGAAGTCCCATATTTTGGAGGAATACTAAAAAAATCAATCAGCTTGTGAGATCCTTGATGGACAGTCATCAGACATCCGTTATAGAGTTGTCAATGATATTATCTATTATAAGGATCGAATTTATCTAGTACCCGAATCTCAACTTAAGATGAAGATTTTACAAGCAGCCCATTATTCCCCTTTAGCCGGACATCCAGGATTTCTGAAGAATTATAGGACCATGAGGGAAAGGTTCACATGGAAGGGACTCAAGAAGGACATTATCAAATATGTTAAGGAATGTGGTACCTGTCAAAGTAATAAGGTTGAACATACACACCAGCAAGTTTATTACAACCACTACCCATTCCGAAACAAAAATGGGAAAGTATATCCATGGATTTCATTACAGGGCTACCCTCCTCACAAGGCAAAGATTTTATTTTTGTGGTGGTGGATTGTCTCACCAAGTACGCTCACTTCTTTGCAATCCCCTCCAAAAGTTTTGCTTCTCAAATAGCAGAAATATTCTTCCGGGGGGGGTATTCCGTCTACATGGTTTGCCCAAAACCATTGTGAGTGGCTGTGACAACAGATTCATGGGAGCATTCTGGCAAGAGTTATTCCGGTTGGTTGGAACAAAACTCACCCCTAGTACCAGTTATCACCTGCAGACAGATGGACAGACAAAAGTAGTGAATAAATGGGTGGAAGGTTACTTACGAGATTATGTCACAGGACAACAACAAGAATGGACCAAGTGGTTGTAGTTAGGAGAATACAGCTCTAACACCACTTATCACATGTCCATAGGGATGTCACCTTTCCGAGCCTTATATGGATATCAGGCACTATATTTTGTAGATACAGCGTTTGGAGATAGTAGAGCACCATTGGCAAAGGATTGGATCCAAGGGTGTCAGGATATTCTGAGAGCCCTTAAAGACAATCCGCAGATGGCACAGAATTGACAAAATTTATATGCATATTGTCAAAGGATAGAGAGCAGTTTCGAAGTGGAAGATGTGGTTTATCTCCAGCTTCAACCGTACAAGCAGTCTACCTTGAAGTAGAAGGGGGCAGAAAAATTAAAGCCATGATTTTACGGGCCCTATCGAGTTATCTGGAAAATAGCAGAAGTGGCATATGAGCTAGAGCTTCCCGTAGAGAGCAGAATTCACAACATATTTCATGTCTCCTATTTGAAGAAAGCATTAGGATCAAACATAAAATCATCACCAGAATTACCGCCACTAGATGAAGAGGGCCATCTTGCCATCTTCGACTGGTTCCTGAGGAGGTGTTGGAGGTTAGAGAAAGAAATCTTCGAAGTAGAATCATCCATGAATATTTGGTACGATGGAAATATCTACTCGTCGAGGATGCCACTTGGGAAGGAGAACACATATTGCAGCATCCAACATCTAAATTGCTTAAGGGCAAGCAATTTTGGGCAGGGGGAACTGTAATATCCCCAACTGTTTAACCGATTGGACCAAATCATAAAAGTAGTAGACTAATAAGCAAATTAATAAATAAAATGGCACTGGCCCATGGTATTTCCTTTTGGGTTGTTTTGACCCCAAGTATTTGCCCATGGTTTTTCCTTTTGGGTTGTTTTGACCCCAGGTATTTGCCCACAGTTTCTACCAAGTAGCGAGGATCGAGAGCAACTCATGGAATTTAATCTTTTCTTCATTGATATTCTGAAAGCTCGAAGGAGAAGTGAGGATTTTCAGGTGAGATCCTCAAGCTTCCTTCGGTGAGATTTGATCTCACCCTAGTAAGAAAACCCAACTTCGGTGGTTTCTATGATCACCCTAGCTGGTTGCATTCATTCCATATTTGTTTTGAAAGGGTTTTCATCTATTTTACTTTACACTCTATGTGCGTGGATCTGAGATCTGTCATGCCGGTTTTATTATAATTATTTGCATTGTCAAGGGTTATTAATTTGGGAGATCTGTCCTGCCAGTTTTATTATAATTATTTGCATTGCCAAGGGTTATTAATGGGCATTATGATGTAATTGATCCATCCATCTACGTTGTTGGTCAAACTACTTGTATTACATGGACTAAATTCCTTAATAAATGATATTGAGTGGATTTCCTTAGAGCTTGTTTAAATATGGTGATTGGAACTTAATTATGTAATGAAATATTATGTGTATATGTTATCACAACGGTTTTTTATAATAAGCATATTACTTTTCTTTTATATGTTTACCATTATTACAGCAGTGGCCTTATATATTCTTATTACAGCAGTGGCCTTATATATTCTTAAAGAATTTTACAATAGTTCATAAACCGGAAATTCCTAATATAATTAAAATAACTTATTTCAAACGTCCAAAATTACTTTGCCTTACTAAATAAACTAAAATAGTAAAAAGTATTTACACGATTGGGGTATTACAACCTTATAATATATGATTTTGATTTTTTTGCATAGCCTCTGATAGTGTGATTTTGATTTTTTTGCATACCCTCTGATAGTTTGATGCTGAAATACAAAATTATGTGGGCACTAGTCCTTAGTCTCTACGAGACAATTGGTACAAGCTGCAGTAGGTCTGCAGGAGGGTCATAACTAGAAGAAGAATTCCAACAAAGAGAGCTATACCCTTCCCGGGCTTCGACAGATGGTCCCAATACACCTCCCAGAGCAGCCTTCTGAGCTTGCTCATGTAGTACTTCCTGATCAACACTTCCTCCAGTGCAGCTTTGAGGTCGTCATGAGGTTCCAGTTCGCCTGTGAAGAACGGATGACACACGCCGTTCCACATCTTGGCAATACACTCGTCGGTTAACACCAGACTTCCGCGACGAATGACACGACAATCACGAAGCACGCGAACGTCTTCGGGCGTGTCGATGATGCAGTCCATCAGTCCCACGTAGCGCGTCACGTGGTTGCTTCCGGTGGCGTCGTAGAACTCCAACGCAATCATGTTCCGCAAGAACACTTCAGTCTGCATGTGGGATACAGTGATCCGCGGAAGGTAGAGCGTGCCCGAGTATTTGTCGAATCGGATCCTGTGGGGCGGCTTGGAGAACGATTTGAATTTAATGCCCGATTTTTCCAACTGCGCCGCGTTGTAAGCATTCAGAAAATCACGCCGCCCTTTCTTTGTCGGATGTTTGACACAAATACTGAATATCGCTGCAACAACCACTTCCAGGAAGTGCTCCGTCCTCTGCAATACACTCCGCTGATTTCCCAAAGTTTCCGTACCGTTGGTCTGCATGTGTAGGAATGGCGAAACGAATGCGTGCATGAAACCCAGCAAATGCCTCTCGTTTTCCAAGTCGATTTCATTATGATTAGCTATGTCCTCGAAATCGAAAGGAGACAGCACCGTGGAAGACTTCTGCAACAGTTTATTGAAGCCTTGAAGGCCTTCTTCTGGTTTCTGGCTCTCAAAAACAGCTCTGAGTACAGACAGTGGAATCTGATTCTCCAATTTGACAATGTCGCTCTTTATACATACGTCAAGCGTACTTAAACTGATCATGTCACTGTCTGATCTTGCTGGCGGGTTGCATAAGAAGCTTAACAGAAAAGATGCATCTATGGCCATCATTACAGCGAAGTTCTTACAGTACCTGTCTCCCTTACCAATTATATCGCAGTCATAGAAGCGTTCAATCTCCTGCAGCATCACTTCATTAATCTTTACAACCATGTCGTCCAAGATCTTGCCGTGCCGCTGCCACAGGGTGGTTGCAGACTCAACTTTGTACGCCTCCGCTGTCGACATCTTCAGCTCCGGATACTGGTAACAACCACCTCCCAAAGAAGACAATTCAAAATCTGTGTCCATCTTCCAGTGGTGATAAGGACCAAGAGACATAAAATGAGGAATATAGGCGCCTCTATAGGCGCCTCGTTTCACATTCATGAGAGGTGTCGCCACACGTGGAATCGCAACCGCGTTTGCTAAAGATTTCCTTTTATCGATAATAACTTTGATTTCTTCAATCCAGTCCGCCCGAAACACCGACTCTTTTAATTGCGCTTCCTCCATCACTATAGTGATCTCAATCTAATATAATCTAATCTAGTCAAGCAGAGCTCTATTTCTTTTGAACGTCCAAATCAACCAGAAAGAAACTAACAAACCCCTAGTATTCATTCCGACTGCATCTGCACATATATAGAGCGCTAGCCTGGAAAGTCTAAAAGACAATGGAGCGTGCAAAGGATATCAATATTGGAAGCCATTGATTCCTTTCTTCGAAGTTACTCTAAACAAAGAAGAAGAAAGGACGAGAGCCCACCTTATTATTGTTATGCTGTGTGCATAAAAATAATTTCCCCGACATTTTTTCTAAATTAGGATGAATCCCTGTCTTGATCAATAAGGAACAGAGAATGAACGAAAGTTTTCATGTATTTTTCAAGTGGTTTTAATGAGTAAAAATATGTGGTTTTATGAGTTCAAATATTGAATGGCAGAAACAGTATCCCTTGTCCAAGTCTCATACACCAATTTGTTCTAAAAATATTAATAGTTAGTTTTTTTCTTACTTTCAAGATCCAAAGGCACAAGTGAAGTCTATTTCTTATAATCACTAGTTATCAAAGTGTCTTGACTTTTCTTTGAATGAATTTAATAATAAATTAACTTGCAGATTCCATCATTAATTTAAGCACCAAATTAATTATGATAAACTTTTCCATGGTATTAGAAAGAAAAAAATTAAACCAAAACACTAAATTCACGTATCATATTACCGTACAAAAAAGTTGATGAGCGTTCAGAATTTCCCACGAATCTTGCTATCCAGGATTTTGAAATTTGGAAACCTTCAAACGAGAAACTTAGCATTTTAATGTTTTGAAGATGTTTGCAGAGTATATAACCAGAAATCCGTCGCTTTCCAATTTTTAGGCCAACATTTCTAGATTGGAAAAGTAGGCTCTTATACCCAGAAGAATAGTAAAACAGCCAAGGAGTAGAGTAGAACGTTAGTCTGCTATATATGCTACAGGGAGATTCGTCCTCGTAATGATGTAAACCCTTTTGCGACTTTTTTAAACGATATCTCCCCTTTGCTTTAACTAGAGGAATTTGACAACCAATGCATTGCTTTAACTAAAGGAATTTGACAACCAATGCATTGTCGATTCACGTTTTAAAGTCTATGAGATACTAAAAAGCGTTGTCGCACAATTGAAATGAAATGGATCAAATTCACAATTAAACTCCATCCAGTTATAACTTTAAAAAGGGTTAAATCAAGAATTATCTATTTTATTTTATTAAAGCGAAGAATTTACAATCAAATGGATCGTAATTGTGTCGGGGTTTCGGTTAAAATATTCCCGGGCAACAAATAATTATTGCCGTAAAAGAAATCTTGGTTTCCGTCTTTAGGAATCGATATGATGAATTACTATGCTCTCGCCTAAAAGGTAATAATCTGTAGGGTCACTGCATTATCAATTCACGTTTTCCAGCTCTCAAAGTACATAAATATTAAATTTAATTTAGAACTTGGCGTGCGGAAGGACTCTAACGCAACGGAGTTGTCTACTCAGCATATAAAATAGCTTGGATGATGGTAGTTTTTTATCTGAATCTAATAAAATAAAATTCAATAAATTATGTAGTTGGAGTGTTTGAATTGCATTTTTTATAATGAAAATGGATTCAACACTATCAAAACCCTTAGGTCATTTAAAATACTGAAAAGTTTAACAATGTAAACAAAACTCTGATAAATCTTTACCAGATTTTTTCAAAATCTCCACCGGATTCTGGATCATTCTGTATGCTGGGTAGACTACTGCCAACACAGCTAATTGAATGTTGTTGAAGAGATTGATATATTTGGAGTTGTGTAACAAAACGGAGGCATTGCCTGGGTCAAAATTGGTCGGAATTCGAATCAAACCATAACCACAATTTCATTGGAAAGAACACTGAACCATCAGTTATATGTTATTCATGCAAAAATGTATTTTTTTTTTGTAAATTTCGTAGTGCCTTTCTATTTTCATATTTTTATAGAGTAAGCTGCTATACACATTGTACCAGTTGCGTTAACCTCAACCTGCTCGAAGGAAACGAGGTATGTTGGCCACCGCAGAGAGTTAAAAGCTAACCAAAACTTGAATTGTCTTTTTCTTCTAACTACAGCTTTTATCACTTTAGTATGTCCATAACATTTGCAGCTAAAACAGAAACTATTACTAATATCCGCCAAAAACATGAGAAAAAACTATACTTTAAACAGAAATCCCATCAAAAGAATCCACAAGGGCTGGGTCCTTCGCTGTGGTCCCCAACGGTTCTACTCGTTGCATACTTTGAAGCTGTCACTCTATCTTTCCAATTCTGGCATTTGTCTGGATTTGAACCTTCACCATCTCATGTATGTCTTGTTTCATTTGTTGAAGTTTAAAAAGCATAGAAGAATTGTCTTCCTTTTCGTCCATGCTAGCCATTGCATTTGATAGAACACATTTCATTTTCCAATGTGTCTTAATTGATTGTTGGAAGAGGGATACACGACCTCTTGTGCTTCCCGGGTCTGATATGCAGTCCATTTTGGCAGTGTGTTCCTTCAGGTCTTCATCTTCATTGTTAGTTTGTCTCTCCCAACCATGTATTGTATTTCGTATATGAACCAAATTCCCAGATTCATACACATCAGCTATATTCTCCAGAATTTGCTCATTTGTCTTCCTTCCCCTTTTACTTGGTCCAATAGATTGATTGATTTGTTGTCTATGGAATTTGCCTCTACCATTTTGGCATTTGACCATGATGAGCCAATAAGAATCTGCGCCCAAAAACCTGGATAGGAGTCCTGTGTGTAGAGAGAGATCAATAATATGAACCAAAGAAACTCTGTTGGATACCTATGGAGTCCACAGAATCCCCAGAATCTTTGCGAACAAGGTTTTATCATAGTCAATATTGTTAAGGAAAACACCGCAGTGAGCCAGTTTCACAATTGACTTTTCCAGAGAAGAGACTGGTGCGAAAGAAAATTCTTCCATAGAATACAATATAATAGCCCTTGACAATGCAGACCCAAAAACAAATGCTTACCCCACCTGGGAAAAATGAAATGCCAATCTTTTATCCCCAATAATTCTCCAAATGACAATTTTTGAAATCCGACAGAAGACTGAATGAAATTGAGCTTACCCATCTTACCCAAAATGAAACAAAGACCGACGCAATACTAATAAACATGATAATGAAAGTATTTTGACAGACTATGACAGACATTTATCCAAATGCAAACCCACAGTAAATTTATGAAAACCAAGGTTTGATTGTCAAAACGAAGCTGCATGCAATGAATCCTACCAATCCTATTGAGCCTTAACGAAAGATTAAATGACTTAGGAACCAGTGGCAGGTTTTTAATGAGGCCCAAAGGAAAATACGAAGAGATATTGATAGAGAGCTTACTACTACAAAAACTTCGAAGTTTAAAAGACGGAGAACTGCGGAAATGAGGTTAAATTTTCAGACTAACTACCTCTGCTTTTCTATAGCATCCAGAGAAATGAATTGACATGAAATTGGCCCAATTCGAATCCAAAGAAACCACAAAATGAACAAAGATACAGGGATGAAATTATTTTTTGTTTTGCAGAATGGGGAAAGGAAAGTCGAATTGTACAATGAAGGGCAGTAGTACCATTACATACCAAATGAGCTTCCTCCGATGCCACCTACAATCTTTCCCCTGCAAATTCTTCAACGCGAACTGGACGGGGTTGCACTGGACTATAACACTACTCGTTCTACGCAAGGGACTCTGCTCTATAATACTGCTTCTAAACAAGAGATTAGGTTTATGATAACCATCATCTTGCTGCCAACCCACCTTCCAAAAAACTCCTGACAGCTTTTGATTACGGTTGATGGCTCCCTGCATGTGCATTGATGATCGGCTATGGAAAGGACCGCCACCACCCTGCCGCCTTAACTTCATCCTTGAGTGTTTGTAGAGATCATCCACCATGTGGAGTCCCACACCCTACCCTTTCTTCTTGGCACCTCGATCGGGGTATTCATGCAAAAATGTATTATATGTAAATGACATTTCAAAAAAAATACACAAGTCACTAAAGTCTTCGCCAAGAGGGGGAACGACCATATAATATCAATAAACCCAATAAACCAACCAAGGAGATAAATTTTCGGAGGATAGAATCATTTAACCATAGTCTAACTAAACTGCTTTTTCGCCCTACCCTAACCTGATTTTTAATATTATATATATATATATATATAGAACTCAATAACTTTTACATTTGATTAAACATTCTCTTTTTATAATGCAACTTTGTATTTTTCGAATAGTGATTTGTGTAATGTGTTTTAATACTCGATGGGTAAATTATATATATTATAAAATGTTAAATTGAATTTTTATAAATTATTATTATTATTATTATTTTTAATTTATTTATGAAACATGTGTTTCTAAATGTGAAGTTATATGTATTAATAGTATTTAATTTCTATAAACAAAAAAATTCAAAACGTTTATGTTTGTTATGTATAGAAAGTAATATTGCATGCTTATTTTTTCCTTGCATAACATAGTATGCACAAAAATCTTTACATAAAATAGTTTCCACAAAATTGAGCAAATGTGAAACAATGCATCAAAAAAGTAAAAGTTTGTTAATTGCGAATACCAATGGCATCCTAATTAGAAGTTTGTTAATTGTGAATACCAATGGCATCCTAAAGAAAGACTATCGATGGAGTTTTTTTCATTCCAAATCATATTTTAAATGGAAAGTTAAATACAATAAAGATATTTTAATTTAGTCACAATTAATGAAGATGATATTTAATATTAATTAAAATATAATTTTTTACTCTAAACATAAATTTATTACAATTTAAATTTATAAAAATAAAAATTTGTATTTAAATTTTTTTGAGATATTTTTATTAACATATTACTTTAATTTTATACATCACATTAAAGATGATACATAATATAGAGATAAAGAAATTAGATAACTAACACATTTCTACTGTAAAACATGTTAATTAATATTCAAAGCAATGTATTGTTTGTCATGTGAAACTTTTTTTTTTTAATTGTAAACTTGGTTTTGCGATAAAGTTTTTGTTGTTGCCATTTTATTCATAATTAAATGAATATTAAGAATGGTATTTAATTGCTAAAAATGAAAAATGTTTTCAAAACGTTTATGTTTAATATTCGTGGAAAGTCATATTATATTTAATATTTATGGAAATTCATATAGTATAAAATTTTTATTTTAAATTTATAAAAATATAAATTTTAATTTTAAGTGAAATTGTCAAGATAGAAAAACTTGTAATCTAGGGAAGAGCTGCTTTTGTTTCTTTTCTTTTTTATTTTTATATGTTTATATTGTTTTTTATTATTTTGGAAAATTTAAATGGAAATTTAGAAAATATTATAAAAAATAGGAAGTGTGTGAAGACCATGGTTGTGTGGAAACATTGTCATGGAAAAAAAGATAACTTCATGTGTTGGATATTTAAATTTTAATGGAATTTCCACTTTATAATTTTGATTTAATATGAAATGTTGCATAGTTTTCATGTTGTGAACAAATTTTTATTTCATTTTCGACATTTTGAGATGTTTTTTAAATATATTATTATTTTAGTGCTTGATTGTGATATGACGTGTATATAGCAATAAACATTTTTTAAGTAAATGAAAATCATAAATATTTGTGTAAAATGAAGAAATTAAGTATTGTGAAGATTGGGGAGGTGTGTATAGATCATTTTAGGAAAATGAAAAAAAAAATTTAGTGGTGCGTACTATTATGGTTTTTCTGTTATTCTGTCAGAATAATTTTAAAAATATGAGAATGTTTGCATTTTATCGTGCTTATGGAATACATGGAATATGAGAATGTTTGCATTTTAT
Organism: Pinus albicaulis; assembly: GCA_034641835.2. Taxonomy (NCBI): domain Eukaryota; kingdom Viridiplantae; phylum Streptophyta; class Pinopsida; order Pinales; family Pinaceae; genus Pinus; species Pinus albicaulis. The sequence continues at coordinate 1,094,164,499 of CM076572.1, read as the reverse complement.
CGTGCTTATGGAATACATGGAATGTTTGGTTCTTTATTGTGATGTAAAAACAACATTTTATTTTTTCTCAATTCTCAATTGTAGCAATTTTAATTTCAGGTGGTTTGTTTTGATAAAAAAATTGTTCTTCAATTTTGGGGGTTGGATAGAATTTTTTTATACTTTTGTTGGAACATGTTTTTTTACAGTCCTTAACTTTAAAGTTTCATTATTTCATTTAGTTGTTGTGCTGTTCAAGTCTATAGAAATTAAGAAATGACAGACATTTAATTTTTACAACTGTCGTGTTTTACAAGGTTGTTGATGGTTGCAATTTGTTAAATGTATCATTCGCCCTTTTTTCGTTCTGTTTAGTAAGAATTGTTGTCTTGATGTGAAAATGTTTCCTTAATTCACGGTGTTTTTTTTCTTAGTATTTTATTGCAGAAATAGAAAGTTAAGTGCCCCTATATGGTGTATAAGGTTGAAATTTGAAATTCTTTCTTGGAAGATGTAATGAACCAATATTGTGGTCAGGGAAAATTTTAGGGGCTAATATTCGCAGTTTCAAAACTTATTCGCCTAAATTTTATAGTATAAAATTATTTTACCTTAAAAATTGCCAAAATTTTATATAGAGACTACACATAATTATTAGAAATTTGAATATTTTTACAAAATATTTCAAAACAATTTAAAAATTGCATATTATGGACTAGTTAGATTCGCTAAGGTTTCTAAACTTTAAAATAAATCTCCATCCTTGAAATTTTCCCTGGTTGTGGCGTTTGTTATTCACATGTTTTTGTTTTTTTATAGTAGAGAAGGCACTTTCTTATTTGTTCCCTGCAAAAGTTGTTGTTTATCCTATGGATTCGACTATTTGTAAATTTCTCTAGTTTCATATTATGGAGTTGGTGTTCCAATGGCTTCCTTTGTCAGTGTTAATAAAATTTAAGTTAGTGTGTAGACAACGGTGTCTTCTTTTGGAAAACCTAGTTTCTTTGGAGGTTGCACTTGAGGAAATAAAAAAGAGTTTTGGTTTATTTATTTTTGGGTTCATTTTACCCTCGATTTCTTTGAGGCATCCTAAATTAACGATAATGATCGCTTGTGTACACTGTTATTCCCTTTTATTAATTCTCGGTACAAGATTCAGTGTACAACGGGGTCAATGATTTTGGTGAGTGCACATGCAGGTTATTTTAATAGAAAAAATTATTTCATTGTCAACCCTTTTACAAAGATCTATAGAAATATTGAAGTTCTTACTCTTGGGGAAGGGGGGTTCTGCTCTTTACTGGAAACATGTAGTCCACGAAAATATGAATGGGTCATCTTAAAACATGTTCCTAGAAACATTAATTCACATTTTGTCATGTGTAGCAGTGTTGACATGGTTTGGAAGAGGATAAAACTTCCATATGATGGTGTTGCGCCACCAAACGAGGCTATCTTCTTCAAAGGAATTTTTTTTGGCTATATCTAGACAAGGATTATGAACATTACATAACATATGGTTACACTTTTTATTGGTTGGATCTGAAAAGAAACGATTGGGGGTTTTCATTTGTTCCTATTGTTGACATATGATGTATGTCATTAGGGTTATACAAGAATCAACTTGTTTGTCTTATTAATAATGGTTCAACCTCCATTTGGTCCCTACAAGAGATAGAGAAATTTGAATTTGGTCGACTCTGCAAACAACAAAGTTTGGAATATTTTGAAGATGATTGGGGGTTCAGATGGTCATTACTCAAATATATCTCTATGGATATAAATACAAAATTTCCTGGATACATTTCTTTGCACACGACTAAAGAAAAAGTCATAATTTTGGGTCACTCATAAGTGGTGTTAAAGGTATATGATTTGGAGACTAGATTGTGAAAAACAAAAAATTTTGATGGAGTGCTCATAGTCGAAGCCTGGGGGTTCAATCTCCAAATGGTTGAAGATTTTGATGATTTGATAAAAAATGGACATTTGTTTTTTCTTTTTCCAAATGCATATTATGTTGTTGACATACCTTCATTTCTGTTGGATATATTGAATTATTCTTAGAATCTTGAACATGTATGTTTTTCAATATTGTTGGAGACACTATGTGTGTTAAATGTTTTTAAAAAAATTCTCTGGTTCAGTGGAATCATGATTTTGAAGTAATGTTGGAAGAAAAGCTATGATATATTTGGGTATGCTTATTGGATATTGTTTTCTTTTTTTGTAATTTGGGATGTTTCCAGTGTGACTCTTATTTGTTTGTGTTTTACAATATGTGCAAATGAAAAGGATTTCCTACTTATTTAAAAGGAATGATTTGGTGGCAAGAGTCCATGATTGACTGAGCTTTCAGTTGTTTGGTGTGAAATCCTTGAAAGTATTTCGCTTTGTACATCTCCATATACCATTTTTTATGGTTTCTTCAACTATTCTATTTTTGTTTGAGTTGTTCAAATTCCATGCTAGCAAAGATCAAATTGAAATTTTAAATATTTGTATTCTTGGTTGTACTAAACAACTATATGGTGAATGAAACAATGTTGTTGACGTTTCTTTTAGAAACATGAATTTCTCTAATATTGCTTGTATGTGTTTATTTTTGAAATTAGAAGGCGTTCATATTTTCTATTTTGGATGGTTGGTGGCTTAAGTTTCATGGGAATGAAAGTGAGGATATTGGTGTGCCCGAAAATTGAGAAAAAAATGACTTGTGAAATTTTTTACTTTTTCTTGTATAAATGTTGAACGAAGTAAGAGATAGAGGTCATGAGAAAAGACGTCGCTCTCCTGGTATGTGCAAGTGAACAAATGAATACCAACAACAATGGTATCAACAAAATAAGGATGCCATTAGAGCACGGAGAAGAGCTACGTACCAACGCAAAAAAACTGTTGCAACAAATGACCTGGAAGGAGGATATGTGAATTGTAAGTATGAAACTAGGGGTGCTTTTGTGTGAGAAATATTTTGTTATTATGACCATTTTAGTTCATGTTTTTGATGTCAAAGAATTTTCACTTTTCCAAACTTTTCTAAGTGTTTTGTTTCTTGTTATCATTGTCTTTCGAATGAGGGTGTGTAGGAATTTACAGGGTAAGTTCCTTAGATCAAACACCAAAGGTCATCACTCACAAATAGATCACAAATCAGTACACCAATATTTGACGTGGTTAAAACCCTCAAAGAGAGAAACAATCCACTACCTGAGCCAATGCGACCACTTCAGGAAATTTATTAATATAAAGAAATTTTTTTTACATAATATTCTCTCATAAGCGGTTACCGTACAAATGACCCTCTATGTTCTTTAAATAGAGATCATGGAACAATCAAGTGTTAAGCCACGGATCAAGGGTTAGTAATATCGAGGAGAGAATGAACCGTCGGATCACTACATATCGTGCCCGTTAGATTATAAGTTATAAATGTACATAGTAAAGAAACATACTTTACCTAACTTTACTCTGTGTCATACTATCCTCACATCCCCCCTTAAGAACAACTTGGGATAGGATTGAAGGATTTACAAAGGTGACACAATAGGAGACTATTTCCTATGTGTCAGAATATCCTAACATCCCTCCTTAAGAAAAACTTGGGATATGATTGAAGGATTTACAAAGGTGACATAATTGAAGAAGGAATGAAGCATTAGAGCCTATTCCCCCCTAAATGATAACTTTCCTGAACTCCAAGCATAGATCGAAGTTTGGTAAAATTCGCTTCTGCGAGAGCTTTTGTAAAGATATCGACAACTTGATCATTGGTTGAGAAATATTGCACTTCAAGAACACGATCATGAATGAGCTTTCTGATGAAGTGTATGTGAAGCTCAATGTGTTACATACGCTAATGCTGAACTAGATCTTTTCATAGCTGAATGGAACTCTGATTATCACACCAAAGTGTAGTTGGATTCTACTGATGAAGACCAAATTTGGTCAGGATCTGACGAAGCCACAGGGCTTCCTTGCTGGCTTCAATTGCACCACGATACTGTGCTTCTAGCAAAGAAAGAGATATGGCACTTTTTTTATTACAAGACCATGTAATAGGTCTTGAACCAAGAGTGAATACATAACCTGCAGTAGACTTTCGACCATCAAGGTCACCATCCCAATTAGAATCAGTGAAACCAATCAACAATGGAGATGCTCCTGCGCTGTAATGAATCCCGAACTGAACTGTACCTCGAATATATCTAAGTACTATTTTAGCTTCTTTCCAGTGAATTTCATGAGGTTGGTGTATAAACCGAGCAACAAGACTAATGGAAAAGGAAAGGTCAGGACACGTATGGGTTAGATACATAACTTTACCAGCAAGTTGATGGTATAAGGTAGCATTAACTTTATGGGTAGTACAAGTGACTGAAAGCTTGACTCCATACTGAAAAGGAGAAGGGGCTGACTTATAGTCTTCCATCTGAAAGTGTCGTAGAAGATCACAGGCATACTTAGACTAAGAAAGGGTAATACCTTCTTTGGATTGCAAGACTTGAAGACCAAGGAAATAATGCAAGTGTCCTAAGTTTTTCATTTCAAAATTATTTTTGAGGTTGGACATCACATGGTTTATATGGTCGGGATCACTACTAGTAAGGATGAGATCATCAACATAAAGAAAAAGGATGATGAAGAACTTACCCACTTTCTTGGTGTAGACAGGGTAAGTCCCTTAGATCAAACACCAAAGGTCACCGCTCACAAATAGATCACAGATCAGTACACCAGTATTTGACATGGTTAAAACCCTCAAAGAGGGAAACAGTCCATGGCCTGAGCCAATGCGGCCACTTCAGGAAATTTATTAATATAAAGAAATAAAATTTACATAATCTTCTCTCATAAGTGGTTACCGAACAAATGACCCTCCATGCTCTTTAAATAGAGATCATGGAACAATCGGGTGCTAAGCCACGGATCAAGTGTTGGTAATACCGAGGAGAGAGTGAATCGTTAGATCACTACATATTGTGACCGTCAGATTATAAGTTACAAAGGTACATAGTAAAGAAACATAATTTACCCAACTCTACGCTAGACCAAGTTATACTTAACTATTTCCTATGTGTTGGAATATTCTAACAGGGTGTTCATATACACGACAATGATGTTTTGTCTGAAAACAATGATAGGAATGCAATCTTTGAGCATAGGAAGAATGATGGTAATGCAAAAGTAGTGCCATCTGTTTTTCTTCCTGGTGCTACTATGGTTGCAGAGATGGGTGGAAATTTAGGGACCTCTATTGGTGAAGACAGTAGGGGATTTCCTTGTAGCAATTGTATAGTCAATATAACTAGACGTTTGAAATATGTGTGTAATGCCTTATTTAATTTGTGTTCATTAGGGGAATTTTAAGGTCTAAAATGGGCCTACTAAGAAAAATTTACAAACAAAATAAACTTTATAAGAACCAATAGGATTCAGTTGATGATGTTAACCATGGGGGATGATACACCATTTTTGGAGTAAAAAAGTAAAAAGATTAAAAAATAATAAAATAATAAAACTACTTTTTCAATTTGTATTTTCAACTTATCTCCTTAATGTTTTACTCAATTTTTGAGTGCGAGTACTCATTGGATGCAAAATTTAATTCCTCATCCAAGGAGTACCCATGTTACATACTTTTGATGGACCCTGCTACATGAAAAATGAGAAATACATGAAAAAATGTTATTGCAATCACGTTGTTTCATGTATTTCTCATTTTTCGTGTAGCAGGTGTTATCACTCAGGTTTTCCTTGAAGTTGTGGAAAAGGAAAGTATACCCGAGGTAACCACAAACCAACCTTCGGATGCAGAATCTAGCCAATATGCATCCAGAGAGGGCTCTCTCTTTATGATTTATCTTTGTTCTTAGAAAGTTTTAGGCTAGTTATAAGTCCAAGAATTTGTTTGAATGGTGGAATCCACAAACTAAGGGCAAGGTTGAAAGTTTTCAGTCCATTGGGCTATGGAGTCAAAGGATGGCTTTACTGGATTTCTATTCTACACACAAGATGGCTTTACAGGGCAAGATAGCTAGACAGAGAACAATCCTTAAAATTTAGAGTGGATGGGATGATTTTGAAGGGATGAAAGGTAGCTAAGAATCTTTCACCATGTTCAAAAGAAAGAAATGAGATGACTACAAACAAAGAGCAATGAAGAATTCTTTATTATAGTAATCAACAATGTTTAAATTAGCAAAGCAAGAGCATTTAAGAATTCATGCTTATAACCAATTTAGAGGAAATCATTAAGAACAATCACATCTGAAATCAGAGTACAATTAAGTAAATTCTGATTCAATCCTTTATGTAAATTATTCAGAAATGGACATAATGATATTATAAACTGATAAAAACTTAAGACAAAGGTAGAAAGACTTATTGAACTGCAGTCCAACACATGAATCCTGCAAAAAGTCCTGTACTTCAAATCGTCATCCAGTAAGCCACGAATAAATTTCTCCAAAATGCTTTTATTCCGAAAATCTCAATGTTACAACAAAGTAATAGAATCCACCCTCAATACTCTCTTTGAGGGTTTATTTATACAAGAAATAATTGAAAAAATCTCACACTGACCTAGCCAATAATCTAGGGTGACTAAGGAGTAATTTACAAATAAACAGGAGACAAATGGTCTCGTGGATAGAATAATAAGTAACTGCTGATGTGTTGTTTCCTCATTTTGCTGATGTGCTGGAGGTAAGTGCTGAAATAGGGCTCGGTGCTGTCCCTTGGAGTAATTTCTTTGCTTGTTTGATACTCTTTGTCTTTATGGATACTCTTTAACCTGTGTAACTGATACTCTTTCATCTGTGCTCATTTTTACCTTTTACATAATAGTAAAAAGATAAAATTCTCATCCTGAAGATAATTTTCATAGAATTTCCAATAGGTCATTCCACCATTGATCTTCTGGTATCATAGTCCTTTTAAGTTTTCTCAATGTCTCATCAGCCTCTGTGAGTTTGTAAAAAGTGGGCTCATTAGGAAACAAATACTTTATTTCATGCTCAAGATGAAATAAGTTCTTCAACCTGTCATAAATATTTCTCCCTGTTGGCAACGTTGTTTCTATCAAACTACTAGAACTAGCAGTTGTATTTTGAGCATGGATATCTATTTTCTTAACATAGGCTTCTAATTCCATTATTTGGTCCTGCGAGAGCATTGGACTGGGTAACCCACTGTCTAACAAAACTTGAAATTTTTCTCTGAAAGCATTAATATCATCCAAAATATCTGCACACTTCCTTTCTAAATTATGCATAAAAGTTCTTTTGATGAAGACTCTTTTTATCATCAAAATAGTGCCGGTCCTGTCTTCAATTCCTAGTCTTGCAAGCTGTTGTTTTGTTCGGGTGTTCAAAAATTGAATAAGTTGATTGGCCTGCACAGGTCTACCTCTTAGTTCATCTCTTGTTCTGTTTATTTCTTCCTGAGCTACTTTAACCAGGTCATTTTGTTCAAAAATTGCTTGAATAGAGGGCCAAATACTTTTTATTAACTCAATTATATTACCCCAAAGAATTTCATTTATTTCCTTCAAAGGCTTTTCTAGTGAAAGATCTTTTTCTAAAGCCTTAACTAATTTGTCCAATCTTTTAATTTCCCTGGTATGATCAGCAACTGTCTTTTTAGAAGTGTCATATTTCTGCTCCAAATCTTTTAATTGTAACTTTGTGGTTTGAAGTTCTGTGACTCTTAATTGTAGACTTTCCATTTGTTTTATTAACTCATCAGAACTCAAACCAGAAGTGTTTACCTGTTCTGGCTCTGTTTGTTGCTTTGTTGTTGTAGTACCTGTGGTTGTAGCCTGTTTGATGGTTTCCTTTTCCTGCAAAGCTTGTTCCAATTCCTTCTCTGTTTCACTTAGTCGCTCAGTTACTTTTAAGAGCAACTCCATTACCTCTTCTTGTGAACTCTCCTTCAAAACTTCTTGGGTCTGAGGGTGCCTTGAGGCTGGCAATTTTAGCTGCTTTCTCAGTGCAGCTATGTCATCATCTTTATTTTTTATTAATGCCTCAATGCTTTTAATATCTTTGGGGTTGTGACCCAAGCTGATGATTATGTCTTCTAGAGACTTTATTCTATTATCTTTGGCCTGAGAAGAGGCCTTTTCAATTTGCAATTGGGCACTTGTGTTATTTAAAGAATCTTGCAGCGTTAGGGCTGCCATGGCCTTATTAGTAAGAGTGGAATACACCATTTCCCCAGTTTGTTTATGCAGCTCTATCTGGTCCAAAGGATGAATGTCCTTTGCCAGGATCTCAAAATTTGTTCTAATATAATCAGCTGCTGACATGGGTTTTGGCACCTTTGACTTGAAGTGGCTCATCATCATTTTGCCTTGTGAAATGTCAAATGCTGACATTAACCTTTCCTGATTATGGGGAGCCATTTTCAGATATTGATCATATAATTTCATTCTCAATGGATCATTCTTTTCCTTTATATTGATGAAAGTTCTTTTTATATCCCCTGTATCTGTTTTTGGTGGCCTAAAGGAGGATACTTCAGTACTCAACTGCTTGTGCAAAGCTTTTCCTTTCTGCTCTGTATGGGTCACACTAACAGAACCAGTTAGTTGACTGTCTTCTCTTCCATCATCAAACACCTCATCTATGATTTCCACATCTGGAAGTGGATTTGGTTTATGTTTTTTGGCTTGATGTATTCCTGAGGGCTCTTTAGGAGGAGTAGTGTCTGGAACCTGCCTTTTCTTTCCTATTTCCATGTTGGATGGAGTTTGTAATTCTGAAACTTCAGGATGCTTTACCGGAGTGGGAGAAACTTGTGTTTGATCAGGTTCTCTAGAAGTTTGAGGTTTCTCTGCCATGACTAAAGTTTCAATGACCTGAATTTCAGGTTCCTTTCCCTTGCCTTTTGGTTCTGTTGCCACTGGTGAACTACCTTCCTGTAATGTCTACTGTAGATTTGCTGCTGAAGAAGTGCCAATGTCAGGTACCTGCACTTGACCACAATATTCTAGGTCATACTTCTTCTCAAGATCTTTCATCATTCTGTTCATTTTGTCTGCTTCACTTTCTTCCTCAACTAATGTTCCTTCAACCCATTCATCTTGATTTGCATATTGTTCTATTTCAGGAATCTTGTGGTGTATGTAAGGGGATGATTTATTCTTTATTCTTTTTTCACAAATAAAACCAAATGGATCATAAGGAACCCAACAGAAAGTTCTTTGGAAATGTCTTTGTAATATATTTTCTGCTTCTTGCTCGGCCTCCCTAGAGTTGCAGATGAAAGGACCTAATTGAATTTTGATCCTTAGTTGGGCTTTCTTCTTCACACTACAAAAATTGATCACATCTGAATTATTCATTTGCCTGAAATATTCCAAGGCAAAAATTCTCATGGGCACATATCTTGGCAACTTGAATGGATGTAATTCACATCCATAGATTCTGATGACTGAATGATTTTGGTATAAATACCAATCTCCAACTTTATAAGTCCTGGAAAGCTGCAAGGTCTTCTTCATTTCATTACTGAGTCTTGGAGGAGGGATTCCTGTCAACAAGGTAGTTGCAGGATATACAAAAAGGTCGATGAACTCAGTATAGGAATATGGAGAATTATGGGAAGAATGAATTATGGGAGACCAAAATATAACTGACCTAGGGTTTCCCTTGGCATCAAGCTTTTTAACAGGGAAAGGGAACTTTTCTGATTGATAAAAGATAATGAGATGATAAATAACTGAGGAATATTTAAAAACTTTCTCATCATCTAGCCTCATGAATTGATCATGGATCTTATTGGCTATGAAGGAGGCAAAGTCATATTTAACTTCAGGAGGTTGCCCAGGAGTAAAAATAGACAGCAAAACCAGGGTTATCTCATCAACATATTCACTGGTATTGAAACCCAAGACAAAAGATATCATATTTAGGATGAGCCTTCCCAACTTAGTGAAATAATAAAAACCATAGGGAGGAGTTCCCTTAGGTTGATGTTCAGGCAACATGAAATTCTGGCAAATGGACTCCAATTTTTCTGAGGTCAATTTATTAGACTTTTCAATCAATTCTTCCATAGACAAAGGTGCTAGTTCTTGGTCTGGTTCAAAATGTAGCATTGCATTGATAGCCTGGGGAGTAATGGAGAAAAGAACACTCTGGCCAGGGGATATTATAGCTCTCTGAGTGGGATCATAGTTAGAATGGAAATAGTGGATGATTTCTAGGAAAGAAATGACTGAGGGGATGAGATATCTCAGGAGATTGGATTCCCACAACCCAATGAGATCTTGCCCCTTTAAGTACTCGTCTCTACAGCGACAATAACTCAGAAGGGGACTTTCATCAAAATGCAAGTCTTTAATCTGGAAATCTTTATCTACTAAAGGAAAATATTCTAACTCTCGGTGGGGGGCATTCAGTGGAGTTACATTCAAAGCTGTCGGGGCTTCCATTTTGGTTCTTGTGGATTCAAAACGGAAGTTTCTGGGTTTTCTTCACAGGCCGGGTGCAATTTCAATTTAAATAAAGGAAATTAACAAAATTGCAGTTTCAGGGGAACAATTCACAGTTTTAAAACCTCAGGGAATGATCTCAGTGATGAGATTTAATCACTAATCCAGTGGAAAACAAGGAAAACAGACTTTCTTTTGAAGTTCGAAGCGCTATAGGATAAATACCTGTTCTTGGAGGAAAGCCGGCTTTTAATAGGTATCAGGCGGTAGCAGGAGGATGCTTGAACACAGGTCTGGTGGAATTCTGGAGCGAAATCGAATTGAACAGTGGATTTCAGTGGAAATTTGAAATTCGTAGCGGAAAGCGCAGTCACGTTCAAATGATGAAAATGACATAAAAACACGCGAATTTGTTTTATTTCCAAAGTCAAAAAGGGGTTTTTAGTTTTTTGAGGAGTGACGTCACTTTAGTACCGGCTGACGTGTGGTGGGGGGCCGGGCGGTAAGCGCTTAGTCCCCGCACCGCTTATGGACAAGAGTGGTATTACACGAATGAGCAGCGATTCCATTGGAGTATCGACACGTGGACGGAGGACTAGTCAAATACCACCAACCCCCCGCGCGTTAATGCTCTGACATTGGATGGCTAGCGGAATGAGTATTAGCCTTAGATTTGTGGAGGGGCGATCCAACGGTTGAAAGGACGGAGAGATAGTGGGGTGGTTATCACGCGGGCTCGGCATAATTAGCGTTTAATTAATCATCCCGGGTGGCACATGATTGGTGGAGGGAAGGTTATTAATTAGTTCTGATAACTAATTAATCCCATAATTATAATGGAAAAAGGAGTCGCGGTGGGGTTTCGTTGGGTGGGATGCCAAGTGGATGGGCCACGTTGGCATGAGGATCTTTCCGAAGTTTTGGTTTTAAAAAATAAAACTTCAGGTTTATTCTTTTTTGTATTAAACATATATATCATATGTTTAAAGTTTTTTTTCATATATATTTTTTTATTATATGATAAATTAACCGATATAATTAATTTACCATAGGGGCGGGAGTATTATATAACGATATAATTAACCAAAGGGCTTGTATAGTGGGTTTTTATTTGAATGCACGGGGAAATAAATACTTTGGCTAAACTTTATAATAGATGGGTTTTTTGGGATATGTATGTAAAAGGAGTTATATACTTAGGACAAGGCACTTTCACTAGGGATTTAGTAAATAGAGTTAAATGTAAATATGACAAAGGGACAAGGGAACTTAAAAAACTTTGCACATCTAAGAAAGTGACAATTTCTGAAGTAAATTGCAATATCTCATCTTCCACACTTAAACTTAGAATAGTAAGTTATTTTGAGGGATTTTTATGGAATTTTGCATATTTTTCCTAAGCAAAATGAGATTTTACTTAGGAAAAAGTTAAAGATGAATGATTATAATGATGAATTATCTCAAGTACTTAGGTCTTTTTGATCATTAGGCCGAGGGTCCGGTCCCTCCAAAAGTCAAGGAAATGCCTTGAGCCCCTTTGATCTCCAAGTACCTTAGTACTTTGGGGGAAATTAGTAAAACTTTAAGGGGAAAGTGATGAGGGAAGTTAATGATTTTGACTTTGCTTGTTGTGATTTTCCAGTGTATTTCCTGCTTCAGTATTTGTGATGAAAGTAAAGGATCAAAGACATTTAGCAGCATCATTCATCAGATAAAACTTTGCAACATCATCTACCTACCCTATCTACTACTACCATTTTTATTCTTTATTAGGGTGCATTTAGACTTGCAAACCCTTTTCAATCTTTTCTTTTTACATGATAAATCTATCTATTTCTACCCTTATTACATCCAAGGGCTCAGATTAAACTTTTGAGCACCTTTTATTAACTCTACCTATCTACTTATCTTCCAAGATTAAACTGTTTGGTCAGATATTTATTCTCTAATCTATAACATGAAATTGAAATATGAATAAGCCAAGTTTAAACAGTTTGACCCTTCATAAATTGTGGCAAAAGTTTGACAAGCTGCACACAATTGTTTTATTACAAAAATGAAATAGTAGTGGCATTTGGATTTGCACACTTTCCTTGGTCTATTTTTTGCTTGGGGTTCATTTCTTTCATTTTCTTGACCAATTTATTTTTCTTACTCTTTGATTTTTCTTTTAGGGTATACCCTCTTTACATTTTTTAAATTTTTTGATTTTTTGGTTTTTCAAGAATATGGAACACCTTTTCTCAAGAAAAAGGTTTGAACATATTCCATAGTTCAATCAAGACAATCATGAAAAATGACACCTATTGGTATAGGAGACTAACACTGGCTCCACTTGGGGATGGCTTTTCCTTGTGAAAAGTCAAGAACAGCAGGTCAGATGCCTCAAAATGTCTTCAAACTGAACTATGTAATCTTCCTTCTTCTGGTAGCTTTATTGTACATATGATAGTGAAACTTTTGAAGCTTAGGGCCTTCACTTCGGGCTTCAACTTCAAGGAGTCACCATCCAATCAAAACTGCATTAGAAAAGGATATATTATATACAAGTTAGAAAAATCAAAACATCCTAGTAAATAGGATCAAAATAATGTTTCAGCATTCGACCATTGACTGGTCCTTCTTCAGCTTGTGAATTGTCCAAATCTTTCAAAAAGTATGTGTTGTTTCCTTGCAAGGCATGTATGATGTAAGGCCCTTTCCACAGGAAATCAAACTTCCCATGTTTCCCTTTTTCTTCTCTTCTAGAATCCCATCTCAGGACCTTGTCTCCTAGTTGAAAGTCTTCTGCTTTAGTCCTTTTATCAAACATTTTCTTTATTTTTTCCTGCAAGACTTGAGATCGTTGGTATACTTCTTCTCTGGTTTGTTGCAAGTGGATTGTTTGATTAATTCTTCTCTGAATGTCATTTGGTTCCACTTGGGCTTCTTGAAGTAGCTTCATAACAGGAATTCCTAAAGATGATGGGAATCTTGCTTCAAGACCATAAACTAACTCATACGGACTAGTCCCAATTGATTTCTTAGTTGTAAATCTGTCTGCCCATAATGCATTGGTCAGTTTCTTGTGCCAATTCTTTTTATTTTCTTCCAATAACTTTTTGATGATATTGATAAGGCTTTTATTGGAGGATTCTGCTAGTCCATTACCCTGAGGGTAATAAGTTGTTGAATGGCCTAAAGTAATATGATATTTACTACAGAAACTAATCATTTTCTTTGACTTAAATGCAACAGCATTATCTGTTATAATCTTTTCTGGATAGCCAAATCTTGAAAGTATGTTGGTTTCTAAAAACCCTATAATCACAGAATCATTGGCCTGTCTGCATGGGATAGCTTCAATCCACTTAGTGAAGTAGTCTGTGGCAGTAAGAATCCATCTGTGTTGCCCTGAAGAAGGGGGATGGATTTCTCCAATAAAATCTAATCCCCATTGTTGAAAGGGTCTTTCTGTGGAAATTGGTTTTAAAGGCAAAGGTAACAACTTTCTTTTACCCTCAAATATCTGACACTTATGACAAGTCGTTACAAATTTCTTAACATCAGAAAATAAAGTTGGCCAGTAAAAACCAGCCCTTAAAATTTTGTCTGCAGTTGATTTCCAATAGAGATGTCCTCCACAATCCCCTGCATGAAATTCATTAAGAACTTTATCAGTTTCATCTTTTAATAGACAATTCAATAAGATTCCTTCATGATTTTTCCAAAATAGAGTGCTATCTAAAATACAATATTTCAAAGATGTCATTTTTAAAAATCTTCTTTTCGTTCTGGACAACCCTGGAGGAGCTTGCAGGTTTAATAAAACATGAATGATATCAGTGTACCAGGGTGAATCTAAGAAAGCTTGACTGATCTTTGGAGTCGCCATCTCCTGATTGTCATCCAGTTCGTTAATGTCTAAGGCTTGGCAATTGGCTTCAGTCATGAGTTGTGCCAAACCTTGACCCTTTATGAGTTTTGTTAGTTTAATCTCAATATCATATTCTAAAATGGTATCTATCCACTTACCTCTTTTACCTTCAATGCCCTCTTGAGTCAAAATATCTTTAACTACAGCATTAGGCACATAAGCTATCACATGAGAATATAATATGTAAACTCTGAAATCTTTAATTGCTTTTACCAATGCAAAAGCCTATTTTTCCATAATATTGTATTTCAAAGATGCATCCCTAAGTGCTTTAATAAAAAATTCTATTGGCTTTTCACACCCTTGATCATCTTTTTGAAGTAAAACAGCTGCAACTGTATGTTCAGAAGCGAATGAAAAAATAATGAAATCTCTGTCAAATTTAGGACTGGTAAGAACTGGTGTTCTTGTCAAAGCCATTTTAATTTCCTCAAATGATTGTTTGGCTTCTACAGTCCAGTTAATGCTTGAATCTTTCCTCAACATGTTAGTAAGCAATCTAAGCAATTCAGCTAAACTAGAAATAAATCTTCTCAAGAAATTAATTTTTCCTATGAATGCTTGCAACTCTTTTATGTTTCTAGGATGAGGTATCTGTAAAATTGCTTGTATTCTTTCTGGATCAATCCTAATGCCATCTTTAGAAATAATGTGCCCTAAGAGCTTTCCTTCTTCCAAACCAAACAATGACTTTTTAGGGTTTAAAGAAATCCCATATTTTCTGCACTTTATAAATACTTGCCTTAAATGATCTAAATGTTCTTGATCTGTTTTAGAAAAAACAGTCAAATCATCTAGATAAATAACCAGAAAATCATGTATTTCTTTAGCAAAAGCAATGTCCATTGCTCTTTGAAATGTAGCTCCTGCATTCTTGAGCCCAAATGGAATTTTGACATATTTAAACGTACCCCATGGTGTTGTAAATGCTGTTTTATCTTGATCATCAGGATGAACCAGAATCTGGTTGTACCCTGAAAATCCATCCAATAGAGATATCCTAGAAGATCCTACTACCCTTTGTAGAATATGGTCCATTTTTGGTAAAGGATAGTTATCTTTTAAAGAAACTTTATTCAAATTTCTTAGATCGACACATAGTCTAATTTCCCCAGTCTTCTTCCTTGTTGGTACCAGGTTAGAAACCCATTCTGAGAATCTGATAGGAGCTATAATCCCTGCTTCAAACATTCTTTTGATTTCCTTTTCAATTGAGGGTAATAAAACATGATTTATTCTTCTAAGCTTTTGTTTGAAAGGTTTCTGATCCGGTTTCAAAGGTATAGTGTGTTGAATGATGGATGTATCATAAGATTTCAGATCTTCGTAACTCCAGGAAAATACATCCTGGAATTCTTTTAATAGTTCAACATACTTGACCTTTTGATCTTTTGGGAGAGATTTGGACAACTTAACCATTTTGGGATTTTCTGGGGTTCCTAAGTTGCATTCTTCCATATCAGCCTTAACAGGTTCCATTTTAGGTCTAAATGGAATATCATTTGAGTCAAACAGGTCTTCCAAAGAAGTCAATCCTTTGGGCAAATGATTATCTTTCAAATTGATGATTTCTGTCTCATCTTCTATGATCTCATCAGACTCCATGTATTTCAAATTCTGCATGTCTTTTTCTGTGAATGTGGTTGGGTGCAGCATATGAATTGCATTTTCTCTTGAAATTTCTATTTTTTGTTCTTTTTCTTGATCAGATTCCTCAATGGTTATGTCTTCATCTATATTACAGTTAGAAAACTTATTTTTGAAGTGTCAAAAAAACTATTGATTTGCTTGTTATTAACAAATACTTGCCAATTCAAAAGATTGTCTGGTATAGCAGGCCTATGTCTAATCTCAGCTGAAAACTGATGATTAGGATCAAAAGGTAACTTGCATGTGCTAGCAAACATTGCGAGGCTGTGTGCATGCAAATTTTGTTTCCTGGGAATCTTGGCAAGTTGAGCTTGTAGAAATGTGTTGAGAATTTCTACAACTGTCTCTCTGTATTGCTTGAGTCTCATGTCTTTTGTTGAACATTCTCCTTTAATCTGTTGAATAATTAGCTCGGAGTCTCCTATGATTGACACCCTAATAGCTCCTAAATTCTTGACATGTTTAAGCCCTAATAAAAGAGCTTCGTACTCTGCCATGTTGTTAGTGCATTTGAAATTCAACCTATAAGCATGACCCTCTGCATGATTATTTTCAACATTATGTAACCAAATCCCAGCTCCTGCCCCTAATTTGTTTACTCAGCCATCAAATTCTAAATGCCATAGAATTTCATGTTCATAATCCTCATCAATTGTTTTAAAATGTTTCTTGACAGGAGCTAGTAGTTTAGTTTCTTCTAGTATTTCTTGATCATCTGGTGTTTTTTGATTTTAAGAGATTTCTTCAATTTTAACAGTGGTTTTGTTTATGGTTTCTAATTCTGGAGCTTCTATTTCAGTGGGGAGATCCAACTCAGCATTGTATAAAATAAAAGAATCCATATCAGAATGTACAGAGTAAACAGGGAAGTTTTCAGGCTTCTCATGGCTTCTAACTAAGTACTTCATCAAGGTTTCTCTATATAATCTTTTAGGCTGACCAAATACTGAAATGGTTGCATATGACATGTCTAGTTGAATAGACCCTCCAAGTTTAGCACCCCAAGATCTAGACAATAACATACCATATTTAGGTGGAATATCAGCCACTACTATGTCCATTAAAACAGACTTAGCAGGGTATTGTACCAAAGTGACACACAAATCTTTAATCAAACCTAAACATTTTACCTGACTAGAATCAAAAGAAAACAAATCTTTGTACGGTCTGGTAATGTCTAGATTTAATCTTTCCATCACTGCTTTTGGCATCAAATTGTGGGATGCTCCAGAATCAAGCATTGCATTATGGAGTATCTTGTCATGAACATTCAGGCTTACATAAAATGGAGGAGTTCCTCCACTTTCTAGTTTGCCATTTACCTCGGGGCCAAAAAGAAGTTTGGGTTGATCATCAAGAATATTTACTGAATCATCCAATCCAGTAATGTTAATTTTAGGGACTTGGTAATTTGACTTCTATAGACGTCATGTTTAGCCAATTCTGATAAAGGAACAACTATCTTTAGTTTGCCTATTTCAGCCTCTAGATTGAAAGGTTTTTCTATTTGAGTTTTAGTGTTTTGTACAGTTGTGTTTTCTCTATTTTTTGGGTCTTCAATGTTTTTCTCTTTTTCACGAATGAAGTTTTGTTTTGAAGATGTTTCTGGACTAACCTCTACTGTTTCTTCTAGATTTCCCACAGGAGGAAGAGTATTAGATTGTTGTTTATTGTTTGGTTGGTTGTCAGAGACATCTTCAATTATTGGATTTGAAGGGTTGGGTGTTATCCTAGGCAAAATTTGTACTTGGGGAATATTTTGTACAGGGGGAATGTTAACTTTACCTTTGACATTTTGTTTTGCATTTTTCTGTTTGCTATTCTCTGGTACATCAAGCCGTCTACTTCTCAAATTATACTGTTTATGAACCTCATAAATTGTTGTGTCATAGCCTTCCTTAAAATCAAAAGTCTCCCCTGAATGAGTTTGGAATGTTTCAAGGATGTGATTCTCTTGATCATCCTGGGATAGGAAGACTTCTGGTTCATTTTTGTCATCAGTTACATTATTTATTTCTACATCTTCTATAGGTTCTTCAGAAGTTGAACCTTCAACAAAGTTTTCTTGGAAAGGTGGCCTAATGTTTTGGTCAGGGACATTCTTTCCAATATTTTGATTCAGATTTCTCCTAAAGTTTGGGTTTCTTGCAACATTCTGATTATCAGTAGAAGACTTTCTTTCAATGGTCTCCACTCTGTCTCCTAATCTTTCCATACCTTTAATGATTGCATCCAGCTTCTTTTCAAAAGCCGAAGGTTCTTCATTCATAGGCATTCTTCTTTCTGCTCTTGCTCTGGCTCGTTTTTCTATCAGATTTGCTTCTACACTCACCACTATGCTTTGCATTTCCTCTAAGGTTTGAGGGGCTCTTTCCCTGAGTGAATAAGCTATGTCAGAGTCAAAACCATCTGGAAATTTAACCAATACAGAGTCAGGTGGGGGTCTTAGGTTTTGAGGAACTGCATTATATGCTTCATTGAATCTAATGATGTAATCCTGTACTGTTTCATTAGGTCTTCTTCTTAATTTTTCGAATTCTGACAGGATCTGAAGAGGATCCTTCTTCTCCTCCCATCCGTTCAAAAATGCCCTATATAAAGCTGGTAAATCAGCAATAGTATTTGGAGCAAGGGCCCTAAACCATGTCCTAACTTCTCCAGTAAGACTCTGAACGAAAATTCTCATTCGGAAATTATCAGTGTCAATTTCATAGAACTCAAAGTAATCAGTCATCCTTTTGGTGTGTTGTTGTGCTGTGTAAGTACCTGATCCATCAAAAGGTGTGATCTTACTTTGGTAATCTTGGGGCAAAGCAGGAGGGTTAGCTGGTAACTGTAAAGGGGCGTATCGATTGGCCATTGGAAGATATAGTGGGATGACAGGAGTTGATGGTCTGGTAGGAGGAGATGGAGGAGTAGAAGGGGTGACAGGTGTTTGAAAAGCTTGAGAAAAAGTAACTGAACTTGGAGATGCTTCAGTAATTACAGAGATGTTTGAACTTTCTTCAAAGGTTTGTTCAGACTGAATAGAGTTCTGTAATTGTCTGTCAAGATGATGTGAAACAAATCTGTATTGCAAATCTTCAAAGAACAATGGATCTGGAACTAATCTGGATAATTCGGTTTCAGAAAAATTCACAAATAAGGATGTTTCAAATCGTGCATCAAAAGGAATTTCATCAATATATATAATTTTCACAGGACAGGATGCAGATCTAGAAAGTGGTCTAGAACTTCCTGAACTCTCTTGACTTCCTCTTTCAGAACTTTCTTGACTTTCTTGTCTTCTAAGAATCCTAGGAATCAGATTTGGATTTTCAAATATTGGTGGTGGATTAGGGTCAGGGTTTGACCTAGTATGTCGAATCCTTTCTGAAGCCAGTTTTCCTAGACTATGTGTTTTTGGATTTTTGATTTTAATTGAAAGAATAAATACAACTTCTACAAATTCTTCAAGAAATAATGATGTATGATTAAAATTTTCTCAAAGATCTGTTAAACTAGAGAGTCTGATTAAACATTTTGAAACTAAGGTTCAGTGTATAAGCTAAATCAGAGATAGACTGAAGCAACATTTATTTACTTTTGCAATTGCAGAGCAAAAGAAATTTCAAAGGCTACCTGGCTGATCTTCAGACTCTGTCTATAGCTTATAATTGAACAATACTAACAAATAAAAATGATTCAGGTCCCCAGTATGGTCGCCACTATGTTATCACTCAGGTTTTCCTTGAAGTTGTGGAAAAGGAAAGTATACCCGAGGTAACCACAAACCAACCTTCGGATGCAGAATCTAGCCAATCTGCATCCAGAGAGGGCTCTCTCTTTATGATTTATCTTTGTTCTTAGAAGGTTTTAGGCTAGTTATAGATCCAAGAGTTTGATTTTGTTTGAATGGTGGAATCCACAAACTAAGGGCAAGGTTGAAAGTTTTCAGTCCATTGGGCTATGGAGTCAAAGGATGGCTTTACTGGATTTCTATTCTAAACACAAGATGGCTTTACAGGGCAAGATAGCTAGACAGAGAACAATCCTTAAAATTTAAAGTGGATGGGATGATCTTGAAGGGATGAAAGGCAGCTAAGAATCTTTCACCATGTTCAAAAGAAAGAAGTGAGATGACTACAAACAAAGAGCAATTAAGAATTCTTTATTATAGTAATAAAAAATGTTTAAATTAGCAAAGCAAGAGCATTTAAGAATTCGTGCTTATAACCAATTTAGAGGAAAACATTAAGAATAATCACATCTGAAATCAGAGTACAATTAAGTAAATTCTGATTCAATCCTTTATGTAAATTATTCAGAGATGGACATAATGATATTATAAACTGATATAAAACTTAAGACAAAGGGTAGAAAGACTTATTGAACTGCAGTCCAACACATGAATCCTGCAAAAAGTCCTGAGCTTCAAATCGTCATCCAGTAAGCCACGAATAAATTTCTCCAAAATGCTTTTATTCCAAAAATCTCAATGTTACAGCAAAGTAATAGAATCCACCCTCAATACTCTCTTTGAGGGTTTATTTATACAAGAAATACTTGAAAAATTCTCACACTAACCTAGCCAATAATCTAGGGTGACTAAGGAGTAATTTACAAATAAACAGGAGACAAATGGTCTCGTGGATAGAACAATAGGTAAATCGCCGATGTGTCAGTTTCCTATCTTTGCCGATGTGGCCGGAGGTAGAAATGGGGGTCAGGCTCATGGTCGTCACTGAGTAATTTCTTTGCTTGTTTGATACTCTTTGTCTTTACGGATACTCTTTAACCTGTTCAACGATACTCTTTCATCTGTTTTCATTTTTATCTTTCACATAATAGTAAAAAGATAAAATTCTCACACTGAAGATAATTTTCATAGAATTTCCAATAGGTCATTCCACCATTGATCTTCTGGTATCATAGTCCTTTTAAGTTTCCTCAATGTCTCATCAGCCTCTGTGAGTTTGTGAAAAGTGGGCTCATTAGGAAACAAATACTTTATTTCATGCTCAAGATGAAATAAGTTCTTCAACCTGTCATAAATATTTTTCCCTGTTGGCAACGTTGTTTCTGTCAAACTGGTAGAACTAGCAGTTGTATTTTGAGCATGGATATCTATTTTCTTGACATAGGTTTCTAATTCCATTATTTGGTCCTGTGAGAGCATTGGACTGGGTAACCCACTGTCTAAAAAAACTTAAAATTTTTCTCTGAAAGCATTAATATCATCCAAAATATCTGCACACTTCCTTTCTAAATTCTGCATAAAAGTTCTTTTGATGAAAACTCTTTTTATCATCAAAATAGTGCTGGTCCTGTCTTCAATTCCTAGTCTTGCAAGCTGTTGTTTTGTTCGGGTGTTCAAAAATTGAATAAGTTGATTGGCCTGCTCAGGTCTACCTCTTAGTTCATTTCTTGTTCTGTTTATTTCTTCCTGAGCTATTTTAATCAAGTCATTTTGTTCAAAAATTGCTTGAATAGAGGGCCAAATACTTTTTATTAATTCAATTATATTTCCCCAAATAATTTGATTTATTTCCTTCAAAGGCTTTTCTAATGAAAGATCTTTCTCTAAAGCCTTAACTAATTTGTCCAATCTTTTGATTTCCCTGGTATTTTCAGCAACTGTATTTTTAGATGTATCATACTTCTGCTCCAAATCTTTTAATTGTAACTTTGTGGTTTGAAGTTCTGTGACTCTTAATTGTAGACTTTCCATTTGTTTTATTAACTCGTCAGAACTCAAACCAGAAGTGTTTACCTGCACTGGCTCTGTTTGTTGCTTTGCTGTTGTAGTACCTGTGATTGTAGCAGCTTCTGTGGTTGATGCTTGTTTGATGGTTTCTTTTTCCTGCAAAGCTTGTTCCAATTCCTTCTCTGTTTCACTTAGTCGCTCAGTTACTTTTAAGAGCAACTCCATTACCTCTTCTTGTGAACTCTCCTTCAAAACTTCTTGGGTCTGAGGGTGCCTTGAGGCTGGCAATTTTAGCTGCTTTCTCAGTGCAACTATGTCATCATCTTTCTTTTTTATTAATGCTTCAATGCTTTTAATATCTTTGGGGTTGTGACCCAAGCTGATGATTATGTCTTCTAGAGACTTTATTCTATTATCTTTGGCCTGAGAAAAGGCCTTCTCAATTTGCAATTGGGCACTTGTGTTATTTAAAGAATCTTGTAGCGTTAGGGCTGCCATGGCTTTATTGGTAAGAGTGGAATACACCATTTCCCCAGTTTTTTTATGCAGCTCTATCTGGTCTAAAGGATGAATGTCCTTTGCCAGGACCTCAAAATTTGTTCTAATATAATCAGCTGCTGACATGGGTTTTGGCACTTTTGACTTGAAGTGGCTCATCATCATTTTGCCTTGTGAAATGTCAAATGCTGACATTAACCTTTCCTGATTATGTGGAGCCATTTTCAAATATTGATCATATACCTTCATTCTTAATGGATCATTCTTTGCCTTTATATTGATGAAAGTTCTTTTTATATCCCCTGTATCTGTTTTTGGTGGCCTAAAGGAGGATACTTCAGTACTCAACTGCTTGTGCAAAGCTTTTCCTTTCTGCTCTGTATGGGTCACACTAACAAAACCAGTTAGTTGACTGTCTTCTCTTCCATCATCAAACATCTCATCTATGATTTCCACATCTGGAAGTGGATCTAGTTTATGTTTTTTGGCTTGATGTATTCCTGAGGACTCTTTAGGAGGAGTAGTATCTGGAACCTGCCTTTTCTTTCCTATTTCCATGTTGGATGGAGTTTGTAATTCTGAAACTTCAGGATGTTTTACCTGAGTGGGAGAAACTTGTGTTTTATCAGGTGCTCTGGAGGTTTGAGGTTTCTCTGCCATGACTAAAGTTTCAATGACCTGTATTTCAGGTTCCTTTCCTTTGCCTTTTGACTCTGCTGCAACTGGTGAACTGCCTTCCTGTAATCTCTGCTGTAGATTTGCTGCTGAAGAAGTGCCAATGTGAGGTACCTGCACTTGACCACAAGATTCTAGGTCATATTTATTCTCAAGATCTTTCATCATTCTGTTCATTTTTTCTTCTTCACTTTCTTCTTCAACTAGTGTTTCTTCAACCCATTCATCTTGGTTGGCATATTGTTCTAGTTCAGGAATCTTGTGGTGTATGTAAGGGGATGATTTATTCTTTATTCTCTTTTCACAAATAAAACCAAATGGGTCATAAGGAACCCAACGAAAATTTCTTTGGAAACGTCTTTGTAATATATTTTCTGCTTCTCGCTCGGCCTCCCTAGAGTTGCAGATCAAAAGGAACTAATTGACTTTTGATCCTTAGTTGGGCTTTCTTCTTCACACTACAAAAATGGATCACATCTGAATTATTTACTTGCCTGAAATATTCCAAGGCAAAGATTCTCATGGGCACATATCTTGGCAACTTGAATGGATGTAATTCACATCCATAGATTCTGATGACTGAATGATTTTGGTATAAATACCAATCTCCAACTTTATAAGTCCTGGAAAGCTGCAAGGTCTTCTTCATTTCATTACTGAGTCTTGGAGGAGGGATTCCTGTCAACAAGGTAGTTGCAGGATATACAAAAAGTTCGATGAACTCAGTATAGGAATATGGAGAATTATGGGAAGAATGAGTTATGGGAGACCAAAATATAACTGACCTAGGGTTTCCCTTGGCATCAAGCTTTTGAACAGGGAAAGGGAATTTTTCTGATTGATAAAAGATAATGAGATGATAAATAACTGAAGAATATTTAAAAGCTTTCTCATCATCAAGCCTCATGAACTGATCATGGATCTTATTGGCTATGAAGGAGGCAAAATCATATTTAACTTCAGGAGGTTGCCCAGGAGTAAATATAGACATCAAAACCAGAGTTATCTCATCAACATATTCACTGGTATTGAAACCCAAGACAAAATATATCATATTTAAGATGAGCCTTCCCAATTTATTGAAATAATAAAAACCATATGGAGGAGGTCCCTTAGGTTGATGTTCAGGCAGCATGAAATTTTGGCAAATGGACTCCAACTTTTCTTGGGTCAATTTATTAGATTTTTCAATCAATTCTTCCATAGACAGAGGTGTTAGTTCTTGACCTGGTTCAAAATGTAGCATTGCATTGATAGTCTGGGGAGTAATGTGGAAAGAACACTTTGGTCAGGGGATATTACAGCTTTCTGAGTGGGATCATAGTTAGAATGGAAATAGTGGATGATTTCTGGGAAAGAAATGACTGAGGGGATGAGATATCTCGGGAGATTGGATTCCCACAACCCAATGAGATCTTGCCCCTTTGAGTACTCGTCTCTGCAGCAACAATAACTCAGAAGGGGGCTTTCATCAAACACTAAGTCTTTAATCTGAAAGTCTTTATCTACTAAAGGCAAATATTCCAACTCTCGGTGAGGAGCATTCAGTGGAGTTACATTCAAAGCTGCTGGGGCCTCAATTTTGGTTCTTGTGGATTCAAAACGGAGTTTTCTGGTTTTTCTTCACAGGCCGGGTGTGATTTAAATTTTAATGGGGAGATTGGCACAATTGCAAGTTCAGGGGAAAAATTCACAGTCTTAAATCTCAGAGAATGATCTCAGTGATAAAATTTAATCACTAATCTAGTGGAAAACAAGGAAAACAGATTTTCTTTTGCAGTTTCGAAGCGCTATAGGATAAATACCTGTTCTTGGAGGAAAGCTAGATTTTAACAGGTAACAGGAGGTAGCAGGAGGATGCTTGAACACAGGTCTGGAGAAATTCTGGAGCGAAATCGAATTGAACAGTGGATTTCAGTGGAAATTCGAATTCTTTAGCGGAAAGCAAAGTCGCGTTCAAATGAAGAAAATATCATAAAAACGCGAAAATTCGTTTTATTTCCAAAGGCAAAAGAGGGGTTTTAGTTTTTCGAGGAGTGACGTCACTTTGGTACGGGCTGACGTGGGGCAGGGGGGCCGGGCGGTAAGCGGTTAGTCCCCGCACCGCTTATGGACAAGGGTGGTATTAGATGAGCGGGCAGCGATTCCATTAGAGTATCGACACGTGGACGGGTGACTAGTCAAATACCACCAATCCCCCGCGCGCTAAAACTCTGACAAAGGATGGGTAGCGGAATTGACGTGGAGCGTCGATCTGCGGAGGGGCGATCCAACGGTGGAAAGTACTGGGAAATGGTGGGGAGTTATCATGCGGGCCCGAGTTAATTAGTGTTTATTTAATCATCCCGGGTGGCACATTATTGGTGGAAAGAGGTTATTAATTAGTTCTGATAACTAATTAATCCCATAGTTATAAAGGGTCGGGGTAAATGAATTTTTCGCGCGGGTCTTCATTTAAAGTGTCGGGTTGGATGCCAGGTGGATGAGCCACGATGGCACGAGGTTTCTCCAAAGTTTTAGTTTAAATTAAAACTTTGGCTTTATTTATATTTTTGGGTTAAACATATATATCGTATGTTTAAAGTTTATTTTTCATATATGTTTTTATTATACGATAATAAATAAACATTATTTAATTACCATAAGGGGCGGGACTATGATATAAGGATATATTTAACCAAAGGGTTTGTATAGCGGGCTTTTAATGAATATTTAGGAAGTAATTACTTTGGTTAAAACATAATAGAGGGGTTTTTGGGATATTAATTTAAAAGGAATTATATACTTAGGATAGGGCATTTCACTAGGGATTTAGTAAATAGAGTTAAATGTTAATATGATAAAGGGACAAGGGAACTCAAAACACTTTGCTCATCTAAGAAAGTGACAATTTCTGAAGTAAATTGCAATATCTCATCTTCAACACTTAAACTTAGAATAGTAAGTTATTTTGAGGGATTTTTATGGAATTTTGCATAATTTTCCTAAGCAAAATGAAATTTTACTTAGGAAAAGGTTAAAGATGAATGATTATAATGATGAATTATCTCAAGTACTTAGGTCTTTTTTGATCATTAGGCCGAGGGTCCGGTCCCTCCAAAAGTCAAGGAAATGCCTTGAGCCCTCTTGATCTCCAAATACCTTAGTACTTTTTGGGGAAATTAGTAAAACTTTTAAGGGGAAAGTGATGAGGGAAGTTAATGATTTTGACTTTGCTTGCTGTGATTTTCCAGTGTATTTCCTACTTCAGTATTTGTGATGAAAGTAAAGGATCAAAGACATTTAGCAGCATCATTCATCAGATAAAACTTTGCAACATCATCTATCTACCCTATCTACTACTACCATTTTTATTCTTTATTAGGGTGCATTTAGACTTGCAAACCCTTTTCAATCTTTTATTTTCACATGATAAATCTATCTATTTCTACCCTTATTACATCCAAGGGCTCAGATTAAACTGTTGAGCACCTTTTATTAACTCTACCTATCTACTTATCTGCCAAGATTAAACTGTTTGGTCAGATATTTATTCTCTAATCTATAACATGAAATTGAAATATGAATAAGCCACGTTTAAACAGTTTGACCCTTCATAAATTGTGGCAAAAGTTTGACAAGCTGCACACAATTGTTTTATTACAAAAATGAAATAGTAGTGGCATTTGGATTTGCACACTTTCCTTGGTCTATTTTTTGTTTGGGGTTCACTTCTTTCACTTTTTTGACCATTTTATTTTTCTTACCCTTTGATTTTTCTTTTAGGGTATACCCTCTTTACATTTTTAAAATTTTTTGATTTTTTGGTTTTTCAAGAATATGGAACACCTTTGCTCAAGAAAAAGGTTTGAACATATTCCATAGTTCAATCAAGACAATCATGAAATATGACACCTATTGGTATAGGAGTCTAACAGCAGGGTCCATCGATAGTGTGGAACATGGGTACTCATTGGATGAGAAATCAAATTATGCATCCAACGAGTGTTTCCACTCAAAATTTTAGTAAACCCATAGGGAGATAAGTTGAAAATATGAGTTGAAAACATAGTTTTTTTTTTTTTTTTTGTTGGCCCTCAAAAATTTGATGATGTAATCTAATCTCATTTTATTATTTCTGCTATCATTTTATAATTTCCTTAGGAGGCCTATTTTAGACTTCAAAATTCCCCTAATGGGCTATTCAAGTTTGTATCTTTTCTATTGCTTTTTATCGTAGATGTGAAATTATACCAATTTTTTTCTCTTTTCTATTTCTCCCTATAACAGTGCGTAGATAATTGTTGCATGCCATATAGATTCATAAGTAGTTGTACCTTTATGTCTTCCTAGAGGACAAGGTCATTTACTAGATAGCCAAAGTTTATAAATTTGTGAAAATGGTGGCCTGCCCCACCATAAGTTTGGTGGCTTTCGTGTTTTGCACGAAGAAATTTTGTTGGAAATTTTCTTTCAATTTTCGTTAGTTGTCTCCAAATTTTGATGATGTTACTTACATTTTCTTAGCTATTGTTTGTTTTCGATCAATCTAATTAAATAAGGAGAGTTTATAGAAGTCAAAATTGTAGGCACAGAGGAGAGGGTGGAAGAGATGCGTTTCTTGGAAATAGACAATCTATTTCGATTGAACAACTTACTATCTGATTTGTTTTCCGATAGTGATATGCTTGGTAGGATGTTTGACAATCTAGGGTGTGTTTCTGGAAATGTTGGAACCAGCCTTTGTCGACGTATTCATGGGGAGAATGTTGTACATTTTGGAGGAGTGAGGACGATCTTGTTGTTGGCGTAGAACATATGGTTAATTCAGATTTGCTTTGAAATTTCTTCACTTCTGCATGGTACTTTGATATTGTTTGTCACATTTTTTATCTCGTATTTTTTGGTTCTTCACTAGTCAGATAAATGGTGGTCAAGAAACATATTTTCAACGAACACAACAATTATTAGTTCACTGAGTTGCACATGGATGACTGAGAAATCAAGAAAATGTACAAACATTATGTTTTCATTTTGTTGGTTTGGAAAAAGGTTAATTTGTATTGTATTTCGATTCACACAAGGGTTTTTTTTGTTGGAAACAACATTTTCTCACGTATGACCAATCTAGACAAATGACTTCCCATTATTTTATGGAAATAAATGATGCAACCAATGCTCCAATTGGGCGAGTTGTATCAAATCATTGCCATCCTAGACTTATTTTTGGTAGAGGCAATGAAAGGGCTCCCAATCATTTTAGTAGATACATGTTTGAGTTCTATAAACACTTTCGTTCCCTGATTGATAGTTTGTCTGTTGTACATATGTGCCAAGTTTGAAATGAAAGTTATCTTGGTATGCAAGTTGTGAGATGGCATGAAGGGCCCATTTGTAAAATATGTAGGGGTGAGAAAGGTGCACATCTATTTTCTCGCTTTAACAACATGGATCTAGGTGAGTATCCTGAAGTTCTTAAAGTTTTGACACAAGTAGAAGAGATGCTAGTAGTGCAAGTAAATCCAATATGACACGTGTCTCATGACCATGGTGGGAAATATAAATACAGTGGGCACATAATAAGTATTTCGCTGGATGTTTCTTCCATTGCAAAGAAGCTATCGCAACGTGTTGGGAAGCTAGATCTTTTAATTGTTAGAATATGAGGTGTTCAATATATATACTATGAATGCTATGTGAAGAGACAACGTGTGATGGATGCATTGCTTTACAAAATTGAAAAGGAAAAGTACTATAGGGATGTTGAAATCGACATGGATTCATTTACTTCTCTCCTGAAAGGACCTACTGATGTCTCTAGCAGCTTACAATATGTTGATAATGATGTTAATGAAATAACAAGGGTCGATAACACTGTTACCGATGAAATAGGTAACTTGACCTCAAACGGGAACTCTAGCCCAAAAAAGACTCAAAAAACATGAAAAAACACCCCAAAAACAAAAAAAGTGTATTCCAGAATGCACTTGGTTTTTTTTAAGGTCAAATTTCAACTTTTATAAAATTATGTTAAAAAAAAAAAAAAAAATCTTGAAAAAAGGATTGAAAAAACACCCTCAAAACAAAACCAGTTGATGCTGGAATAACAAAAAAAAAAATTTGTGTCATATTTTTGACATTTTTTTTAAAAATAGAAATAACATTTTTTAATTTTTAAAATTCAAACATTAAAAAAAAACCTAAAATTTAAGAAAAAAAAAATTTAAAAATAAAAACATTTTAAAGCTTAAAATTTAAAAATATATAGGAATAAAAAAATAAAAATAAAAACAAAATAAAAATTTTAATTCAAACATTAAAAAAAACCTAAAATTTAAGAAAAAAAATAAAAAATAAAAAATAAAAAAAATTTAAAGATTAAAATTTCAAAATATATAGAAATAAAAAAATAAAAAAAACAAAAAAAATATTAAATTAAAAAAAAACAAGTTAAAAAAGGAAAGAAATTATAAAAAATAAAATACAGAAATTAAATTTAAAAAAGAAAAACAAAATGTTTATGAAATAAGAAAAAAAGATATAATTTTAAAATAAAAAATATAATTTAAAGAAATAAATTAAATTTTAATAAATTTAAAACAAACAAAGAAACAAAAAATTATTGAAATTAAAAGTAAAAAAATGAAAAATTAATTAAAAATAAAAAATGACAAATATAATACAATAAAAATATTAAATTTAAAAATATATATATTAAAAAAACAAATAGATTTTAAAAAATAAATTAAATTTAAATTAGAAAAAATTATATATATATATATATATATATATATATATTAGATTTTATTAAATTAAAAAAAATGTTAATATTAAAATAAAAAATTAAATTAAAAAAATATATATATTAAATTTTAATAAATAAATGAATAAACAAATAAATTTTAAATATAAAGAAAAAAAAATTATTGTTCAAATAAAAAGTTAAAAAACTTTAAAAATCAACTAAAATTGAAAAATTGAAAAAAATAAATTAAAAAATATATATTAAATAAAAAATAAAATAAAAAACAAATTAAATTGAAAATATTAAGTTTATATATATATATATATATATATATATATATATATATATATATATATATATATATATATATATATATATAATTTTAAATGCGCAATTTTAATTGAAATAAAAAAAATATATATATAAAAATTTTATGTAATTAAAAAAATAATAATTAAAAAATTAAAAATTAAAAAAAGTATTAAATTCAAGTAAATTAAAAAAAAATACAAAATTTACTAAATTTTAAAAAATTAAATGAATAAACTAAACATATAATTTAATAATAAAAAAAAATATGAAAAAAAAAAATTAATTAAATAAAAAAAAAACGAAATTTAATAAAACTTTTTAACAAAATTTAGAAAATAAAAATTAAAAACAAAAAAAATGAATTAAAAAAATAAAAATAAAATAAAATAAAATAAAAAAATAAAACAAATTAAATTTCAAATATAAAAATTAAATATTAAAAAAAAATTAAATTTTTTTAATTTAAATTTTTTTTTTTTTTTAAATATTAAAAATTAAAAAAAAAAAAAAAAATTTTGATCGTGATGGCGCCGCCAATCGGCCTCCCGCGGTGGGAGGCCGATTCTGGGAATCGCCCTGAGGCCGATTCCGGCCTCCTCCGGCGGGAGGGTGTTTCTCGGAATCGGCCTCCCGCAGCGGGAGGGCGATTCCTGGAATCGGCCTCCTGCGGCGGGAGGGCGATTCCCGGAATCGGCCTTCTGCGGTGGGAGAGCGATTCCCGGAATCAGCCTCAGGACAATTCTCGGAATCGACCCCCTACTGTGGGAGGGCAATTCCCGGAATCGGCCTCCCGCCGCGGGAGGGCGATTCCCGGAATGGGCCTCCCGCGATGCGGTAGGTCGATTCCCGGAATGGGCCTCCCATGCTGCGGCAGGGCGATTCCCGTAATCATCCTCCCGCCGCGACAGGGCGATTCCCGGAATCGGCCTTAGGGCGATTCTCGGAATCGGCCTCCCGCCCAGCGGCTGGCCTCCGCCGCCACCTAGGCGGGAGGCCGATTGGCGGCACCACCACGATCAAAAAATTCTTTTTTTATTTTTTTATTTTTTTTTAATTTTTAATATTTTTTTTAAATTCAAAAAATTTAAAATTAATTGTTTTTTAATTCAAATTTTTTATTTTAAATTTAAATTGTTTAAATTTTTTTTATTTTTTTTTTTTAAATTTAATATTTTAGATTAATTATTTTTTAAAATTTAAAATTTATTTATTAAATTTTAATTTAATTAAATTTTTTTTTTTTAATCTTTTAGTTTATTTAGTTTTTCATTTTTAAATTTTATAAATTGTTTCATTTAAAAAAAAAATAGTAAATTTATGGATATTTGTTTTTTAATTATTTGCAGGTGGTTTTTTTCATTTTTTGTGTCTTTTAATGATAGTTTTTTTTTTTTTTTTAATTCTTTTATTTTAATTTTCTTTTCCAATTTTAAATTTTGTTTTTTTTTAATTTGTTTTTTTTTATTAATTTTAAAATTTGTATATTTTTTTCTTCTTATTATTATTATTTTAATTTAAATTTTTAAATTTAATTTTTTCTTTTTTGTATTTTATTTTTTTTATCTAGATTTTAATTTTGTAATTTAAATTATTTTTAAATTTTCTATTTTTTTTTTTTTTAATTATATGGTTTTTTTTAATAACTTATAAAAAAAATGTTTTTGATGTTTTCTTTTTTTATTTTTTTTCAATTTTTTGTTTTTTTCCTTTAAATTATGTGTTTTTTTTTCAAATTTTGTCATTTCTTTTGATATAATTTTTCGATTTTTTTTTTTTTTGTTTAAATTTTTTTTTTTACGAGTTAATTTTGTTCTTTTTTACATTTTTATTGGTTTTTTTTTATTGTTTTTATATATATTTTTTTATCTAAGTTTTGTGTTTTATTACCAACATGAAAATCACCACTCTAAAAAAAAAAGGTTGATGCTGCATCAATATGTTTTAAAATTAGCATGAAAATCACCACTCTAAAAAAAAAAAGTTGATGCTACATCAATACGTTTCAAAATTAGCATGAAAATCACTAACATTTTAAAACAAATATTCATACTTCATAAATAAAAATATTAGAGTGTCGAAAATGTGCTCAAAAAAAAAAAAAAGGTGATTCTGCATCACCACTTTTCAAAATCAGGTGCTTTTTATGCTACCAAAAAAAGTAGGTAACAATGCGGTTACCTATTTCATCAGTAACATTGTTCTCTAAGTATGTGCACGGATGTTCATGGACATAGATTCTTTCATAGATAGTATAGAAGAAAATATCTTGTCAAGAACCAAGCTTTAGAGAAATAACTACATACTAGTTTCTAGGTCCAATTGATAAGATGGAAGGTGATTGTTCCCAAATGAAAATCATGGGGATTAAACTTCCCCATTTATAATTGCAACCACCATTGTACAATTTATTACCTCTCTTCATTGAGCTATATGTAGGAAAACATGGTGAAGATGTCAATGCATAAATTCCTGATTTGCATGTTGCACCATGTGTTATGGGGATGGTTGCACTCCATTTATAAAATCATGATTATATGGATAATATAGGGATGATCTCCTCATTTGTCTCACACTGGACTTCCACTAGCCTAGTTCCTTAGTTAGCTTGATAATTTCTCACTTCGTTTGATCTTGGAGAATATGAAAAGAATTTATAAGCTCCACGACATGAATTTCAGAGCATTTTTTTGCAGGAGCCTATTTAGGTGAAATTACTTGGGAGTTTTTATATATCAAAGAGATTTAATTATTATCATTGAGTACCCCACTATTTATACTTTTCAAATTTCTTTGCCTTCCATAATGAAAAGATCTTGGAATAACGAACGTCCACTTCATTCGCAAGTGAGAGCTTCACCTTCATTTTCCCTAACAAATTGTAAGTTCAAGATTTCCATTGGGGTCTAGAAAAATTCCCCTACAACCCCTAGAAAGTAGACGGTTGTTAATGAATTCATAATTTTTAGTTTGATGTTGCAGAATTCTTGTTTTTCAAATACACATTTCATCACTTTCCAAATGGTTCTAAGATTCATATATACATTATCTAATCTCTTAATTCACACTCCAATGCTTTTAGTTTTTTAAAATTATAACCTTTAATTGGCTTTCTCAACATTTTAAACTTCATCTACAATGTATAATATTTGAGTGTAGGTATCCTTTCATGAACTTAGAAAATGAACACCTTTTGTGCTAATGAATTCTACATTTTTAGGAAGAGGTAACCTCAAACAAGAGTAATTCCAGAGCTCCTAAACAAAGGGAGAAATAGTTCACCTATACCCTATCCCACTCAAGTTTATGAAAAAATTGATGGGGATTCATTGATAAGGACAACAAAGGGCTATATCTAAAATAATTTATATACCCAGTTAAACGGGTCTAACCAAAATTTTAATTTAAACAAAATATGATTTAGAATTCCCAAATTTATCCTAAGTTTTTTCTAGGTCTAATTTCAAGGGCATACATTTTTCTTTGTTGAGATTTACTCACTCAACAATTTCTTGGGCCACTATAATACTCTTTAATTTTTATTGTTGTCAATAAGTGACCATGTTCCTCTGAATGAAAATTAGTCAAGTATTTCTTAAGCTTTCTACTATACAACTATCTGTCTAGATATTATTTTATGAATTGTATAGCAAAAATTGCTTAAGCATTCCAAATATCTGTCTATATATTATTTTATGAATTTTATTGTAAAGAGAGATAGACCTAAAGGATAACAATTCCTTTTCTTCATACTTCTTTGGAAGGAGTGCTATAAAATTCTTCAGGGTTTTAAGAATTCACCTCGAGGTTCTTGAATTTGTACTACATCATTTTTAACAATTTCTTAGAAGCACTAGAACAACTCCATTGGAAACACTTATGGAGTTAGGAGTTTTTTCTTCTTCAAGGGAAAACATTTTCTTCTATTTATTCATCCAAATTTGAAGTGATATACAAAAACAATGTCAATTTCTTGAGGAATTAAATTTAGTATCAGATTTTGGCTTTCTCTTTTGAAGTTTCTAGGATTCGAAAGAAAACCTTTAAAGAAAAGTTGTGCTTCTTCTCTCATTTCTGATTTCTCTTTTGGTATGTAATAGCCCTGGTTAAAACTTCATGTAAATAAAGTTAATGAAGGAAAAATAATAACCATGGTCATGGGACACTTATTCAAAGCCGAATGTTTGGAAAACTATCCTAGTGGGTGTTCATTTGTTTTATTATGGCTAAGGAAATTGGAAAAGGAAAAGGAAAAGGATTTGGAAAGGAAAAATGACATTTTTGGAAATTTATTTATGAAAATAATGGAAATTAGGAGAAAAGGAAGGAGAAAGGTTGCAGGTTCCATGTGAGGAGGAAAATGAAGGAAAATAATGTAAAATAGAAGAAATTAGAGGCCTCATTAATAAAAAGGCGTCTAAGGATCAACTAGTACTTTTTTGTCAGTTCATTTTTGGAGCTCTCTCTCTCTCTAATCTCTCTTTCACACACTCTTGGACACTTAGAGTTTTATTGGAGAAATCTAGAATTTGATCAAAGAAAGAAAAGGAAGGATTAAGGAGGAAAAGGAAAGAAAATATCAAGAAAGGAAGAGCAGGGCCAATCATCTACAACGGGATTACTTGCATATATTATTTTTTATGTGTTATCTCGTTGCTAGGTTTGGCATGCATGGTACATGTATGTGTATATTTGGTTCTCTTTTTGTCATTGGAATGGGATTTTCTATGTCTAATAATTTTCTTCAACCTAGCCTTGCTTTTTCAGATTTCCATGGTGTGGTTGGTTATCTTATATTTGGTTGAGCTAGATTGTCGAATGGTTTCATAAGTGATTGAGGTGGTCCCTAAAAGAAAGAACACCTCCCCTAGGAATCCCTAGACCAAAGAAGGTGGTATTGTGGTAACGCCAAATTTTCTGTGCCTTGGTAGGCCTAGGATTCCTCATCCAGTGAATGGAGAGATATATGGTAAATCATGGAGGTGCGTGCCCTCAATGAGGCCTAGGAATCCTCGAGAAGTGTATGGTGCAATATATAGTAATTCATGGAGGGTGGACTCTCAATTAGGCCTAAAATTCCTTGATTGGTGAATGGTAGGATATATGGTATGGCCTAGATACTAGGAGTCAGACATATTCCTCACAGTCTAGGTGGAGAAATATGGTGTCCCCCATGATTTTTTATGGCCTATTGATCTAATGGGGACTCTGATAAATCCAAAGGAAACCTGGTCTGGTTTGGTTTTGAGTCCCACTTTTACTGCTAGGAATATGGCACAACGGCTATTGGCTGAAATAAATATTTGGTTCAACCAATATATGGTCAAGTGTTTAATAGAAGTACCAAACCTGGTTGGATTTTTCATTCATTAATAAGAGGTTCTTTTCCTTAGTATTTCATGTGTAAATTTATTGGTTTATATGTAGTTTTTATGGATGTTATGTCCTTGCCATTTCCGTTGGTTATATGATGGTTATGAGTATTTTTTATGACATACTTGATGTATGGTTCTCATAATGTTTTGATTAGAAAATGAATGTACAATGTATATATGTCATAATATATGATAATGCAATTATTATGATAAGGAAACAATGCATCTTTATGATATTAGATAAGTATGAGACCCATATGCTCAGATATGCTATGATGACGTGTAGATTTCATATTTGTGACATGTTTGACGAAATTATTGTCATGTATAGTAGGTGTCAAATAAATTACTTGTACTAGTGATTCCATTATTATCTTTGTTCCATTGTTATTATTTATTTATGAAGGTTTCATGAATTCTTGGGAAGTGGTGTGAGACCTAGGCCTGAAAAACTCGCTTAGAATCTCGGGTCGCTGACATAGAACTACATTGAAAATTCCACAGTCATTGGCATGCCTTGTTGTGGGAGAAATTGGAAGGCCTCAGTCACATGAATGGCTTTTCATGGGACTGAATTATGGTCTAGGTCAGTGAAATGTCAAGTTTTCTCATGGGTTGGCCGCCTAGAAGTGTTAGTTGGCTCCTGGAGATTTTGTAGCATGTGTTGAAGGTCAATTTAGTTTCATTATGTTGGTTGCACTTCCTTAGCTATACTTGGGGAGTTGAATGGCATCTTAGAAGCATCTTGTCACATTTTTACCCCAGAAAACCCATTAACATTGGTAAATGCGGGACGAGGGCATTACATAATGTTATTAGGGCATGGTTCACCCCTTGGACTGGATGGGAAATGTGTTGGCCATGCATACATGTGAGTTACATATGTGTTGTGTATGCTTAAGGTTTATGTGCTTATTCTGTATGCATGGCGGTGGTCAACGTTGCAGCTTTGTCACCATGTGAAAGTTTCTGTTGTCATTGATTGGATGTGGTTTTCATGAGTATATGTCGGTTATGCATTGGTTCTACATGTTAATGTTTATATGTTGTTATGCATACATTGATATGGTGATAGTTGTCGTGCATGAGAACATGGTATGTGGTTGGTATGGTCATGTTTTGATAACTAGACGATGGTTGAAATGATGTTTATATATTGTTATGTTTATGTTTATACATGTATCATGCTAATTTGGTTGATCTTGCAGAGGAGATATCATCCCCTAAACTATACTGAGGTATGTTGATTATGTTATGGTTTGGTTTAGCTGACATGGTATACTTGCAGGAAATAGATCAAAAGTGACTAGAAATATGGTAGAATACAATTCACAAGACTCTCCCTATGGATCAGATGACCAGTGTGGTGGTGGGAATTCTTGTGAATTAGAAGACACATTGAGAAACTTGAAGGCGCAAATAAGAATTTTCAAAGAAAATAATGACATGATCATGTAGGCATGGGAGAAACAAGTAGAATTTATTGCAGTGATCCTCTATATTTTATCAGAATTGTAGAGACAGGGACATCTTTGGATCAACCATGAGCAAAAGGATAGGACTAATTGGGCATATGGCACTAGATGTCATGGTAGGCATAGGTCGGATAGGGATGAAACAATTAGAGATGGTTGGCTCTTGGACACTCCAGATAGGAGAAGTGATGGACACAGCCAATATGATCATCATCATTATCATCCTTACAGGAGGAGTGAAAGGGGATATTTTCCAGAAGAGTTCAAGAAAACAAAGCCTCCTACCTTTTATGGGGATTTGAAGAAGCTAGAAAATGCAGAGGCGTGGTTACTTGGAATGAAGAAATATTTTGAGTTGCATGGGTATATATAGAACATGAAGGCCAAAATATCCATCTTCAGCCTCAAAGGGAAATCAAACATTTGGTGGGAAGATATGAAGCAGGTTATAGAAATTAGGACAAAAGAGTTGAGATGGCATGAATTGAAGAGACTATTCAAGAACAACTACTTGTGAGAGAGTTAATTACATAACAAAGCCAAGGAATTTTATGAGCTAAACATGGGATCGATGATAAATGAGGAGTATACTAATAATTTCATGGAGTTACTGAGGTATGTATGGTATCTTAAGGATGAAAAAGATAAATTTCGGAGGTTTTTTAGTGTATTTCCATTAGCATTTACAAATCGGATTGAGTATGATGAGCCTCGGTCACTTGAGGAGGTCATTGGTAAATTGAAGAATTTTTATGAGTATTCAAAGCGTAAGACGAAATATAACCAAGGATGGAAAGGAAAAGATAAAGGTAAAGGTAAATGGCAGCCAAAAAGAACAAGACCTCATAATGCAGAAGAGAAAGAAAATGTTGCACCTAACAAGAATTTCAACCTAGTTAGACAGGGACATGGGCCAGAGCAACAGAATAGACGTGATGGTACATGACAGTTGTAGTGTTGGACATGTGATAAGGAGCATCTAAAAAGGATTTTTGTGTATCATGGTGGTAGGCCTCAGATTTATAGTGCATAGGAAGCACAAAATGTTGGAGATGTTGGGAAAATAATTCCTCGGAACTACACAAGATTGGATGATAGATAGGAAGGTTGCCAACCATCTATCATTAACATTGGTGGTAAGATT
Organism: Pinus albicaulis; assembly: GCA_034641835.2. Taxonomy (NCBI): domain Eukaryota; kingdom Viridiplantae; phylum Streptophyta; class Pinopsida; order Pinales; family Pinaceae; genus Pinus; species Pinus albicaulis. The sequence goes on along the minus strand of CM076572.1, from coordinate 1,094,126,627 downwards.
TTTGATCAAGTTGCTTCTATTTTTATTAACCCAAGATATAGATTGGATGATAGATAGGAAGATCACCAACCATCTATCATTAACATTGGTGGTAAGATTTCTGATCAAGTTGCTTCTATTTTTATTGACCCAAGATATAATAATAGTTATTTTGACCCTAACTAGGTAATCTTTGTTTGAATAAAGAAGTGCATGAAGAATATTGGTTAGTGCAGTTGGCTACAGGTACAAAGAAGAGATTTTATCATTGGGTAAGAGCTTATAAATTCAAGTTTAATGATATCCCTACATCAACACATTTGAAAATACTTCCATTGGGATCATATAGTATGTTATTGGGTATGGACTAGATATATCTTCACAGGACTAAGGTAGACTTCTATGATAAAGCTATTGAGTGTTTGGATGAAAATAGAGAACAAAGAATATTACAGGTAACAAGAAAGAAACATCATTTAAAATTCTGACAGATATGCAGGTAAAGCAAAGTTGCAGGAAAGGGTGTGTGTTATTTGCAATACATATTTCTAGTAATAAAGGTAAGGAGGATGAGGCTGCAGAGATATTAAGAAGGTAGACAATATTAAAAAAGTTATAGGATGTGTTATCATTATATATTTAAGAGATTTTTCCTCACAGGGAAGTAGATTTTTCTATTGAGTTGGTATAAGGCGCATCACCAACATCAAAGGCACCGTATAGGATGAGAACTCCAGAGTTAGTAGATTTAAAGTTGCAGTTAAAGGAAATGCTTGAAAAGTGTATCACTGTGGGGTGTGCCATTGTTCTTTGTGAAGAATAGGCATGGTACTCTCAGTTTATGCATTGATTAAATGCATTTGAATAAGGTGACGATCAAGAATAAGTATTCATTGTCGAGGATTCAAGACATGTTTAATCAGTTGAAGGGAGCAACAGTGTTCTCAAAGATTGATCTGAGATCAAGAAATCATCAGGTATACACGAAAGAAGAGGATATTTACAAGACAACATTCCAGTACAGGTATGGGCATTATGAGTTTTTTGTAGTTCCATTTGGTTTGAATAGTGCTCCATCTACCTTTATGTTCTAGATGAATGTGTTGCATCCTTATCTGTAAAATTTTGTTATTGTATTTATTGATGACACCTTGACATATTCTAAGAATGAGGAAGAGCATGTCGAACACTTAGCAACGATATTGATATTGTTGAGAGAGAATTAGTTGTAAATGCATTTTAATTCAGATAGAGGTACATTACTCAGGACATGTTCTTTCCAAGGAAGGCATATAAATGGATCTCGAAAATATAAGGGCTATCATGGAGTGGGAATCTCCTACAAATGTGGATGAGGTAAGATCATTCATGGGACTAGTACGTTACTATGGGAGGTTCATCAAGAAATTCTCTTGGATTTCATATCCTATTACACCAATGTAGAGGAAAGGAAATAAATTGGAATGGGTAGAGGAATGTGTAACAATTTTTAAATAATTGCAGAAGTTGTTGATGAGCACTCCAGTGTTAAAGATTGTATATCCATACAAAGAGTTTGTGGTCTGTATTTATGCTTGTAAGAGAGGACTTGGCGGAGTCGTTATGCAGGAAGGACATGTAGTATGCTATGAGTCATAGAAATTGAATGAACACGAGAAGAATTGTTGGACACATGATCTTGATCTCGCAGTGATCATCCATGCATTGAAGATATGGAGGAACTATATTCTTAGCAGGAGGTTTGTACTAATGAGCGATGACAATGAATTGAGGTAATTATTTGATCAATCGAATATAAATGCCAGGTAAGCTAGATGGTTGGCCATGATTAGTGAGTTTTACTTTGAGATTAGGTACATCAAGGATAAGGAGAATAGCATTGCAGATTCTCTTAGTAGGACGATACGGGCGAACCATGTAGCAGCTATGAGTTATTATGTGATAGGCTTACAGGATTGGGTCTTACAGGTAGGACAACTAGATAATAGGTACATGGAGCTTATGCACATGTTACAATAGGGCACAGGTGATCAGAATGTGGACTATTGTCTTATAGAAAATGGTTTGATCATATTTAGGGACAAGATAAATGTTTCAGACAAAAATGATCTCAATAATACTATCTTTTTATAGTTTCATGAAAAATCATATTTAGGTCACTCAGGATAACATTAGACATTCACAATAGTGAAGAAATTTTATCATTGGCTGAACCTTAAGAAATACGTGGAAGATTTTGTGGCTAGATGTTTGAAATGTCACTAGGTAGAAGAAAAATATAAGTGCCCAGGTGGATTACTAGGACTGATTCTGATTCAGAGTTGAATTGGGATGTCATTTTCATGGATTTCATCATAGTTTTGTCGAGGACATATGCAAAATGTTAGGTCCCTATATTACTAGTATAGTCCCTTATTGTTATTAGTGTAACCCCCTTATTGTTATTATTGTACCCTTGTAACCCCCATTTTGTTATTATTGTGCCCTTAAATTATTATTGTTAGGTCGGCTAGGATTACATTGTAGCCCACTAGGATTACATTATGGCCCCATGGACTCCTATATATAGAAAGGAGGTTTTTTGAATTGTATCATCCAAGAATTGTTCAATTATGTAATGTATTGGAGGTTGCCCCCTCGAAGTGGCTTATTTCTAAGGCGTTCATATCTCTTTTCTTCTATTTTTGGAGCTGGTTACACAACATTTGGTATCAGAGCTTTGGATTCTAGGGTTTTGCTGCTCCAAACAGGTCATCGTGGCATTTTCACTATAATTTTTTTTTCTATGAAGTTTCAGAAGCTGAAATTTTTACGGTGCAAAACTGAAATCTTGAGGAATATTTTCTAAAAATTTCAGAGCTTGGTTTGCAATATTTTCGGAGATATGATCTGTGGAAGTAAGGTCTTTTTTCAGGCTCCTAAACAGGTCATCGTGGAATTTGCACTATAAATTTTTTTCTATGAAGGTTCAGAATTTGTAATTTTTAGGGTGAGAAGCTGAAATCTTGAGGAAACTCTTCAAAAAATTTCAGAGATTGGTTCGCAAAATTTTTGGAGATATGATCTGTGGAATTTAGTGCTTTTTCAGGCTCCCGAATTTAATCACAAAGAGGTGATCGTGGGAAAATTTCAATAACTCTCTCTCTGAGCATCGGATTGGAGTGCCGTAAAAATTGGTCGCAAGTAAATGGACTGTAGTTTCTTGGATATCAATTTCAGAGGTGAAGGATGAAACAGTGACATGTGGCAAGTCGTACAAGTTCGCTCTACTGAAAAAGTCCATAATTAGGTCATTGTGGGAGATTGGACATAAATTTGTCTTGGAGAATCCAAATCAGGTTAGACCTGTGGAATTCAAAAGAGAATTCAGAGGGATAGTTCAGTGCTGAATTTCAAATATTGAAGAGCCGCAATCACAGAGATAATCCAATTTCAATATCGAGCTCCTCAAAAGCAAGAAAAAGGTGTGTTTTTTTTTTTTTCGAATTGCATAAGTCTTGTTTGAAGAATCAATTTGAATTGATTCCAAGGGCATATTGTAGAATATATATCATTATTGGGTTCTAAAATATGCCTCGTAAAAATAATTCAACACCCATTAATCCTTCAGAAGGCTCTACTATGACTCATGAAGATGAAGAATTGGAACATGATCTATCAAAATTACAAGAGCAAGTGCAGCAAATTTCACTCTCGCAAAGAGCAACAAAAAATGAAATGGAAGTTTTGAAGAAAGGAATGGAAGCTAAGATGGATGGCATGGAAGCTAAGATGCATGACATGAAATACAACATGGAAAACATGAAGAATGATCTAAAAGCAAACATAGAAGGTTTGACAAAGTTGATACAAGAAATGTTTCCTAATGGTGAAAAGATAGTAGAAGAACCTCATGATGAGAACAAAATAAATGTTAATCGTGATTTCATAAACTCTAATGTTGGCGGGAAGAACCACCATATTCCAAAAATGGATATGAGGAAGTTTGATGGAAAGGATCCTGTAACATGGATACTACAGATGGATCAATATTTTGATCTCCATAACGTGCAAAACACACAAAAGGTATGCATTGAAACTTTACATTTAGAACAAAATACATTTGTATGGTATCGATGGCTTTTGCTCCCGTAAAAAAATTGTCACTTGGTCAATTTTTACGGAGGAAATGATAGCACATTATGAGGATACAAAGAGCAACACCTTCTTTATCCAATTGATAAATCTCAAACAAAAGGGTTTAGTGGGGCGGCAGATTGAGGACTTCCAGAAATTGAATATCAGGGTAACTGATCTTACAGAGGAACACAGGATTGATCTCTTCCTAGGCACTTTAAAGGATAACATCCAACATGAAGTTCGCGTTTTGGAACCTGATTCATTGGAGAAGGCATTGAGGTTGGCAAGAAAAGTTGAATGTAAAATTATGGCGACAAGGAAGCCTACCACTCAATTCTATAAAGAAGGAAGTGTTGCTACGCCTAGATTTCCACAACCTACAAGGTTGACACCACAACAATTGGAAGAAAAAAGAGAAAAAAGGGCTTTGCTACAGTTGTGATAGCAAATACACTAAAGGTCATAAGTGTGCTGAGAAGAAATTATTTTACATAGATTGTGAAGAGGAAGAAGAAAATGAACAAGAAGAGGATATACACCGGGAACCAGCCCCAGAAGAGGAAGAAATGAATCCGACCATATCGTGTAATGCACTGGCAGGAATTACCACTCCTCAAACTCTCAAGATAAAAGGACAAATCAAGAAGAAAAAGGTAATAGTGTTGATTGATTCGGGTAGCACCCATAATTTTATTCATTGTAAGGTAGCCAAGGAATTAAATTGTTTCCTATACCCAGCACCAGAATGTCAAGTGATGGTTGCAAATGGAGGAACTATAAATTGGTCTGGAAAATGCCATAATATCAAGCTAACAATGGGGGAATATGTATTGACTAGTCCAATGCTTTCCATTCCTATGGGAGGTGCTGATGTTGTACTAGGAGTACAATGGTTACAATCTTTGGGGACGGTAGCTTTTAATTTTCAAGAACTTTTCTTGAAAAAAAATTTAGAAGGAAAGTAAGTTGAATTACGGGGTATTGTGGGGAATCCGGGAAAGATAATAAGCTCTAATGTCATGACAAAGCTTCTAAAAAAAGAACAATGAGGCTTCATTGCACAATTATGCTCACTAGAAGTTCCAACATCAAAATCATCTATTTCTGCAGATCTCCAACAAGTCTTGGACAATCATTCCAAGGTGTTTGAAACTCCCAAAGGACTCCCACCTATTCATGATCATGATCATGCTATTCATTTGATTCCAGGAAGTGTTCCTCCAAACATCGAGCCTTATAGATATCCTTACATCCAAAAGAGCGAAATTGAACGTATGATTGCAGAAATGTTAGAGGCGGGTATAATTCAACCTAGTCAAAGTTCTTTCTCTACTCCTGTAGTATTGGTACACAAGAAGGATGGATCATGGAAAATGTGTCCAGATTATAGGGAGCTCAATAAGCTCACCATTAAAGATAAATTTCCCATTCCTGTGATTGATGAATTATTGGATGAATTACATGGAGAAATTTATTTTACCAAGTTGGATCTTCGTTCAGGATATCATCAAATTAGAATGAAGACGAAAGATATTCCGAAAACAACATTTCGAACTCATGAGGGTCATTATGAATTTTTGGTCATGCCTTTTGGCCTTACCAATGCACCTTCTACATTTCAAGGGTTGATGAATTCCATTTTCAAACCCTTCCTTAGAAAATTTGTGCTAGTATTTTTTGATGATATACTAATCTATAGCGAGTCTTGGAAGGATCATGTTGAACATGTTGACAGGGTGCTCAAACTATTGCAGGAGAAACAATTATATGCAAAAGCATCCAAATGTTTCTTTGGAGTACAAGAGGTGTAATATCTGGGTCATATTGTATCTCACGAGGGTGTTAAGGTAGACCCTAACAAAATTAAAGCCATTAAGGAATGGAAAGTTCCCACAACCATAAAGCAGTTGCGAGGATTTATCGGGTTAACAGGGTATTATCGCAAGCTTGTTAAGAATTATGGGAGAATAGCAGCACCTCTAACAACATTATTGAAGAAAGATGCATTTTCATGGACTCCTGAAGCAACTAAGGCCTTTGAACATCTTAAAGAGGCAATGTGCCTAGCACCGATCTTAGCTACGCCAAACTTCACAAAAACCTTTATTGTGGAATGTGATGCCTCAGGAAATGGAATTGGTGCAGTTTTAATGCAGGAAGGAAGACCCATTGCTTTTGAAAGTCTTCCAATCAAAGGAAAGTATTTACAAAAACATATTTATGAGAAGGAAATGTTAGCAATACTGCATGCACTAAAGAAATGGCGAACTTACCTAATGGGAAGACACTTCAAGGTAAAAACTGATCATGATAGTCTTAAACACTTTTTGGAACAAAGACTATCTTCAAAAGAGCAAAAAAAATGGGTCACAAAGATGTTGGGTTATGACTTTGAAATAATCTACAAAAAAGGAAAGCTTAATGTTGTTGCAGATGCACTCTCAAGAAAGAATGAAGAGGTGGAAGCATTGCTTTGTGCCATTTCTATTATCCAACCAGATTGGATAACCGAAGTAAGAGAGGAATGGAAGAAGGACAAAGATGTATGGACACTCATTCAAAAGTTGCAGCAAGATCCTAGTACATATGATACATTTAGTTGGAAAAATGATTCCTTATGGTACAAAGATCGCTTATATCTTTGTAAGAACTCCCAACTAAAACAAAATATTCTTCTGGAATTGCACACTTATCCTTTAGGAGGACACTCGGGATTTTTAAAAACTTACCAGAGGGTGAAGAAAGAATTTTTTTGGGATGGCCTTAAATCTAATATTCAAAATTTTGTGGTGGAATGTTTAGTTTGCCAGCAGAAAAAAGTTAAGACAATTAAGACCCGAGGACTTCTACAACCTTTATCCATTACAAGTCAATGTTGGGAGGAGATTTCAATGGATTTTATCACAGGTTTACGTAAGTCCGAAGGAAAGAGTGTCATCATGGTGGTAGTTGATAGACTTACCAAGTATGCACACTTTTGTGCATTATCTCATCCATTTAAAGCAAGTACAGTTGCTACTAAATTTATGGACAGAATTCAAAAGCTACATGGAAGCCCAAGGGTTATTGTGAGCGACAGAGATCCCATTTTTACTGGAAATTTTTGGACAGAGTTATTTTCTTGTTTGGGTACTCAATTAGCTCATAGCTCATCTTATCATCCTCAATGTGATGGTCAAACTGAGATAGTAAATAAATGTTTGGAAGGATATCTTCGTTGTTTTGTATCTGATAAACAAACACAATGGGTCAAGTGGTTACCTCTCGCTGAATGGTGGTATAACACTTCCTTCCATACTGCAGAAAAAATGACCCCATTTATGGCACTTTATGGATATCATCCATCATCCATCACATCATATTTGAGGGAAAATTCGAAGGTTAAAGCAGTGGAAGATCACATCAAGCATCAGCAAGAAGTTCTCCAACTCTTAAAGGATAACCTGAATTTGGCACAAAATCGAATGAAACAACAGGCAGATCAACATCGCAACGAGAGAAGTTATGATGTAGGAGATTGGGCATTTTTATGGCTACAACCATATAAACAAATGTCCCTCAAGAAAGCTAAGAAGGGTAATAAATTATCGCCAAAGTACTATGGTCCTTACAAGGTGTTGCAAAAGATTGGTACTATGGCATACAAATTGGAGCTTCCTGTTTCTTCGCGATTGCATCCATTTTTCCATGTTTCATGCTTAAAGAAGGTTATAGGTGAAAATCTTCCAGTTAAAACAATATTTCCAGAACTTGATGAGGAAGGAAAAATCATATTGGAACCTGAAGCGGTCACGGAAACAAGAACTCGACAGCTACGGAATCGATCAATTTCAGAGTATCTCATCAAGTGGAAGAACTTACCCACTGAAGATTCTACATGGGAGGATGAGAAGTTTATATAGAAGCACCCAGAGCTACTCAAGTGTTGAGGACAACACTCTTTTGAAGGAGAGGGGCATGTTAGGTCCCTATATTACTAGTATAGTCCCTTATTGTTATTAGTGTAACCCCCTTATTGTTATTATTGTACCCTTGTAACGCCCATTTTGTTATTATTGTGCCCTTAAATTATTATTGTTAGGTTGGCTAGGATTACATTGTGGCCCACTAGGATTACATTATGGCCACATGGACTCCTATATATAGAAAGGAGGTTTTGTAAATTGTATCATCCAAGAATTTTTCATTTATGTAATGTATTGGAGGTTGCCCCCTCGAAGTGGCTTATTTCTAAGGCGTTGATATCTCTTTTCTTCTATTTTTGGAGCTGGTTACACAACAAAAAACATGATTCCATCATGGTTGTGGTAGATAGGTTGACAAACATAGCACAATTCATTATAGTGAAGTCTATGTATTCAACTAGTGATGTGGAACACATATTCATCAGAGATGTAGTGAGGTTGCAGGGTGTTCCAAAGAAGAATGTGTCAGACAAGGATGATAAGTTCACTTCCAAGATTTGGAAGGAGATGTTTTTACATTTAGGGATAGAGTTTTCCTTCAGCATAGCTTATCATCTGTAGACATATGGATAGACAGAGAGGGTCAATAAGACATTGGAGGACATTTTGAGGATGTAATTGATGCATCAGCAGAGGAGATGGAGGAGTACTTTCCTTTGGTCCAGTTTTCTTACAAAAATGGTTATCATGAGTCACGAAGGATGAGTCTCTTTGAGGCACTTTAGGGGAGTAGTTATAATACTCCTATTAGTTGGAGTGATATACTGAACAGGGTGTTGATAGGACCAAACATGTTGACAGAGATGGAACATGAAATGCTGGTAATCAAGAATAATCTAAAGGAAGCACTATAAAAACATAAAATTTATGCAATAAGAACATCATGTCTAAGAAGTTTCAAGCTGGGTAACATGTATACTTACGTATCAAGCCCAAGAAGATCTCCTTGAGGATTAAATCATGTGCAAACATGGAACCTCAGTTTTTTGGACCTTTCAATTTTCTTGAAAGGATTAGACCAGTACCCTATCGACTTGCACTACCTCCGATAGTGAAAGTACATGATGTTTTCCATGTGTCATTAATTAAGAAGTATGTTAAAAGGTATGTCATTACCGAGGAGGGTGTTCCCCCAAGGGCGAGGGTTCTATAACATTCCTGGTCAAAATGTCATCTAAATAAAGCTATTAGAGGAAAAATAATAACCATGGTCATGGGACACTTATTCCAAGATAAATGTTGGGAAAAACATCCTAGTGGGTGTTCATTTGGTCTATTATGGCTAAGGAAATTACCAAAGGAAATGGAAAAGGCTTTGGAAAGGAAAAATGGCATTTTTGGAAATTTATTTATTAAAATAATGGAAATTAGGAGAAAAATAAGGTGAAAGGTCATAGGTTGCATGTGCAGAGGAAAATGAAGGAAAATAATATAAAATTGAAGAAATTATAGGCCTCATTAATAAAAAGGCTTATGAGGACGAGTTTCTACCTTTTTGTCAATTGAGTTTTAGAGATCTCTCTCTCTGTTCTCTCTCTCACACACCCTTGGACACTTAGATTTTTCTTGGAGCACTCTAGCATTAGATCAATAAAAGAAAAAGAAGGAGGAAGAAGGAAAAGGAATGAAAATATCAAGCAAGGAAGATAAGGGTCAAGCGACTACAATGAGATTAGTTGCAAGTATCAATTTTCATGTTTCAATTCCTTGCTATATTTGGCATGTGTGGTACATGCATGTGTGTATTTAGTTCTCTTGTTTTATTTGGCATGGGATTTTCCGAGTATGATAGTGTTCTTTAGCCTAGCCTTGCATTTTTCATATTCCCATGTTGTGGTGAGTTCTCCTGTAATTGGTTGAACCAGATTGATGGATGATTTCAAAACTGAGTGAGCTGGTCTCTAAAATAAATAACACATGGCCTAGGAATCCTTGTACCAGAGAAGGTGGGATTACAGTAAAGAAATATTTTTTGTTACTTGGTATACCTAGGAATCCTCGATCGCTGAATGGAGCGATATACAGTAAATACTAGAGGTGTGTGCCCTCGATGAGGCCTACAAATCCTCGATCGGTGTATGGTGGGATATCCAATAAATCCTGGAGGTTAGAGTCTCAATTAGGCATAAGAAGCCTTGACCGATGAATGATGGGATATACAGTAAAGCCTAGAGACCAGTAGGCAGGAAAATTCCTCACAATGTAGGTGGAGAAATCTGGTGGCCTTCATGCTTATTTAGGGCCTAGTGATCCGGTTGGGATTGTGGTTAAGCCTGATAAAACTTGGTTTTGTTTGGTTTTGAGTTGCACATTTAGGCTTGGAATATGGCATGGGGGTGATTAGCTAAAATAAATATTTGGTTCAACCAATATATGGTCAGGTGGTTCATGGAAGTCCCAAACCTGATTGGATTTTGTATCATTAATAAAACATTATTCTCCTTGGTATTTCATGTGTAAACATACTAGTTTATATGGAGTTTTTATGGTTTTTATATCCTTTCTTTTTCTCTTGGTTATATGTTGGTTATGAGTACGTTTTATGATAGACTTGATGTATGGTTCTTATCATGTTTTGATAAGAAAATTAAAGTGCAATCTATATATTCGCTAATAGATGATATTTTAGCTATTGTGATAAGGAAACTATGCTTCTTTATGAATCTCAGATAAGTATGAGACCCCTATGCTCATATTTGTTGTTAGGATTTGTAGATTGCATATTTACTACATGTTTGAAGAAATTCCTATCATGGATAGTAGGATTCAGATTAAGTACTTGTACTAGTGATTGTAGTATCATCTTTGTTCCATTATTATTATTAATTTATGAAGGTTTCATGAAGTTCTCGGAAGTGGCCTACGACATACACTTGAAAAATGGGCTTGTAATATAGGGTCGCTGGCACAGAACTAGCTGAAAAATTCCACAATTGTTGGCATGCATTTTTTATGGCAGTGACTCAAACGCCTTAGTCACATGCATGGATTTTCATGAGAGCAGCTGAGGGTTCATATGAGTGAAAGTTTCAAGTTGTCTCAGAGGTTGGCCACCTATAATGGTTGGTTGGCTTCTGGAGGTTTTGTAGCATGTGTAGAACGACCGATCGGTTTTTTATTTGAGTTCCACTTCCTTAATTGTACTTGTGGAGCTGAATCACATCTTAGTAGTCTCTTGTCACATTTTTACCCCACCGGACTGGTTAACTTGGGTAAATGTGGGAGGAGGGTGTTACATGAAAATTTCCCATGTTTCCTTTTTATGCTCATTTTTTCTTATCCTTCTTCTTTTGCTAGAGTATTGGTAAAATGAGGTTGTATTACATCCCCTCCTTGATACGTTGACTTATCAACTTCTATTTTCAAAATATTTCTTTAGGTAAATATCATTTTGCATTTTCAAAAGTTCCCAATATTTATCTAAATGGTCAGACAAAATACCTTCCCCATCAATTATCAACTGAAGTGAGCTTATACCATCTTTTATGCTCCATAAGTTTTATAGGGGAAGAACATTTTCTTCATAAAATGTCTTTGATCCTCATTCCATAATTCTCTTGTTCTAATTTTCATGTATGGATGGGTAAGCTACATTGCCTTGAATTTTACAGGACAATTATTTTATTTTCTCTTTTTAGAGGGTCTGAAGCACTCTTCCAATGATCTGAATGAGCTCTTTTTAAAACGAAAGAAAAAAAATCGAAGATTCTTGAAGCCTGGTCCTTTCTACAACAATGTCATGGCCCTTCATCCTATGATTCCTTTTAAACGAAACATCATTGAGTAGGTCTTCTATGAGTTCGCTTTTTTCTACAAATTTTGGTAATTTTCCCCAAGGGCTATTTCTTTCCCAACAACCTCTTATATTTTCATGGAAACCCATACTAGGATTTAGGTTCCCTCAACTTATTATGGAATATCATAATAAATCATCCTTTCCTTCGAAATACCATTCCAGTAGGATTGTTTGCAGATTGAGGATTGGAAAGACCAAACAATGTAAATTTTGTCAAAAAAAGAGCCTGCAAAAAATTTGTTTGGAAGAGAATGGTTACCCAGAATCATCCATACCAATGATATTTTGCTTCCACTTTTCCCAGGTTCCACCAAATACCTAAGCCCTATTTGAATTATGACTAATGTGTTGTCCTTGATGGAAAACTACTTGTAAGAGGAAGTGTGTGCGTTGTACTTAATGGCAACCTACTTGGTAAATATGTCAACATGATGGTAGAAGGATGAGTATACAAGCTATTTTAGATGTTGGACAAAGGAATATTAGTTTAGAGACAAATAAATAATGAAGGTAAAGTTTGAGGAAATATATGTAGGTTCTGTGAAGCAAAGGCGTGCACATGCGTGAGTATGTTGAAGAAAAGCCTCATATAGTTTCCGCACCATGTTATTATAAATACCAAGGGTATTTACCATGGTCTTGGCTCATAGTAATGAGCGTGTAAATGGTTATTTGATCTCGTCAAATTATTCCATCGACATTAGTATTGTTAGTCCAAGTTGTCAATGATGGCAACAGGTTGAAAGACATTGATGCCAACATGGAAGATATCATTTTAAGTTTATCCTACATGATGGTGCTATGACCCCATGATTGATAAGTCAAACAATGGAAAAGACAAATGAAGAAGGAGCCAAGCAATGGAGAAGGCATTCTGTCACAAATAAAAATCAAGGACAGTCGCAAAGAAAAATTATGTTTACCTCCTTAAAGGCATCCTTCTAAATTGACACCTATGCCATCTCCTAGAGCATATTTTTGTCTTTCCGATCAGCTATTACTTGATCTGAAACTCCATGCCATTTGGGAGATATGAATTTTTCAAATTAAGAATATATTTCTGTTTTTGAGCTGACCTATGCTCAGGGATACAAGTCGGCCTCCAAACAAGGTCATAAGAAGGCTATATATATACAATTCGTACTCATTTATCAAACACAGATTTTGATGGTCAAGCACAATACTCAGTTATCAAACATACACCACAAAAACTCAAGTCCATACCTCATGAACTTAATGAAGATTTAGAAGCCTAGAAGGAGCTGAAGAAATTTTTGTTGGGTTAAACCTGAAGGTTGAGTTATCTATGATAGACCTCGGTCCTATTAACAGGAGGCTAAACAACAACTCAGATTGTGGTTCAATTGTTGGACAGCTCACCTCAGAAATTGCGGATAGGGGCAGGAGGCTCAAAACTCATCTGTGGACCTAAATCTTCAGACTTGTCTCACTTTGGAAGCATATAAATAAGCTTAGATTAGTATGTTTTAGGACATAGGGATAATCATCTTGGATAGATCTTAGATTACAGACTACAGGTAGCTCAAACTGTGTTTATAACTTGGATATGTTTCATCTTTTGAAGCTTATTAAGGGCAGTCACATTAGTTTGTAGCCTGGTAATAGATATCTTGAACAAGGGTGGACTACCCAGTGCAGTAATATCGGACAATTGTGTAGCAAGACCTGTGGAACAATCACCTACTCGGACTGTGTGAAGAAAAACTTGGTTTAAAGAAGTCCCGTGGAAGAATTTTTACATCTATCAAGCATTTGTAGACAAGGACAGTCACATATAACAGAGGACTCTTGGAAAAATTTTTATTGGAAAGTCAAGAAAAAATTTGTATCAAATTAATTGAATAGTGAAGAATCTTGCTGAAGTCAATTAAGTAAGTACATCACAAAAATTCTCTCTAAATACTTCTGAAGGATTGGTGTCCTTGGAGTAGGAGCTCCTAAACACAAGGTTGTTGCCTTGAGAAGATAGGGTCGAATCCCTAGAGGTCGGAGCCTCATCAAAGTCCAAGTTGGTGCTTGGAAAATAGGTTGGTGCATGTTTCATTAAAAGGATTGGTGCCCTTCTCTCATCTATTGTATACTATTATTAAAAATGGATTGAAGTTCCCTTTAATTCTTAATATCATTATTATATATATCTCTATATCTTTAATTGTGAATAATCTAACTGGCAATAATTAACAATTGAAAAGAAATACTAATTCACCCCCCTCTCAATATTTCCAACAATTGGTTTCAGAGCTAGCTTCTTCATTATCAGCCAAACAGCTGGAAGAAGGATTCTCAGGCAGAATGATGAACATTGAAGCAACAGGGAAAATTCATATCTTTGATGGAACAAATTTTAGTTTTTGGAAAAAGAGGATGTCCAACTATCTAATGTCTATTGGCCCTGAAGTATGGCACTCTGTTTTGGATGGATATAAAGCTCCCGTCGGTCTTCCAACTGATCCAGATGAAAGAAAAGCCTACATTTCTAATGCCAACGCTTTAAATTCCATCACTAGTGGAATCACCGATTCCAAATTTACGAAAGTCATGAACTGTGACTCAACCAAAGAAGTATGGGATATATTGGTTTTGCTATATGATGGGGACTCCAAAGATAAGAAGGCAAAGCTTCAAACCTATAGAAGACAATTCGAGACTTTGAAAATGGATGATGAAGAATATATTGCATGATACTTCCTAAGAGTAGCTAAAGTGGTTAACTCTCTTAAAGGACTAGGGGAAAATATTGAAGAAAGCACCATAGTTCAAAAAATCCTGAGATCACTTCCTGACATATTCGACTCCAAAGTAAGTGCCATAGAAGAAATGAAGGACCTAGATACTCTCAATATGGATGAACTTCATGGAATTCTTATTTCCTATGAGATGAGGAAAGGGATCCCAAATTTCAAAGAAGCAGCTTTGAAAGCCTCAAAATCTACTAAAGAAGGAAAAGGATGGAATTACAACAGCGATGAATCAGATACTGAAAATGAGTTAGCTCAATTTGTAAGAAGACTAAAAAGGGGATCTAAGCTAAAAGGTAAGTACCCTCTTATTTGTTTCAATTGTGGAAGAATAGGTCATTACGCTGCAAAATGTCCTCATAAACATGAAAGTGAGGATGAAAAGGACTCTAAAATAATGATGTACAAGAATAAAGGGTTTAATAAGAAGAACTTCTTCTCTGAACAAGATGATTCTAATGAAGATGAATTCGTAGTTATAAAGAGGAAAACAACTAGAAATGTGCATCAGTACAAAGAAAGAGATGACGAATCAAATGAGGAAAGTAATTATGTTGGAAGCAAAGAAATGTTATTCATGGCATTTACAAATGATGATGACTCAGAAATAGAAGATGAAAGAAACATGGATAGTTTGCTAATAAGTTCCATTGAAGAAAATGAGAATCTACAAAAGAAGATAATTTCTCTCAAAATAGAAAGAGAGGAAGAAAAAAGAAGGGAAGACTTCTTGAACATCAAGTTAAAAGAGGAGGATGATATCTGTGAAAAACGTGAAGCTGAAATAGTGCCCCTAAGAAAGGAATTGGAGCAAATCAAAAGGAGTTGGAAAAGCTCTCTAGCTCTTGACAACATTCTTAATACTCAAAGACCTCAACATGAAAAGTCTAGAATTGGTTTCAAAGGAGAATCATCAAGTACGAAGAATAATGCCAGAAGTTATGATGATGTACTCTCTTTCCATCCAAAAGAAGAAAAGTCATCTAAGGAAAAAGGTCACATCTCAAAACCAAGATTTGAAGAAAGAGAAACTCCAAGGAAGAATGTTGATTCAAGCTATGGATACTACAACAGGTATCAAACTATTTTTCTTGGGCATTGTTACAATTGTAATAACTTTGGGCATCAAGCTAAGCATTGCAAGGCTCATAAGAATGAAGCACCAAGATTGAATAATCAACCAAACCAACTGTGTGGGCCTAAAGAGCAAGAACAAATCAAAACTTACAATTCCTTTGATCCTTTGGCTAAGTTTGATCCGTCTTGCTCATTATGTGATGATTATGATCATAATGAACAAAATTTCCCTCTCAAAAAGGAAAAAGCTAAGAACGTAAATCTCAAAACTGATAAATGTGGCCTAGCTCTATGTGCTCATAGTGAAGAAAATCATTGGTTTGTGGATAGTGGATGCTCAAGACATATGACAGGTGACCAAAAGAAGTTTATCTCATTGAACAAGAAAAATGGAAATGTATCTTTTGGAAGTGGAGCTACTAAAATCACTAGAAAAGGGATTGCTACCCTTGTCAATGGACTAGGAAAGGCTCAAAATACCTTGTTGGTAGAAGGGCTCAAACACAATCTCTTAAGCATCAGCTAGATTTGTGACCAAGGAAATAATGTTGTCTTTAGTAAAAAAAATTGTGAAATAAGAGACTCGTCCTTAGGAGAGCTTGTGGCGAAAGGAGTAAGAACACCAAATAATTTTTACATTCTCAGTAGAATCCAAGAAGATAAATGTTACTTAAGTCAAACAAATGAAAGTTGGTTATGGCACAAGAGATTGGGGCATACATGTTTTGACAACCTAGTCAGCATCAGCAAAAATAATGCAGTAAGGGACATTCCAAAAATGTACAAACCAAATCAAGTTGTATGTGGCCCATGCCAACATGGAAAGCAAACCAGAACTAGCCAAAAAACCAGGGAGTTCTCAACATCAAAACCTTTGGAAATCATTCATGCAGATTTGTGTGGGCCAACTAGAACTCTAGCTCTTCAAGGTAAAAGGTACTTTGCTCTATTTGTTGATGAATATACTAGAATGATGTGGATATATTTTATACAATATAAATCCGAATCATTTTCGTGTTTTAAGAATCTTAAAGCTCTCATTGAAAATGAAAAAGATTCTAAGATTAAATGTCTTAGAATGGATAAAGAAGGAGAAATCACTTCGAAAGAGTTTGATAAATTCTGTAAAGATCATGGAATCGAAAGAGAACTCTCTACTGCTAGGACACCCCAGCAAAATGGAGTAGTTGAAAGAAAGAATCGAACCATTCAAGAAATGGCTAGGACAATGATACTAGCAATTGATTTGCAACCAAAATTCTGGAGAGAAGTAGTTGGCACTACAGTTTATACCTCAAATCGAACTCAACTGAGACCAAATAATGAAAAGACTCCTTATGAATTATGGAAAGGAAGACCTACTTCAGTAAAATATTTCAGAATATTTGGAAGCAAATGTTTCATAAAAATAAATGATGACTCACCAGGTAAATTTGATTCTAGAACTGACGAAGGAATATTTCTTGGATACTCCACTAGGAGCAAAGCTTACAAATCTTACAACAATATTCTATGAAGAATAGTGGAAAGCATTGATGTGAATATTGATGAAGGAATTCCAAAAAAAAGAATTGAAGATCATGAAGTTGAGTCTTTCTTTGAATAAAGTGAAGAAGAAGAATCTGAAAGTGAAGAGGAGAATGAAGAATCTCAAAGTGAACCTCAAAATGAATCTTCACAAACTCCCTCCAAGATCAAGTTTGTTCAAAGATATCATCTGGAAGAACAAGTCATCAGAAATATAGATGAAGGAATCTAAACTCGAAGAAGAATGATAAGCACCCCAAGGAAAAATGATGTGGCTCTATTATCTTTAATAGAACCTGAAAATTTTTCTCAAGCAAGCAAAGATCCTTATTGGATAAAGGCCATGGAAGAAGAAATGTCACAAATCGAAAAAAATGAGACTTGGGAACTAGTACCCTGCCCAAAAGATAAAAATATAATTGGAACAAAATGGGTATTCAAAAACAAGATGAATGAAGATGGACAAATCATCAGAAATAAAGTTAGACTTGTCTACAAAGGATACTCGCAAATCAAAGGAATTGAATTCGAAGAAACCTTTGCACCAGTAGCTTGAATGGAAGCCATAAGAATGTTTTTAGCATTTACTTGCTCAAAATGATTCAAGGTTTATCAAATGGACGTAAAATTAGCATTCCTGAATGGAGATCTCAAGGAAGAAGTTTACATGGAGCAACCAGAAGGATTTGATCTTGCTGAAGGAAAAGACTTTGTATGCAAACTAAAAAAGGCCTTGTATGGATTAAAACAAGCCCCTAGAGCATGGTATGCTAAGTTGGATCACTATCTGCAACAAGAAGGTTTCAAAAAGGGAGTGGCAGGTAGCAATCTCTACATGAATATGGAAAAGGAAAAACTTTTGATCACTCTTGTTTACATTGATGATCTAATATTTGCTAGCAATGATGAAAAAATGAGCCATGAATTTTCTCTAAATATGTCCAAAAAATTCAAGATGTTAATGATCGGTGAGTTATCTTACTTTCTTGGGCTACAAATATCTCAAACTTCTGCAGGCATGTTTATATCTCAGGAAAAAATCTTAAAGACATTCTTAAAAGATATGGGATGGAAGATTGTGCACCTATCAGCACACCAATGACCACAGATTGTAAATTAAGCAAAGACGATGATACCCCTCAAATAGATGCAACTCTTTACAAGTCAATAATTGGAGCTCTCCTATAATTAAATGCTATAAGACAAAATATTATGCAAGTAGTAGGAATGGTAGAAATATTTCAGTCAAGTCCTAAACAATCCCATCTAACAGCTGTGAAAAGAATTCTCAGATATCTGAAAGGAACAACTGATTTCGGTCTTTGGTATCCTAAGAGTTCAACTCTTATTGTGACAGCTTATTTTGATGCTGATTGGGCTAGAAGCGTGGATGATCGTAAAAGCACTAGTGGAAACGCATTCTTTATGGGAGATTGTCTTTTACCTTGGCTCAGCAAAAAGCAATCATCTATATCCCTTTCTACAGTTGAAGCCGAATATATAACTGTTGCTGATTGTTGTAGACAAATTCTATGGATGAAGGAAGACTTGAAGGATGTCAACATAGAAACTAAGCAACCAATTACTATTCTTTGTGACAATACTAGCGCCATTAGTCTTTCAAAGAATCTAGTAATGCACTCAAGAACCAAACATATTCCAATCAAATACCACATTCTCCGTGAACAAGTTTCTGAAAACAATATTAGGTTGGAATACGTCAATACAAAAGAGAAAATTTATGATATCTTTACAAAATCCCTTCCATGAGAAGCATGCGAGTATCTTTGCCAAAATATGGGTGTCATTACTCTTGCATCACATTAAATCAAGCAGCATGTTAGGGGTACAGTACGCTAGGGGGAGCAACATGACTGGGGGAGCACTTTTGCACCCCATTGCCATTGATGTCAAAGGGGGAGAGAAGAAAAATATTTCCATACAATGACAAAGGGGGAGATTGTTAATCCAAGTTGTCATTGATGGCAACAGGTTGAAAGACATTGATGCCAACATGGAAGATATAATTTGAAGTTTCTCCTACATGATGGTGCTATGACCCCATGATTGATAAGCCAAACAATGTAAAATACAAATGAAGAAGAAGCCAAGAAATGGAGAAGGCATTCTGTCACAAAGAAAAATTAAGGGCAGTCACAAAGAAAAAATGTTTTTACCTCCTTAAAGGCATCCTTCCAAATTGACACCTATGCCATCTCTTAGAGCATATTTTTGTCTTTCCAATGAGCTATTACTTGACCCAAAAATCCATGCCGTTTGGTAGATATGAATTTTTCAAATTAAGGATATATTTCTATTTTTGAGCCGAACTATACTTAGGGATACAAGTCAGCCTCCAAACAAGGTCATACGAAGGCTATATATATACAATTCGTACTCATTTATCAAACACAGATTTCGGTGGTCAAGCATAATACTCGGTTATCAAACATACACCACAGAAACTCAAGTTCATACCTCGTGAACTTAATGAAGATTTAGAAGCCGAGAAGGAGTTGAAGAACTTTTTGTTGGGTTAAACCCGAAGGTTGAGTTATCTGTGATAGACCTCGGTCCTATTAACATGAGGCTAAACAAAAACTCGGATTGTAGTTCCATTGCTAGACGACTCACCTTAGAAATTGTGAATAGGGGCAGGAGGCTCAAAAACTCATCTATGGACCTGAATATTCAGACTTGTCTCACTTTGGAAGCATATAACTAAGCTTAGATTAGTATGCTTCAGGACATGGGGACAATCATATTGGATAGAGCTTAGACTAGACTACAGACTACAGGTAGCTCAAACTGTGTTTATAACTTGGACCTGTTTCATCTTTTGAAGCTTATTAAGGGCAGTCACATTAGTTTTTAGCCCGGTAATAGATATCTCGAACAAGGGTGGACTAGCCAATGCAGTAAGCTCAGACAATTGTGCAGCAAGACCTGTGGAACATTCACCTACTTAGAATGTGTGAAGAAAAACTTGGGTTGAAGAAGTCCTGCGGAAGAATTGTTACATCAGTCAAGCATTTGTATACAATGACAGTCACATATAACAGAGGACTCTTGGAAACATTCTATTGGACAGTCAAGAACAACTTTGGATGAAATTAATTGAATAGTGAAGAGTCTTGTTGAAGATCTTTAAGTAAGTACATCACACACTTTCTCTCTAAAGACTTCTAAAGGATTGGTGTGCTTGGAGTAGGAGCTCCTAAACACGAGGTTGGTGCCTTGAGAAGATAGGGTAGAAGCCCTAGAGGTCAGAGCCTCATCAAAGTCCAAGTTGGTGCTTGGAAAATAGGTTGGTGCCCTTCTCTCATCTATTGTATACTATTATTTAAAAGGGATTGAAGTACTCTTTAATTATTAACATCATTATTATATATATCTCTCTGTATTTAATTGTGAAGAATCTAACTAGAAATAATTAACAATTGAAAAGAAATAGTGATTCAACCCCCTCTCAGTATATCCAACAAGTATGGGTTTGATCAAGTGTATTGTCTAAGGGCTAAGCTATATAAGGATATGGAGATCAAAGTGCTTAGAGGGTATGGAATGGGTTATTGTTGAATAATTGTTATCTAAAATAAGTGTGCACTAGGAGTATGATGATGTATGAGATCCAACAGATATGAAATGACTACATATTGAATAATATACTTATAGGTTGGTTTTATCTATGATGATAATGTTATAACATGTGTTTGTTACTGTGTATGCCAAGATTTGATTTTGACTGAAGTTTTATAGTGAAACAAAGGTATGACTCGATAATTATAGATTTTCACACATTTTTGTTTCAGAAAGAGCACATACACATGTGGATCTGCGTCTGGGTATTTGTGTATATATTTTGCAGTATGGATAGATATGTACATGGGTTTCAAGTATACAAGGCACGTACATACACATAAGTTACTCATATTAGTCGCGTACATCTGCTAGGCTTTTGCTGTATGAGATGATGATCATGGTTGATTTATTCTATCATATTTTTATCCGATTGAGAATATTAGTCTTTGTTGTGCTGAGATGAAATTCAAGATATAAACAAAGTGCTTGAGAATTATGGGGTAGATTGCAATATTTTCATGAGTTTTTATGTGTTTTTATGTGAATTTCTTGAGAAAATTAACATAAAAAAAACACTGAACAACAACATCTAAAAGAAATTAACATCACCATAAATAATAACACAAAAACACATGATAAAGGAGTTCAACCTGCCTAGGCTACGTTTCCTTGGTCCATCTCCCAATGTCTTGGCCCTCTTCTATTATGCTCAAAAGTGTGATTACATATTTTTATAATGATCAAATAGTTGTGAAACCTATTCCATCATCTCCATAATGCCAAAAAATGCCTCTGTAGCCTCTTTCTTCATCGAATTTGGTCAAAAACTGACTTAGTTCTGACTTCCCCAAGTTTTCGCACTATTCGCTCCACATTTTCCACAAAATCCGACACCATCCTACAAATCTGCCCAGAATCCTGCTAATGGAGCACCCATTGTCCCAAATACCCAGCGAAATTGTCACTGCAGTAATTTTCCCAATAAGCTCTTAATGCAAAATTTCTAACCATATCATATGGTTAATAAAACATTTTTTATATAAAAAATAACGCCTCAGTTTTTGTTCCAATCATTGGCATTAACACTTACTGGTGACACATGGAGGGTTGGCATTTACTGCTAATGGTTAATGACCGTTGGGGGGAGGTGGGGGGGGGGGGGAGAGGTGCTATCCTCCTACTTATCATCTCGCCCCTGGGGGTGACTAGGGTTGGGGCTAGACCCTGTCCCCCTCCTCCATAGTGGAACCAACATGAAAACAAAACCAACCTAAAACCAATGTATAGAAATGAAAAAATGCATGGTGCAGTGGTAAATCTCTCCACTTGTCCCTTGGAGGTCACAGGTTCGACCCCCACCCGCTCTTCTTGGACTTGACACAATTTTGGTGGCCCTTGGGTTGCCACATGGAGGCCCCTGGTTGGGCCACATGGTATCCTATGGTTGGCCACCAAAACAACCAATTAAAACGCAAAATTTCAAACCAATAAGAATGGGCCACTTGGCACCATTCCATTCGTCGATGAAAACCATTAACCAAGTCAACCTACACAGTCACCTTGCCAAATAGGCATGCCCATTGAACTGTACAGAATGTTGAATGGGTTGTCCTAAATTTTGTTTTTAATTTCCATGCTTGAAAAAGTGAACAGAACGTGTTTCAGGGAGCATACAATGTCAGTTTTTCATGAAATGAGTTGCGCCAGATTTAGAAAGATGAAATATATGCATTCATTCAGGTTTCACACCATTCCGAAAACTTTCATTTTTTAGCATAATTTTGAGCACCTAATGACTCCTCCCCACTAGAAGCTTTTGGAATCCAAAATATCACTTTAATTTGTTCAGCAGATGATGGTATAGTTCCCTCACCTTTCCAATCTTGATCCATTTCTCCTTGCTTGGATTTGTGCCTTTGAGCCCCACACAAAGGTAGTCTACACTCTCTTGTTTTGATGTCTTTCTTCTTCTGTCGAAAATTGTGTCTTGCTAAAGCTCATAAAGGTATTGTGGAGAAAATTCTTCAATGGAAAGAATTTGAACCTCTTCTCCTTGATCTTCAATCAATGGAGGCTCATACAACCTCAAGTTCTCAACATTAACAACAGATTAAATTTGTGTGTATGAAGGAAAATCTAACTTGAAGGAATTTTCAACAATCTTTTCCAAAATTCTAAAGGACCATAGTGGATTGGTTTCAGTTTTTTACCATCCCCTTGAATATTCTCTTTCCTAACATGAAGCCAAACTTTGTCACCATCTTGAAACTTGTGATCTACACGATGCCTTTATTTCCTTGCATTGTAATTTCATTGGATCTTTTCAAGATGATATTGCACTATTTTATGTATCAATTAGATTTATTTTATGAACTTATTGGCTTTGTCTATGTCGATATGGCCATCAATAGCAACATCTTTCCATAAAATTAAATCATATTGAGACCTAGGGAAGTATCCAAAACATGCCTCAAATGGAAATTTTTGTGTAGAGGAGTGTTTTACATGATTGTAAGCATGTTGAATGTAGTGCAAGTCTTCATCAGATAACTTAGGAAGATTTTTGCAGTATCATTGAAGAATATGTATGACTGTTCAATTACCATGTCGGTTTGACCATCTGTTTGTGGATGAAAGGTTGTACTCTTCTTCAACTTGGTATCCATCAAGTCTATTAGGTCCCTAGATTACTAGTGTAGTTGTGTATTGTTGTTAGTGTAACCCCCTTATTTTTATTGTTGTACCCTTGTAACCCCCATATTGTTATTATTGTGCCCCTAGATTATTATTGTTAGGTCGGCTAGGATTATACTGTGACCCCATGGACTCCTATATATAGAAGGATGTTTTGTCATTTGTATCATCCAAAAATTGTTCATTTATGTAATATAAAGGAGGTTTCTCCCTCGAAGTGGCTTATTCATAAGGCATTGATCTCTCTTTTCTTCTATTTTTTGAATTTGTTTCATAACATTTTGTATCATATCAAAGCCATCGATACCATACAAATGTATTTTTTTCTAAATATAAAGTTGCAATGCGTACCTTTTGTGTGTTTTGCACATTATTGAGATCAAAATATTGCTCCATTTGTAGTATCCATGTTATGGGATCCTTGCCATTAAAATTTTTCATATCGATCTTTGGAATATGGTGGGTATTCCATCCAACATTCAAGTTTATGAAATAATGATTAACATTTATTTTTATCTCATCATGAGTTTCCTCTACTAACTTTTTGACATAATTTTACATTCAATTTTTCTTTCCAACCTGAATGCCTTCTCCAATGAATCAGGTTCCCAAACACGAAACTCATGTTGGATGTTATCCTTTAAATTCCCTATGAACACATTAATCCTATGTTCCTCTGGAATATCAGTTACCCTTATTTTCAATTTTTTGAAGTCCTCAATGATCTCTGATCTCCAAAAATTCTTGGACAATCTTTCTTAGGTGTTTGAAACTCCCAAAGGACTCCCACCTATTCGTGTTCATGATCATTCTATTCATTTTATTCCAGGAAGAGTTCCTCCAAACATCATGACTTACAGATATCCTTATGTCCAAAAGAGCGAAGCAATTGCAAGGATTTCTCGGGTTGACAGGGTATTATCGCAATTTTTTTTAAGAATTGTGGGAGAATAGTAGCACCTCTAACAATATTATTGAAGAAAGATGCATTTTCATGGATTCCTAAAGCAACTAAGGCCTTTGAACATCTTAAACAAGCAATGTGCTTGGCACCGGTCTTAGCTATGCCAGACTTCACAAAAACCTTTATTGTGGAATGTGATGCCTCAGGAAATGGAATTGGTGTTTTTTTAATGCAATAAAGAAGAACCATTGCGTTTGAAAGTCGTCCAATCAAAGGAAATTATTTACATAAAGCTATTTATGAGAAGGAAATGTTGGAAATACTACATGCACTAAATAAATGGTGACCTTACCTAATGGGAAGACACTTCAAGGTAAAAATTGATCATGATAGTCTTAAACACTTTTTGGAACAAGGACTATCTTAAGAAGAGCAGTAAAAATGGGTCACAAAGATGTTGGGTTATGACTTTGAAATCATCTACAAAAAATGGAAGCTAAATGTTGTTGAAGATGCACTCTCAAGAAAGGATGAAGAGGTGGAATCATTTCTTTGTGCCATTTCTTTAATCCAACCAGATTGGATAACCAAAGCAAGGGATGAATGGAAGAAGGACAAAGAAGTGTGGACACTCATTCAAAAGTTGCAGCAAGATCCTAGTACATTTGATAAATTTAGTTGGAAAAATGATTCTTTATGGTACAAATAACGTTTATATCTTTGTAATAATTCACAACTAAAACAAAATATTCTTTTAGAATTGCACACTTCTCCTTTAGGAAAACACTTTGGATTTTTAAAAACTTACCACAGGGTGAAGAAAGAATTTTTTGGGATGACATTAAATCTGATATTCAAAATTTTGTGGAAGAATGTTTGGTTTGCCAACAAAATAAAGTTGAGACAATTACGACCCCGAGTCTTCTACAACCTTTATCCTTTCCAAGTCAACGTTGGGAGGATATTTCAATAGATCTTATCACATGTTTAACTAATTCCTAAGGAAAGAGTGTCATCATGGTGGTAGTTGATAGACTTACCAAGTATGCACAGTTTTGTGCATTATATCATCCATTCAAAGAAATTACAATTGCTACTGCATTTATGGAAACAATTTCAAAGCTACATGGAAACCCAAAGATTATTGTAAGCGACATAGATCCCATTTTTACTGGAATTTTTTGGAAAGAATTATTTTCTTGTTTGGGTACTCAACTAGCTCATAGCTCATCTTATCATCCTCAATCGAATGGTCAAATTGAGATAGTGAAAAAATGTTTCGAAGGATATATTCGTTGTTTTGTATCTGATAAAAAAAAACAATAGGTGAAGTGGTAACCTCTGGCTGAATGGTTGTATAACACCTTCCATACTGTAGAAAAAATTACCCCATTTATGGCACTTTATTGATATCATCCACTGTCCATCACCTCATCTTTAAGAGAAAATTCTAAGGTTCAAGTTATGGAGGATCACATCGAGCATCAACAACAAGTTCTCCAAATCTTAAACGATAACCTAAATTTGGCACAAAATCGAATGAAACAACAGGCAGATCAACATCGCAGCGAGAGAAGTTTCGATGTAGGAGAATCGGTATTTTTATGGCTACAACCATACAAACAAATTTCCCTCAAGCAACCTAAGAAGGATAATAAATTATTTCCAAAGTAATATGGTCCTTACAAGGTGTTGCAAAATATTGGTACTATGTCATACAAATTGGAGCTTCCTGCTTCTTCACGAGTGCATCCATTATTCCATGTTTCACGCTTAAAGAAGGTTATAAGTGACAAACTTCCAGTTCAAAAAATATTGCTAGAATTTGATAAGGAAGGAAAAATCATATTGGAATCTGAAGTAGTCATGGAAACAAGAACTAGACAACTATGAAATCGATCAATTTCAGAGTATCTGATCAAGTGGAAGAACTTACCCACCGAATATTCTACGTGGGAGGATGAGACTTTTATAGAGAAGCATGAAGAGCTACTCAAGCATTGTGGACAACACTTTTTTTGAAGGAGAGGGCCATGTTAGGTCCCTAGATTGCTAGTGTAGTCCCTTATTGTTGTTAGTGTAACCCCCTTATTGTTATTGTTGTACCCTTGTAACCCCCATATTGTTATTATTGTGCCCTTACATTATTATTGTGAGGTTGGCTAGGATTATATTATGACCCCATGGAATCCTATATATAGAAGGATGTTTTGTCATTTATATTATCCAAGAATTGTTCATTTATGTAATTTAAAGGAGGTTTCCCCCTCAAAGTGGCCTATTTATAAGGCGATTATCTCTCTTTTCTTCTATTTTTGGAGTTGGTTTCATAACAAAGTCCCACAAACATGACCAAAAATTCCCAAAAAATTGAGAATCTCAATCACTAACAATGGATGTGGGAAATCCAAAATGAACCCAAACATTCTAAAAGAATAAGTGAGTTGTTTGTTCAGTTATGATTTGATTTTTACATGGAATTAATATACACATCTTTCTGAGCCTATACACAACTACGTACAAATAATCATGACCTCTTTTTGACAATGGAATACCTCCTACAAATCCATGGAAACACTCTCCCATGGACGTGAAGGTACATGAAGTGGTGTGTACAATCCTAACTTCCTATTTATAGGTTTACTGACTACACATAATGAACAACCTTTAATTAAATGTGACACACTTTCAAACATACAAGACCAATAACAATACCTCTGAAGATCTGCCATTGTTTTGCTTACACTAAAATGTCCAACACTAAGAGAAGTGTGTGTTTCCCTTATGAAATTCACTCTCTCCCCCTATGGAATACAAATCTTGCCCAAATGATACAACAGGTTATTATGTACATGGTAGTCCAATTCCTTTACTTGGTTTCCTTGAATAAAATTCGCATAAAAATCTTGAAATTCATTATCTAATCCATATTGCTGAACATGACTTTCATGCAAAACAAAATTATGCTTGAGTAAGGTAGTTGCACTAACAATAGGCCTAGAAAGCATATCAACAACCTTATTGTAAATACCTTTCTTATACCTGATGACCAAGTGGAATTGCTGTAAGAAACCCATCCATTGAAAGTGCCTTGATTGCTGCAATTTAGTTTGTGATTGCAATTATTGCAATGGTTGGTGGTCGGTGTGTATGATGGTTTCCTTTCCCATAAAGCAGTGTTTTCACTTTTTCACACTTTGAACCAACGCATAAATCTCCTTGTCATAAGTAGAATATTTAATAATTGTACCATTGAAAGTTTCTAGATGAAATTAAATGGGCTTACCATGTTGCATAAGGACTGCGCCCATGGCATAGTCGCTTGCATCAGTTTGAATCTCAAAGGGCTATCTCAAGTCTGGTAGTGCAAGCACTAGTGCTGAACTGATATTCTCTTTCAAAGCATGGAATGATTTTTTATGATTGACTCCCCACTAGAAGACCTTTTTCACATTGTTCAATGCATCTAAAGGAGTTGTGATAGAAGAGAAGTTAGAAATAAACTTCCTCGAATATTGGGTTTCTCCCAAAATACTTCTTACCTTAGTGACTGTCTTGGGTGTTGGCCAATTCAAAATGACCTCAACCTTAGAGGGATCTATCCTCAACTCACATCCTCCCACAATATGCTCCAAGTACACCAAATAATTTTTACCAAACTCACATTTTGGAATCTTCAAAAACAATTTCTCTTTCCTTAAGACATCAAGTACTTTTCTTACGTGCATGACGTGTTCATCAAGTGATTAACTAAAAATTAAGCTATCATCTAAGTAGATGACTAAAAACTCATCAGGAAATGGCCTTAAGACATCATTCATCACACACATGAAGGTAGAAAGAGAATTACATAAACCAAAAGACAAAACAAGAAATTCTAATTTTATGGTAGCCACTCCTTAAGTCCAACTTAATAAATTATTTTTCATCTTTCAATTGATAAAGTAAATCATCTATTCTAGGGAGTGGATAGAAGTTCTTTAACGTAATTTTTTTCAATGCATAGAAATCTACACACATGGGCCATGTTCCATCCTTCTTTGGCACCAACACAATAGGTGACCCACGTGGCGAAGTACTTGGTCATATGATCCCTTTGTCCAACAACTCTTGAATTTTCTTTTTTATTTCAGCACTCTCCATCACTGACATCCTATACGTGCCAATGTTAGGAAGAGGACAATCTTACTGCAACTGAATTTCGTGTTGGAGTCCCCTCTTGGGAGGAAATCTCTTTGTTTCCTAAAACATATCATTATTTTGATTAACCACTTCAATCAAAGAAGATTTCAACTTTGGATCACAACCTTGAAATGCTTCATAATCAACATCATTATTTTGTTTAATCATAAGAAGCAAAAAATTCTTGATTGAATTCATTAGTATTTTCATTTTCCCTGAATTAACTAATGAAAGGTTTAGTTTCTTGCAATGAGCTCTCACAATATACTCCACACCATTTTTTAACAAGTGGTACTTTTTTTCATGGCGATAGAAGATGGGTTTTCTATCATAGAGGTAAGGGCTACCCAAAACAATTCCTGAAATATCAAGTGGTACCACATCTAATTCAACTTTGTCAATGAAGTTTGTTGTGATTGTAAACTGAATAATACCCTTTATTATAACATGTAAATTTGTGTTCTTGCATATCCAACCCAATAGATATGTTTTTTAATGAGGAATCGTTTTAAGATTAATTTTATTGAGTAAGTCTTCAGATATCAAATTAGCTTCAGACCCACTATCAAATAATGTGTTTATTTTTGTATGCTTTGAAATAACCCACGCATGAAATAATTTAATCAATGTTTCTTCATTTGCAGTACTAGTGTGAAAATTTCATGAAATGGTGCTAACAATAAATTCTTTTCCTTTCATACCCATGGCTATAATTTTAGTTTCATCACCCAAGTCAGATCCCAAATCCTGTTTAGTGGTTACAACTATTTTTTGTTTTCCATTTTTGTTGAATTTATTGGTCTCATATCTGGATGAATATTCTAACAGTGGTCTTCATCATGACCTTCTTTGGAACAATTTTTGCATGTAATTTTATCTCCTTCATTTTTAACGGATGCATTTTTCTTTCCCTTTCCTTTCAAACCCTTTCCTTTCTCTCCACCCTTAAATGTCTTTTTTTTACCCTCTTGTGGAATATTTTTCCCTCTTGCCTCTGTTAGTGTTAGTCTATACAGCCTATCACCAATTATTAAATGGGATCTTATCATGTCTTGTTAGGCTCTCAGTCAATTTTTTGTCATTTCATTAGGTCTTCAAGTAAAAATTTGGTCATTGTTTAGGGATTCTAGGACTATTTCCACTCCTTTAAAAAAAAATTACATGTTGGTCATTTTTATCATTCAGTTGAATGTACCATCAAATAAAATATCATAATTATCACTTCAGTCATCATCGTGATTTCATTAGGGTTTCAGTCACCAAACCTGTCATCCGCACATAAAATCCAGCAATGGAGGAGTGGTAATAGGTAAATTTGTTATATAAATTTGGTTTCAAACGTAATTTATGTTTCTAATATGTAATAAGTTCATCATGTTCCAAAAGTTGCAATTGAAGGTTCCAAAAAGCTACAAATTTCCAAAGGTTACAAAGATCCAAAGCTACAATGTTCAAAAATCCAAATCATGCTTGGAAAATGACATGTGGGGCCCATCGTCACCTTAAAGAAGTTAATTCATTTTATAAAAAGGACAAAAAGACAAAGGAGATATTTCATTTTCACTTACCTATCCTCCTACCATCGAGCTCTCCTCTCCCATTGCCAAGAAATTTGATGTTTTGCCTCTCATTGGAAATTTTCATCATTTCATTAAGCACAGAAGCATTGTGCTATGCACAAGAGTACGACACTATGCATCGCAACACTGCACTACACATCTAGCTTATTTTCGCAGCACACAGGAAGCCTACACTACGCATTTGGCTGAAAAAAAAAAAAAAATTATTGTTGGGTGAAGCACAACTATTTCCAAAGGATTTCTTCTCTTGAGGAAGGTTATATAAGCTAAAAAGAAGTAAGTACTACCATTTATCTCAGCCCTTGCATCAAATTTGCTTAAAATTCAAGCTAATTCCTTCTCTAGGGTTTCTCTTGTCGTTTCATTCTCATAGTCACCATACTTCATTTTCCAAGGTAAAAGCATCCTCCCATAGATTTTTTACTCTCCCTCATACCCAAAATCATCTCCCATACCTTCATATCCCCTCATTTCAAATTCCCAAGTCCCAAACCCTCAACCCTAGCCTAATTCTTCCATTTTAGGTAATTTTCCTAGCTAGGAATGTGTAAAACTTTCATAGCCCAAGTCCCTCACTAATTTCACTCCATTTCACTTCCCATATCTCCCTAAAACCCCTGTCTATCTCCCTAAATTTTCCTACTCCCAAATCCCTTCCCTAACCCCTTCATCTTATCCATTTACTCCTTTCCCCTGTTTTTCCCTCCTATCATCTAGTGTTTCATCATGGAGATTGATACCTCACCCTCAAAAGAGAAAAATTATAACAAGGGAAGCATGGTTTTGAGATTTCAACCTTAAAATATAAAAAATATCATTTCTTCTCCTTTCATCAATATTTTTTTTGAAGATTTGAATTGTCTGGAGTTTTGCAAGAAGATCCAAGAGGTTGGATATCATGAATAACTCACTGGAATTTTTTCCATTGCACTGAAGAGAGACAAAGTTACCTTAGCAAGGGTAGGATTTACAGTTTCAATGGATGCCATATCTCAGGCCATGAGCATACCTAATCATGGAAATAACTGGTTCAAGTGTGTGGATTTGGATATTGAAGAGTACAAACCCTATGTAAAATCACAATACAGAAATGAACCTTCACATGTTTTTCCATTTAGACGCTTACTTGAGAAGTATTCCCCATTAACGATAATGATAATAAAATACTTCACATGTGAAGGAATTCTTTCAAGAATCGACCATTTTCAAAAAAAAATTCTCATGCACATCACAACTGTGAAATGTCTAAATTTGTGTAATTTCATATATAGGAGCATAAGTAAATTTTTTGAAAAAGTGCAGGTGAAAGGAAAACATCTTCCTAGCCTTTTTCATCATAGTTTGATAAAGGTCATGATTCTACATTAGCTGGCAGAAAAGAACATGACATGGGATACTTTCATTGAGGTATACTTGCTCCTGCGTTCTCTTAGTCCACCTAACAAGCAACAAACACTATCACCAACATGTCAAGAGATGGGTTCATCTAGCAGGTTGGAAGCTCAATCACCAAAGGAATGAGCTACAAATAAAACCAAAGCAGTAGTGACCAAAAAATACAAAATAGGTAGAATTCGTGTTTTTTCTCATTAGATTGAGGAAGGGGCCAAGCCGACATTAGCAAAGCAGGCAATACCATTATAGAAGGATACATCTATGCATGATGAGGAGCATTATTTTGACTTAGTAGACTTAGAGGCTAGTGAAGAGAATGAAAACCTAGAGAGGATAATCAAGGAAAAATATGCACAAATCAATGAACTCCAAGATAACTTGTCAAGGACTAATTTCATCATTTCCTTCCTAGAACAAGAAAACAATCAGTTGAAGGCAAAGCAATTGGCTTTAGAGAAATTTCATTTTGAGGCTACAATAAATGACATGAAAGGAAAAGAAGTGGCTAAGAGTGAAGAGTTAGAGAATAATAAAGAAAAAATGACATGGAAGAGGCCAAGGACCATGGGTCTGAAAAAAGCATTGCAGAAGGAAAGAGAGCAAAATCCATCAGATGAAGAGTTGAGTTTTGAAGACAGGATAGCCATGGAAATCTATGAAAACAAGGATTTTTGGCTTAAGAATGTCAATATTAATTTTTAGAATCTCATTTGCAAGGCCAATAGGGATAATAATATTTAAAAAAACATGGTTGACCACTACTATGCAAGAAATCAAATTTTCAATGCCAAAGTCAAACAAGTGCAAGCAAAGTTAGAGGAAACCCTAAAAAGTCAAAAGGAGAATAAAAACTTGTAAATAATTGATGATGCTTCCATAGTGGCATACTACACCTTCTCAGGCATCTCTAGATTAATTTTGACGAGTTTTGGAGCAAATTTTGGCTTTTGTGAATTTTTGAGTTTTTTTGGCGCTTTTGGTCATCCCATATGTGCAGCAAGCCCACGCTGCACATTTCCTCAGAGCATCCACATACCCAAAACTCATCATTTTTGTAAATATAATGACCTCTAATTCATACCCATTTCATTGGTTTTCTGATATCCTACACTTATTTCAAGGAAAATGCAAAAAAGTGCCCAAAAAACAGGTTTTTGCCACTGTTTTGGACCCCTCGCTGCACACCTAGAGAAATCTTGGGAAAATGAGCATATATCAACCTAGAAAAGATCATTTTTCATGCTTAAATAGGCTAAAGACAGCAAAAATATCTAAGACAACCATCATAGGTCTCAGTTTCATATTTTCACTTTAGGAAGGCTCTCAAAAACCTCCTCCAATAGCTCGTTATGCATAGGCATAAAACCTGCTAAATTTCTAGAATTTACACTGTAATTCTATAATTTGTAAATTTACTGTGATGAAAAGATGAGAGGTGAATGAAATAGGGTAAATTTTAAAAATTAAATATATTTTTGGTCAATTTGAGTTTGTTAAGTGTCTTATCATTTCTTAAAGGCTTTGAGAAATGAAATCAAGTGGTTCAAAAAAGGAGGAAGTCAGTTTGGTAACCTCCCTTGCTTGTAGTAGACATTGAATAGGTGCATAATCTAGTTTTACTTGGAGTAAATTCGACCCCTGGGAGAGGGGAGAGGTTTTTTTTTTCTCTATCTATCATTTTCAGAGTCATTTGACTGGTTGGACATCAGTGGATTGTAATCTTGTAGCTTATAATTTCACTCATATTCAGAAATTAAAGTATGTAGTTGCAGCTATTATTTAGGAATTCATGTGCAGTGAGTTTATGATCATGTATATTCTCTGTTATATTCTTTATTGAATTATGTATAGCTACTCTTTCATATTGTGTATCTTCAGTGGCTTTCCTTATAGTTCATAGGAATAATTCTATTGATTTAGCTCTGTTTATATGGAAATGTCATCTTGTGTTTTATGCTTCCAGTTTAACGAATTCATGAATGAACATGCTCATTAAATCCCTCTCCTTATTTAGACTCACCACCATACCTAAAACACCCTAAACCATCGTAGATTTATTTCTACCTTTCTCCTTTATATTTTTGTAGATGTAAGCCCTTTTATCCCTAGACCTATCTACTTGGTTTCATCCCTGATCCAACATCAAACCCTAAATTTCTTAAAACCTACCTAAAGATATCATATCTAGCCTAATATATTTATGTCACGGTAAACATTTTTCTATGATCACAATGAGAGATCCCTTTGAGCTTGCTAGGGCTAGCCACTAGGCCAAAGTGGTCTGGTTACCTTTGTTGGTCTCATTTCATCCTTCAGAGAACTAGTGGAGTGCTAACAACCTCAAGGTGGGTGGATTGCACACAGACCTCATCTATACTAGTGGGATTGAACATATGGATAGTATGCCTTAGGTAGATATGTAAACCCCTTATATAATTCAGCAATGTGTCTTGTGAATGAAAATAAACACCTAACATAAGAGCTCTTTTACTAAATTATTGGGTGTTATCTTGCACACTTTGACCTTTAAGTTGTCTAAAGTTCTGCCAATCCATGATGGTTTTTTCTATATATTCAAGAGGGTAGAATTTTCTTTTAATTGAAACAATGAAATTAGACTAGGAGAGTGAGATATTACCATGTTTTCTAATATCATCTTGTGTCTTGGCTTCCCACCATACTAGTGATGCACCCTCCAGCCTCAAGGAAGCTAGTTGAATATTTGTATCATCATCTTGAAGGTTTTGAATTATGTAGTATACATCCAACTGAAAAACCCAATTGTCAAGATTCTCTACATTCACTTCACCATTATACATAGGCAGCTCAAATTAAATATCAATTTTTAACAAGGGTTGTTTACCAATTCCTTTTGAGGTAGGTTGAGGAGTATGAGTAAGGGTTGTAGTAGTCAAAGAGGATGAAGATAAAAGTGAATATGGTGGTGAGGATGAAGGTAGAGTAGATGGTGGCTTATCACCATTTCCATTACCTCCTCCTCCTGGAGAACCCTCTCCTCTTGGAGGCCTAGAGATTTGACCCTGCAACCTTGTATTCCTCTCTTCATAGAGGACCTTCACCATATATGTCATGTCAAAGAAATATTTCCTAAAGGCATTCTCATCCTTTGTCATTTTATCATTTCCCCCTTCATGAGACATGCTTACTATAGCCTCAAGTACAATAGGAGGTGAACCTTGTGGTAGAAATTGAGGCAATTGTGCCCTCCTCCTCCTTGCTCCAACTCGGGAACCTGCACCCACAATCTTTCCTTCTCCTCTCTTGAGCTTCAACCTTGTAAGAATTTAAACACTTGCAAAACAATTAAATCCTCCTTGCACAAGTAAACCTAGTTCTCTGATACCAACTTGATCTGATTGGGAATATTAGTGATTGTTGTGCTAAGATCCAATTCATAATATAAAAAAATTTATTGATAATTATGGGGTAAATTGCAAGTTTTTCATGATTTTTTATGTGTTTTTATGTGAATTTATTGATAAAATTAACATAAAATAAAACATTTAACAACAACATCTAACATACATGAACATAACCATAAGTAGTAAAAAAAAACCACATGATGAAGGAGTTCACCCAACTTGGGCTATGTCTGCCTTGTCCAACTTCTAATGGTTCAACCATCTCCTTTTATGCTGAAAAGTGTGATTACATATGTTTACAATGCTCAAACATCTATAAAACATATTCCATTAGCTCCAAAATGCCCAAAAATGCCTGTGTAGCCTCTTTCTGCATCGAATTTGGTGAAAAACTAACCTAGTTATGACTTCCCCAAGTTTCTCCTCTATTTGCTCCACATTTTGCACAAAATCCGGCACCATCCTACAAATCTGCCTCAAATTCAACTAAATGAGTGCCAATTTTCCCAAGAACTAGGGGAAATTGTCGTCGCGTTAATTTTCCCAATAAGGCCTTAATGGAAATTTTGTAACCATATCATATGGTTTAAAAAAAAAAATTATATAAAAAATAATGCCATGGTTTTTGTGCCAACCGTCAGCATTAACCCTTATTGTGTACACATGATGGGTTAGAATTTATTGCTAACAGTTAATGTTTAGTGAACATTTAGGGGGTTGGGGTATGGGGCTAGCCTCTTGCCCATGGTATTGCCTCTGGCGGTGACCAGGGCTAGGGCTAGATCCCATCCCCCTCCCCTATCGAAGAACCAATATGAAAATAAAACCAACCCAAAACAATGTATATTAAGGAAAAAATACGTGGTGCAGTGGTAAAGCTCTTCGCTTATCTCTTGGAGGTCACAAGTTCAACCCCCACCCACTCTACTAAGAATTGACCCAATTGTGGTGGCCATTGAGCTACCACGTGGTAGCCCTGGCTGGGCCACGTG
Organism: Pinus albicaulis; assembly: GCA_034641835.2. Classification (NCBI taxonomy): domain Eukaryota; kingdom Viridiplantae; phylum Streptophyta; class Pinopsida; order Pinales; family Pinaceae; genus Pinus; species Pinus albicaulis. Next base: position 1,094,090,693 of record CM076572.1, on the reverse strand, counting down.
GCAACCTGTAGTTGGCCACCAAAACAACCAATTAAAATGCAAAATTGGCCAAGTAAACGATGAAAACCATTGACCAAGTCATCCTGAATAGTCACCCTACAATGTAGGCATGCCTAGTCAGCTATACGAACTGCTGATTGGGTTGTCCTACAATATTTTTTTTTAAATTACTTGTTTGAAAAAGTGGACAAAACGTGTTTCTAGGAGCATACGGTGTCAGTTTTCCATGAAACAAGTTGTGTTGGATTTTGAATGATGATATCTACAAGGTCAATAAAGTTCTATACCATTCCAAAAACTTTTAATTTTTACCATAATTTTAAGGACCTATTCATGTTTGATATTGTCTGTCAATGATATCCCCTTCATGATAACTTGTATGTGAGTTTTGTAATTGAGTTGAATTGTTTTTGAATGAAATATTAATTTTAATGAAGCAAATATGTGATGATCTATAAGTGGTCCAAAGATATATGTTGGGGGATGTATGTGTTTCAGTTATTGTTTTTGTATTGCAGTGATTCAGATTCAGGGTTCAGCCTTTTTATATATGTACGAAGGTCTTCTTTATGGAAATAACATATATAAATAAATATTCTTCAGAAAAGTAGCGTATATACTCTAACATATTGTTGATCAGGGTTTGTAGTGGCAACAATTGGTTTCAGTGATGGGTAACAGTTTATGGCTTGGTATATTGATAAGTGGTTGTGCATTGAAGTTTCTAATATGTTTTGGTTTTGTTTGATCTAGTTGCATTGGTTCACTGAAATTCAATTATTGATTCAGTATGTTCAATAATTTAAGTTAACTGGTTCATCATATGGTTATGTATATACATTAGTAATATGTGACGGTTTTAGAGTGTGATTGAGTGATTTATTGAGTGGTAGAGAGATGAAGATTCAAATATTCAGTGTATTGAGATATGTATACAGGTATTATTTAGGGAAAGTGCATATATACGTCGATACGACTTGCAAAAATAGTGTATACATTCTGACATATGATTGAGTATTATTTGCAATCATAAAATTTGGCTTCTATAACGAACATTATGTGAACTCTAATTCTGATGAATAGGTATATAATGATATGAGTTAGATTATTCATTTATTTGTGTTGCTAGATTTAGATTCAATGATTGAATTGGTGATTCAGTTGGTTCAGTAATTGAGTGGTTTGCTACAGTGACTGGTTTCGGTGATGATAGTGGATCTAGTCTGAAAAATTGATGAAAATTGGCCTACAGGTTTGATGTTTTGAGTCAGGTGGAACCAATATGAAATATTATGAAACATGGTCCATGAACATGTTTAGGTTTGGATCCTTCAGTGAGGGATAATAATGTTCCTTCCAATGATAGCTGGTAAATGCGATCAACGGTTTGGATCCCTCTTTAGGTGGTTTCCGATAAACGGGATGAGGGGGTTGGAGCTCCCTCCCAATGAGTGATGGAGGAAAAGAGAAGGTAGTAACCTTCTGCAGGTGGGTTCCCGCGTTCTAGTATGAGTATGTGCTAGTACAATATTTTAATATGGTTTCTTCATAATAAAATATAAAGATAGAGATGATAGTAGTGATGGTTTTCTTCCATATTGGGTTTCCACCTAAAAATATTGGTATTCATGTGTGTTTATTTGTTTCTTATGTGCGATAGTTTATTGTGTTCTTACTGCACATGGTTACTATTTAATTATTTCATAATGAATTACTAATACACTGGTGCAAGTTAAGTATATGATCAATTGACTGAAAAGTTAGTTAACTCGATATACACTAGTTGTTTTCATAATAGTTGAGTACATACATAGGTTTACTTCATTATAGTCACATATAGAAATATGAATACGAAAATAAATTTTTATGTGAGTTTTTAAAATATTGATTCATCTCCCCCCCTCCCCTCAGTATTTTTCCAATAATTGGTATCAGAGCAGGTCCATCAGAGGAAGCTTTACCACTTCAAGGAGATCCGTCAAGATGATGGGAAACAAGAGTATGGCTTGAAGGAGGGATTCATAACACTATGGCAGTGATATATAAGATGTAGTGATAGTTACAAATGTCAACAAATATTAAAGTTTTGGATCACCTCTCTTTCTATTGATCAAGAATGAAGAAGAAGGTAACAAAGAATTATCTAGTATGGGATTTTGTTCTAATTTTGGTACATTTCCTTTTCTATGCAATAAATATAGTGATGATGACAATAAAAAAACTGAACGTGCACTCATGGTTAAAAGTGAGGGTAAGCAATCTAAAGCGAAATCAGATTCAATAATGATGCCTCTAGAAGAAAAATATCAAGGAAAGTAAGAAACAATGGTCAATGCAGATGTGCCTATGCTAAGCAAAGATAATTATCAACAATAGAAAGAAAATATGAAGTCTAATCTAATGAACCTTGATGTTTGGTATCTAGTATGAAATGGATACAACAAGATTCCTCCATCAGATGAGGAAGTGAAAAATAATAGTAAGGCATTGAGTGACATATTTTATAGCATAACTGATTCAACATTAAGTAGGGTTATGCATTATACAACTGCAAAGCAAGTATGGGATAAGCCATAATAAATCCATGAAGAAATATCAAAGGAACTAATAGGTAATCCTATCCATAACAATCTGTCAAAAAATGAACACCGTAACAAAACAACCTTTGTTATGTTAGTTGGAGTTGATGATTCATAAGAAGATAGGTTAAAAGAATTTTTTGATCTTAGAAAAAAATTTATCTTTCTTTTAAAACGATTGTTAATCTTCAAGATAAGTTGCATGCATATGATAACAAGGATCATATTAAATCAGTAAATGATGTTATGGAATCTAAACAATATTGTGAAGGTATTGAAGTTGAAATCGTCTCTCCAAGAGAATATCTTGAAAAATAAGATAAGAGGAATGAAGAACTACTTCAAGCATTTGAAGAAAACAAAAATGGGATGAAAGAAGAGATTCTCAAATTAAAGGAGCAAGTGGAAGAAGGAAGAAGGGTTGAAGAAGATATGAAGTAGTATCTAGAAAAATAAAGAAATATCAAAGAATGGAGGTTGAGGTAAACATTCTAAAAGTTAAATTAGAAGAAAACGATAAAAATTTGATATTTCAAGATAGTACTAGGATTTTGGATAATATTCTTTGTAGTCAAAGGTATCCCATCATCAAATATGGTCTTAGTTTTCATGAAAATATTGAAGAAGAATCTAGCTCAAAATCTATTGCAAGGAATTTAAAGGGTAACAATGCAAAACATGAAATGATCAACAAAGAGATAAGAATTCAACCTGATAAAAAACCAAGGAAAGTGAATCTTCAAAGGAAATTATTTAATCCTAACAATCGAAATGTCAATCAATTATATCCTCTGGTCAATAATGTTGAATGAATTATATGTCATAATTATGGACATATTTCAGCCAGTTGTAGAAGCATATTGTTTTAGGCAAGAAGTCATCTCACAAGAACTATATCAACTCATCGGTACACATGTTTATTTAATGAATCTTGTTCTACTTGCAACATATTTGGTCACAAAGCTATTTATTGCAATAGAAGAAATATGAAACAAAGATATTATGACTTTTCTACTCCCTTTTCTAGTAATATAAGATGTTATGCTTGTAACAAGTTTGGGCATGTAGAAAAAGAATGCAGGAACACATCAATGAATCACCAAAGACAACATGAAAGGTGGTCAGAAAATGTCAAAAGACCTGAGAAATATAAATCCACCAATAATTATCATAATCAGAATAAAGAATAAGAACATATAAGGTGTGGCATTTCTCTCTGCTCGTTTCAAAATTAACATTAATGGTACATATATAGTGTATTTTGTCATCACGTGGCTGGTGATAAGAGTAATATGGAGTCTATCAGGTAAAACCAAGCCGGTAAGGTAATTTTTTCAAATACTCCTCAAGAAAAAATTCTAGGAAAAGGTAAATCCATAATTAATAGAAATAGAAGAGCAACTGATAATTTATTAGTTCAAGGACTAAAGCATAATATTCTAATTGTAGGTAAAATTGTAGATAAAGGAAATGTGATTGTGTTTACATCAACCAAGTGAAAATTTATAGATGAAGAATCTCAAAAGGTAATAGCAAGAGGGTATATAGACCCAAACAAATTATATGTGTTTAAAGAATTGAATTCTCACAGGTATGAGGAGGATTCAGAATGAGAATAAAAGAAGATGACGCCCATTGTAGTCCATTATTATTACTAGAATACTACTATCAGTGATTGATATGGAAAATTTTAGGGGCTGATATTCGCAAATGGGCTAATATTCCATGTTTTTTCCAAAAAAAAGGTTCTCTAATTTCAATTTTTCTAAAAATTAATTCTCCCAAATTTTAAAGTATAAAATTATTTTACCTTAAAAATCGCCAATATTGTATATTTTATAATATAAAATAACTATGAATCTAAAAAATTTTACCAAATTATCATCAAGCATTTTAAAATTTGGATATTAGGGACTAGTAACATTCGTCAAGGTTGCTGGGATAGTGTTAGTAAGAGTGTTTGTTTTGTCAAAAAATCTGGTTTTTTTACTGGAACGAAGACCTAGCCGCCGGCGTTGTCGCTGCTCTCCTGTGTTCGGGGCCGCTGGCTGCCTCAGCCAGCGCTGTAGAAGGCTTGGCTGTGCATCCCATTAGTGAGAGGGGTCTCCGGAGCTCCGCGGTGTTCAGGGCCGCATTGTTTCGGTCCAGCTCCTGGCTACGAGCATGGTGCTCTGTGGAGTTTCTGAGCCTCGGTCTTTTCTTGGTATTATCCTTCCTCCTGTTTTTGGTTTTCAAAGGGGTCCTCCATTCTACATGCTGCTGACTACTCAAATGGTTTGCTGCAAGGGAGGACTCTGAGCTCGTTGATTCAGTGCTTGGCCTCGTGGCAGCTATGGAGTCTCTGGGTGATGCTCAGGTCCCCCCCACTCTGCCTCCCCCTCCTGATGCGGAAGCCTTCATTAAGCTTCTTGCCTCCCTGCCGAAGAAGAAAGCCTCTGAGGCTTCAAAGTTTGTTAAAAGATTGGAAGATATCCCTGAAATCTCACTCCCGCCTGAGGGACCGATCAAGGTCGCCCTCTCGTTAGCTGATTGTGCCTTGGTTGGCCAGTTCACAAGTCTTTGGCCCTCTCCTAAAGCCACAAAAAATTGGGTTGCTCGAAACTGGGCGCCTCTAATAAAAAACAGAGTCACCTCGTATTTTTTAGGAAGGGGTTTCTTCCTGTTTGAATTCTCTGATAAGGAGGATAAGGACTTGATTTTCCGGAATGGTCCCTATTTCATGGGACCTCAGGGCTTGTATCTAAACAAATGGACGCCCGACTTCGACCCTGTAGTCGACGTCCCTACTGCTGTTCCTGTTTGGGTAAGGCTTCCTAATCTGCCTGTGCACTGTTGGAACTGGGAGTCCCTCAAGCACATCGGGAATAGTTTAGGAAAATTTATCGACCATGCAAACAGTAAAGACCAATATGACTGTGCTAGAATTTGTGTCGAAGTGGATCTGGAGGTCGGTCTTCCTGAGGCAATAAAAATCATGGTCGGTAGCTAGACTCACATCCAAAAATTGGACTATGAGCAACTCCCGTTTAAATGTCGGAAATGCCATGTCTATGGTCATTTTGCTAGAGGCTGCCTGTCAAACAGTGAAGTAGAAAAAGGCAGTGAAGAAAGATGGAACCAGGTTAAAAGAACCAAAACTACTCACAAATGTCCAAGATCAGGAAACTCTAATGGTAAGGGTCCTCAATAAAACCACGTGATCCAAACTCCCCACATGGAAGAGCATAGTAATAAGTTTGCTAAGTTAACCTCAGCAAATGAAGATATCCTTGAGGTCGAAAAGCAGAAGGAGGATTCGCCACACAAAGAGACCCCCTCGGGCTCAAAGCAAGCTGAAAGTAACGAAGGCCGATCGAAAGAGATTCTCAATGAAGAGACCGAGGAAGTGCGAGTCTCAGAGGAATATGAAGAAGAAGGTGAAATAGGAGACTCGCAAACCTCGGCTAGAAGATCAATGAGAGGCCGAAAATCTGCACGAGAAAAAAGAGAGCAGGAAACCTATAAGGACAAACTCCAAGGAAGTCAACCAACCTTAGAGAAACTCCTAGCAAGATCTCCGAAGGTGACTAGAAATCAGGCTCAAAGCACTAGAGGTGCTCATCATTCCAAAAGCAAATAATGAAGTTAGTCTCTTGGAATTGTAGGGGATTGGGGAGCAGAATAAAAGAGGAAGCAGTTAGAAGCCTTATAAGATCAGAATCCCCTGACTTTCTCCTCATCCAGGAGACCAAAATGGAGGATAAAGATTTTCTCCATATTAGCAAGAAACTGTGGAAAAATAGTGAAAGTCAAGCTATCTCAGCAAGAGGCACTTCCGGAGGCCTGGGCACTGTTTGGAATGGCAGAAAATATTCTAAGTTAAAAGAGATCTGCAACACCCATTGGCTCTTTTTAAAGCTGCAGCATGTTGACACTCAGGACTCTCTTTGTCTCATTAATGTTTACGCCCCTGTCAGCGCAGGAGAGAAAAGAGCCTGCTGGGACTCCATCAGAGGACTGGCGGACTCGGAAAATCTATCCAATATCATAATCGCTGGAGATCTAAATCTAACTCTGTCCTTATCTGAAAAGCGAGGCAGGTGCACTGTCAGAGATCCGGCGAGGGAATGGATGGAGGATTTGCTTCAGGATTGGGATATGATCGACATCAAGCCAGTCACCGGTAAGTTCACTTGGTCCAATAAAAGACTCGGCCCGGGGCATATAGCTGCAAGATTAGATAGGTTTCTTGTTCATAGCTCATTTTTGCTCTATGGTCTTGAATCTAGAATGCATATATTGCCTACCTCCGTTTCTGATCATAGACCTATTAAGCTCGAGCTTCGGGCCAATGTGGATCAAGGTCCCATCCCCTTTAAGTTCAATTCTCAATGGATCAAAGAGCCGTCCTTCATGAATCTTGTGGAAGATAGCTGGAAACATCCAGTGAAGGGGTCGGCTTTTTATGTTTGGGAAGAAAAATTAAGAAAAGTCAAAGCTGCCATTAAATATTGGGTAATGTCCCTTCCTCACCCTACTGTGGAAAGGAAAAGGATTCAAGCCTGTTTAGAAAATCATCATTCGAGAGTGGAAAATGAAGATATTACCAAAGATATCCTAGACAAGGAGGCTGATCTTCAGCAAAAATTTCGTAAGGCAAGCTTGGCTGAGGAAGAATATTGGAGGCTCAAATCTCGGTGTCTTTGGATCAAGGCCAGAGATAGGAACTCCTCTTTCTTTCATAAACAAGCCCAGGCTCGGAAGAACTTTAACTCCATCACAGAAATCAAAGATGAGACCAACAAGCATTCAGACATTCAAAGCATAAAAAGAGCTGCATTTCTCCATTTTAAGAATCTGTATAGCGAAGAGGAGGGGCTGGGGTATAATCCAACCCTGGTGAACGAGGTACCCACTTTGATCTCCCCCAGAAAAAATAAGTATCTGGAAGCAGAGGTAACTAACTCTAAAATAAAAAATGCTCTTTTTGCAATGGAGCCAGATAAGGCACTTGGCCCTGATGGGTTTACTGCCAGGTTCCTGCAGGCTTGCTGGCTGATCATTGAAAAAGACTTATGTAGGATGCTTCGGAAATCTCAAGACTGCCATAAAATCAGGGGAAGCACTAATTCGGCGTTCCTAGCCCTCGTCCCCAAGGAAAATGGAGCCAACTCATTCAGCAGATTTAGGCCTATATCTCTTTGCAATATAGGATATAAGCTGATAACTAAAGTTATTGCAAACAAATTAAAAACCATCCTACCTGACATCATTCCTGAGAATCAGGGAGGCTTTATCAAAGGTAGGCAGATCGTAGACAATTACATCCCTGTTCAGGAGGCAATTCACTCTAGTCAGCTCCGGAAAGAGAAAGGAATGGTTATAAAGCTTGACTTAGAAAGTGCCTTTGACAGGGTGAGACACAGATTTCTATTGGATACCCTGCACAAGTTTGGCTTTGGGTCTAAATTTATCAAATGGATTCAGGCTTGTATTAGTGAACCATGGATTGCTCCCTTGGTGAATGGGAGGGCAACTGATTTTTTCAAAGCTTCCCAAGGACTGAGGCAAGGGTGTCCTCTCTCGCCACTGCTCTTTGTACTCCAAGCTTCTGTCCTCAGCTTCCTCTTGAATAAGAAGCAACATGATCAAGAGATTTTGGGCCTGTGCATTGCAAGGGGGGTTAAAAGTATAAATCATGCTTTATTTGCTGATGACTCCATCTTACTGGGTGCAGCCTCTATCCCCTCGGCCAATAATTTTAAAGAGGTGGTGGATGGGTATTGTGAGGTCTCTGGAAGCAAGCTTAATAAAGGAAAATGCCATATCTATTGCTGGAACACTTCGGCCACTACCCTTCAAGCAATCTCCTCCTGTTTTGGTGTCGCTGCCTCCTCTTCATGGACGTCCTTTAAGTATTTGGGGCTCCCCATATTCCAAAAAGGCTCCCTAAGCAGAAACTGGCTTCCTCTGCTGGAAAAATTCAAAGTCAAGATTTAGGCCTGGGGCTACAATTGGCTAAATCTGGCTGGTAAGTCTGTGCTCATCAAAGTTGTCTTAAACAATCTCCCAATTTATCAATTTGCAGTCATGTTGGCACCAATTGGCATTATGAAAAAGATGGAGGATCATATCAGAAAATTCTTCTGGAAAGGAGGGAAATCGAATGACAAAAAAATCCCTTTAATCAGCTGGGATAAAATCTCCTTTCCAAGAATGGAAGGAGGCCTATACTTCAAGAGTATCAGCATTCAAATGTAGCGGTGGGGGCGAAGCTGTTATGGTGAATTATTGCACCAAATCTGGGATGGGCGCAGCTGGCGCTGTGGAAAAAATACTTTTGTGGAAAGAGGAAAAGATGTATGGATAACCCCATTGCTAAATCTGGCTCGATGATCCATAAGCTCTGTGCTAAAGCTCACTGTTTAATCATTCAACACGCTCATTGGATCCCGGGCAATGGCAAACACATAAAAATTTGGGAGGATCGTATCATGGCCTGTGATCCTATTGCTGATGACAATTCCCTTAGCATGTTGAAAGATTGGATGACTAGAGCCAGTTTTATTACTCTTTGGGACATTTCCCAGTGGGTGGGCGACGTCTGGCAAAATTGGATTGAGCTTGAGGTCCCTCCTAACCTGTTCAAGGAGCGTGAAAGTCTTCTTGGCCGTTTACAAGGCAAAGCCCCTTTAAACAGAAGAAAGCCAGATATCCATGGATGGGGTTCGATTCTAGGGAGTTATGCAGTCTCAAAGGGCTACAATCAATTGATATCTCGCCCCCATGTCCCTCCCGATCCTGAGCCTTGGAAAGGCATTTGGTCTCACTCTTCGATTCCAAAAATTGATATATTCTGCTGGCTCCTCTGTCATAAGCGGATCTTGACTGATGATAGACTTCAGAAACGGGGTTTCCAGGGGCCATCGAGATGCTCGCTCTGTGGTGTTAATGAAGAGTCTGCCTCCCATTTGATGCTCCACTGTAGCTTTGGGGCAGAGATTTGGCATGAGTTCTTAAGACCATGGAGTTCTAACTTTGCCTTACCCGCAAATATCACTGATCTGTTCTCGAACTGGAGGGCTAAGTTTCCTGGAACCTCTTCCAAGAACAGTCACATTACTACTACCTGGCTCGCGCTCCCTAAAATTATTTTATGGCACGTTTGGCTGGAACGAAACCAGCGGATCTTCAGAGGCAACAAGATTGATATCAAAATCGTGATGGTTAAAATTAAATGCCAGTTAAAGGACTGTCTTGGTGATCATCTGGACTGAGTGGATCTGTGCGAGCAAGATTCAATATGGGTCGATATGCTCGGCCTGCACTTCAATGCCTGTGTTCGGTCTCCCATCCTCCTCAAATAATGGCAAATTCGGATGAGCGCAGATGAATTTTCTGAGTATTGCGCTAAGTTAGATTACTCAGTCCTATTCTTCGACGAAGCTGCTAAGGGGAATCCAGGATCTTCTGGTGCTGGTGGTATTGTCAAAAGTGCTGATGGTAGAAGTGTGATCAGATATGCCTGAGGGGTGGGCTACAACACCAGCTTCCAAGCCGAAGCGCTGGCCCTCCTCCAAGGTCTTAAACAACTTATCTCTCTTGGTATCTCTGATGCTACAGTCTTTGGAGACTCCCAATCCATTATTCAAATCATGGTTGACAAATCTTCTCCCTCAGATCTAAGACTTTCAAGATTGATGACCAGAATTAATACTTTAGCGAATTGTTTTCAGAGACTGAATTTTTTTCATGTCAAGAGAGATCTCAATAAAGAAGCCGATGCAGAGGCCAACAAAGCAGTCCTCCTCTCCCTTGGAGTCCTCCAAAGAGATGGAGTCATTTGCTGGGATCCCATTCCTTAAATCTCTAGCTTTATGTTTTATTGTCTTTTATTGGATCAGTTCGTTTGTATCTTCAAATTTGGTAAGGCAGCGGAAATCGGTTATATCCTGGATTGTGAAAAAAGTTGGCCTTCAAGTGAAAGGGCCCTTTTGTTCCCTGCTGGAGAGATTTTGGGCACTTCCCTTACATACTGTAAACTGAATTGAGGCTTTAAGGCCATAAATCAATATACTCCACTAACCGTTTCTGTAAAAAAAAAAAAAAACATTCGTCAAGGTTGCTAAACTTAACGATAAACTTATGTCCTTAAAATTTCCCCTGGTGACTGTAGAAGTGATGTGAGGTGCTTAACCTCATGAGAGCAGAAGATAATTATCAGGTCCTCAGGATCAGTGATGTGTAATATCAGGGGGGGAAATACATATATTGATGGTGATTTATATGGTTGTTTTGATATTCATGTTTCTTATATTATTGACAATGCATCTGATGTAGTAACAGTGAATAGTTACAGACAATACAGGCTCAGGAGGAGTTGCAGTTATGAAGGTTCAGGAACTTAATTTTTGTACGCAGATCTCATGAAAGAGAGTCACATATATACATGATTTCTGATCTAAATAAATGTTTATGTTTCTCTATGATCAAGAAATATTTTCAGATGCTCAGATACTATTTAGAAGTAATTTTATCTTGTGAGGGATTATGAGTTGCTGCAATATAACATTCGTACTTTGGTTCCTTTTGTTAGATTTACTCATTGATGAAGTTTCCTTAATCACCTTACTGATCGATGAGTTGATCAGAATTGAAAGTGAACAGATGGCATGGATTCAGGAGGACCATTAGATATGCTTCTAATAGTTCATTTTTGGAATTATTATAATTCTTATATTAGCAATACTGCTGAAGATTCTCATGTTGCAATTTTTTTTTCGAATGATGATTATATGTTGCATCATGCTATATTGATCTCATGATGCATGGGTTTCTTATGGTGAATGATGCTTATATATTTCTTGAGCCACATAGTTGTTATGATGTTGTTGATCATATTTTTGATGATAGAAGACTCTCTTTTTCAACACACCTATTGATGAGGCATGCATGTATTAATGGTGCATATGATATGTTGAGGATTGATGTTCTTCTGATATGTGGAAGGAGCATGTAGATCTTTTTTATCTCATGTTAGGCTCATTTTATGATGATGTTTTTGTCATCATATGACATGGAAAGAGAATTTTGATCTTGTTTATATGAGATCAAGGATATGGGTTGATTTCCTAACCTTATGATTTTTTTATGATGATGACGATTTCATACATATTGAAGAAAGGGACCTTTTGGATGACTAGTTGAGTTGCATATTGGTGAAATTTTTTTTGGTGGGATAATTCTTATTTTATGAAGATAATGGGCCAAGAGAATGATGTTCCTTTACGTTTCATGAAGACATGGTTATTGATATACTACTGCTACATACTTAGAGACATGGCATATTTAGTCACATATTTATGATGTTGAAGGATAATTCTACATTGTCATATCATACCTCATGATGATATTATTGGTTCTCACATATGTTGCTTTATGCCTTTGGTGAATGTGGATTGAGTCTCTTCCTACTAAGGGAAAGATCAAGTTTAACTTGATGAGATCAAAGGGGATGATTTCTACAGACCAATATTGTGTTCTTGATAATGCATACTTCATCATAAGTTGATGATATTGGAACTACATAGATTCTTGATGATGTTCAAAGTGCTATTGTTAGACACTTATGATACAAATACTATATGTTATATGATTTTTAATGACCACTATCTTGGTCCTACCACCTCACTATCGAGGTATTTGGACTTGGTCTTAAATATATGTCTCTTGATGTAGAGGTCATGTAAATACCTATGATGTAGTAATATTAAGTCATGTTTGAACTGTTATGGTCAAGTCAATTATGTATGCAATCCCATGATTTTCATGTGATGTAAAGTTGAATCAAATATGTAAACCAACTGTGTTGGGTGATTAATATAAGCTTGAGTTATTGGTGATAAGAAAAGTCATATATGGTTGAGTCATAGAGTCATGCAATTCTTTGTATATCTTCAAAAATTTCAGCATATTATCTGGGGGAGCATGGTCAGTATATAGTTTTCATATTTAGTAGATCAGATCTACAGTGATCCTATCTATATAGGGGAAGAGAATCCTTCATTCATCATTGGTCAGCCCTTTTCCCTTGATTTCAAAGGGAGAGAGTAACTTGGTGTTTGAAAATCTTAGTTCCTAAATTAATATTTTTTACATGTATTTACAATTTGTGGTGAGAAAACACCAAAGTGGTTGCCATCAAGTCCAAAGGGGGAGATTTTTGGCACTTTGAATAATGTGTGTTTCCTTAATGGCAGCCTACTTGTAGGATGATGTGTGTGTATTCTCATTAACGGAAAATTACTTGGTAAACAAGTCAACATGATAATAGTAGGATGAGTATACAATCTAGTTCAAATGTTGGACAAAGGAATATCAACTCAGAGACAGAGAAATGATGAAGGTAAAGTATGAGGAAATATATGCAGGTTCTCTGAATAAAAGTTGCGTACATACGTGGCTATGTTGAAGAAAATATGGATAGTTTCTGCACCATGGTATTGGCCCATAGTAATGAGGGCTACAACGGATATTTCATCCCGTCAAAGAATACCATCAACATTAGTATAGGTTTAAACCAAGGTATTGGCTGAGGACTAAGCTATATAATGAGATGGAGACCAAAGTGTTTAGGGGGTATGGAATGGGTTATTGATTAATTGTTTTGATCTAAAATAAGTGTGCACTAGGGTGTATGATCATCAATAATATCCAACAGATCTGAAATGACTACACATTGAATAATTTGCTTATGGGTTGGTTTGATACATAATGATAATGTTATGACGTGTGTTTGTTACTGTGTATGCAGATATTTGGGTTTGAATGAAGCTCTATTGTGCAACGAAGGTATGACTCAATAATTACATATATTCACACATATTTGTTTCAGAAAGAGCATGTACATATGAGGATTTGCTTCTAGGTAGTCGCATATATATTTTGCAGTATGGAAATATCTTTACGCGGGTTTCAAGCATAAAAGGAATGTACATACACATAAGTTATTGATATGAGTCGCGTACATCTTCTAGGGTTTTGCAGTATGAGATGATGATCATGGTTGATTTATTGTGCCATGTTTGTTGTTTTTTAATCAATGATGTCTATGTGATAGTTCTGTTTGAGTTGAAAGGTTTTTTCGGATGAAATATTGAATTATAATGATGATGCTATGTGATGATCTATAATTGGTTGAGAGATTTGTGATGGGAAATGCATGTGCTTCAGTGTTTTTCATAGTAGTAAGTGATTTAGATTCAAATTTCAGTCTTTTGAGATATGTACGTGGGTCTGCTTAAGGGAAATCATGTATATACACGAATATTCTTCATAACAGTCATGTATACACTCTACATGTTTTTTTATCATTTTTTGCAGTGGCAACAGTTGGTTTTAGTGATGGGTAAAAATGTATGGATTGGTATATCTATAAGTGTATGTGCATTGAATTTTCCTTTTTTTTTTTGTTTAGTTTGATTTGGTTGAAATTGTTTCATTAATTGATTTAAATTCAGTGATTTATTCAGTTAGTTCAATAATTAAGTGAATTAATTCCACATTTTGTTATGTATATGGCTCAACAATATGTGATGGTTTAAGAGTGTGACTAAGTGATTAATTTAGTGGTACAAAGATGCAGATTAAGTGTTTAGTGCATTAAGATATGTATGCAGGTATTCTTCAGGGAAAGCGTGTACATACATGGGTATGACTCACAACAATAGCGTATACATTCTAACATGTGATTGATTAGGGTTTGCAGTGCCAGAATTCGGTTTCTGTAATTAACAATGCGTGAAATGGGATTATAATGAACGTGTGTATAGTGATATGAGTTGATGAATGATATATTTTCATTTCTAGATTTATATTTAGTGTTTGACTTGGTCTTTCAATTGCTTCAATAATTGAGTGGTTTGATATCGTGGTTGTTTTTTAGTGATGATAGTGGGTCCAGTCTGAAAATTTGATGAAAAGTGGCCTACAGGTTTTATTTTTTGAGTCAGGTATATCCCATATGAAATATTATGAAACGTGGTCCACAAAGGTGTTAAGGGTTCGAGCCTTCACTGAGGGAATCAAAGCTTCCTTCTAGTGGTAGTTAGTAAATAAAATGAGGGAACTGGAGCTCTCTTCTAGTGGGTGTCGTTAAACGATATTAGGGGGTTGGATATCCCTTCCAACAGGTGCTGGAGAATGAGAGAAGTTAGTAGCCTTCTGTAGGTGGGTTGATCTGTGCTAGTATGAGTCTACACCAGTACAATATTATAACATTATTTATTTATAATAAAATATAAATACAAAGACAACACTAGCAGTGGTTTTCCACCTAAAAATCCTTGTGTTCATGTGTTTCTATGTGTTTCTTATGTGTGATGGTTTATTATGTTCTTACTGCACATGGTTACTATTTAATTAATTCCTAATGAAGTACTGATACACTGGTTCAAGTTAAAAAAAATGATGAATTAACTGAAAGGTTAGTTAACTGGATATACATTATTTGTATGTATAACAGTCACGTACAGAAACATGAATAATAAAATAAAAGTTTAAGTGAGTTTTAAAATATTGGTTCACCCCGCTCATTATTTTTCCAACAAACCCCCCATTTTTCTTTGGGCCCCTTTATATTCTCCTTCCGTCATGATCCAAATGTATCTCCTGCTTCTATAGGTGTTATCCTTGTCAAACTTGTCTCTTGGATCAGAAAAAAAAATATTATTCTTGTCACATTTTCTCTCCTGGATCAGAAAAAAATTTGATCCAAATTACAGGCCTTTAATGTTTCATGTGAGAATCTCCCTGCTTAAGAGATAAATAAGATATTTCCAAAGAGTTCCCATTATGTAGTTCAAAACTGAAAACTAAATCAAAATCATGTTCTAGCCTAGAGCAAGCCTTCTCCTGGTATCAGGGGAGTTATCCCTAATGTTCCTAGGTTTATCCATAATTTCCTAATGGAAAATGACCCCATAATTAGCCCCACACACTACTACATTTGGCGGAAATTCCGACACTTGGTTCCGACGCTTTTGACCAAATGTTGGAAATTTCCCCAAATTTTTTCCATCCCGCCCGAAACCATCACTATACCGACGTTTATAGAAACGTGTCGCAATACCAACACTTAGAAAAGTGTCACAATTGCGACGTTTGGAGGAAGAATTCGCAATTGCGACACTATGGCCCAAAGCTTCGCTATTGAGACGACTCCAATCGTCGCAAGTGCGACACAATGTCTAGGTGTCGCCATTGCGACGTTTAGTTACCCGTCGCAATAGCGACGCTTTTTCTGCTGTCGGTATAACAACACTTATATGCACGCCACATGAAAATACGAAACTTATATGTGCGCTACATAAAAATTCAAAACTTATATGCGCGCTACATAAAAGTGATTTTATTGTTTCGTATCTGTCGCAATAGCTACAATAACGTCTATATGACGTGCGCATTCGCCCTCCGCTCTTGCAGAACAGCATTCGCCCTCAGCTCTTGTAGAACAGCATTTGCCCTCAGCATTCATGCTCATCACTTGCAGAATAGCATTTGCCCTCAGCATTCGCCCTCAGCGTTCACCCTTAGCTCTTGCAAAACAGCATTCGCCCTCAGCTCTTGCAAAATGGTAAGTTCTTACTGCAGGCCCTTCCTCCTATAGTAGGGTTGACTCTATTTGGGTTTTTTTGGTCAATTCCATTGGATTGTGTTAGGCTGTAGGGTTCTCTAGATGTCAAGAATCAAGATTCAATACCCTCTATTATCTTCATCACCCAATACAAGATTTAAATTTTTCCCAAAGAAACGCTTATTAATTTGGTAGCCATTATTTCTCCCTGCTTTAAAAATCCTACATTTAAATGAAAACAAGCATTGCATTTCAACTACAAAAATATATTAGTGTTCAAATGTACATGTGTGCTACAGCATTCGCCCTCAGAACTCTCCCTTAACTCTTGCAGAACAGCATTCACCCTCAGCATTCGCCCTGAGCTCTTGCAGAATAGCAGTCGCCCTCAACATTCGCCCTCAGCTCTTGCAGAATAGCATTCGCCCTGGATTCGCCCTCAGCTCTTTCAGAACAACATTCGCCCTGCATTCGCCCTTAGCTCTTGCAGAACAGCATTTTCCCTCAGCATTTTCCCTCAGCGTTCGCCCTCAGCTCTTGCAGAACAGCATTCGCCCTCAGCTCTTGCAAAATGATAAGTTCTTACTGCAGGCCCTTCCTCCTATAGTAGGGTTGACTCTATTTGGGTTTTTTTGGTCAATTCCATTGGATTGTGTTAGGCTGTATGGTTCTCTCTAGATGTCAAGAATCAAGATTCAATACCCTTATTATCTTCATCACCCAATACAAGATTTAAATTTTTCCCAAAGAAACGCTTATTAATTTGGCAGCCATTATTTCTCCCTGCTTTAAAAACCCTACATTTAAATGAAAACAAGCATTGCATTTCAACTACAAAAATCTATTAGTGTTCAAATGTACATGTGTGCATCACTTGTGTAGGGTATTCTTTTTCCACTTTCACATTATCCAAGAATGTGTGCAGTATAGTTCATATTTTTTGTGATTTAGATTGTCTTGAAAAAGGAAAGGTAAATTATTTCCCATGGAAAAAGAAGGTTTTCCATTTTTATAGGTTGTTTGGACTTACATGGAAAAATTTATGGTATGCCTTTCATATTATGTAGTTTAAATTTGAATTAAAAGATTATTCTACATGAAAATATAATTACCTATGTGATGTCCTTCATCACTAATTAAAATTATAGGGTTTCAATTTCCTAGACTCTAACTCATCTGATGCTAAATTCTAGGTTCTCATTGGTGGATCACTCTTCCATTGATTTCCTTTCCCTCTAGATCTTTTCATACTTTAAAAGTCATCAATGATACATATATTATTTCAGGTATCCCAAAAGGCTTATAGTAGAACATATTGTGAAGTTTTTTTGACACTTGAGAATTCTTTTTAGAACTGCAACGCGGTCTATGCTATCGAGTTATATATCAAGCAACTTGTCCTTAATAACCACACTATGAGGTAGGTTCAACCAGTTTGAACTTGTTGGGACATAGCATATGAAGTTGTGTGATGAGTCCATATCATAGGTCTATTATGGTGAAAAAAGTGAAGACATGTAATGATAGTTATTATGTTAACATTACTAGAAACATTTTCGAAATTATCCATGCTATCAAGATGTCAAAATTCTAGGCATTAGGTGTCAATACTCGTAGCTAATAGATAATAATAATAATATAAAAAAATCACAACTTTATTTTTGAAATATGATTGTTACACATTGGTAACCTAGTTCATGAGTTACTATCACCCAAAGATTGCAAAAAAAACTTAAAATATAAATTAAACCAACATGAGAATCCAACTAAGGGTTTCTCAACAAAATCATGCCATAACCTGGCATTTTGAAACCCAAATTTGAATCCATTATAATTAATACAATGCAAACTCAGCTGGATTTTCAATGCGTGTTTGCATGCTACATTTATTCTCTGTCTAGATATCATTTCTTAAATGGAACCATTAGTCAAGCCCACAGTCCTTTTTATGTGAAAATTTCAACTCTATTTGAGCTCTTTTTTGCTCCACCACCTCCATAAACCAGTGTTACACGGGGTCTCGCCCCCCCACCTAGGGGTCTAGATTCCTCGCCCCCTCGCGCTCTGGGGTCTTGGGGACTTCTAGGGGACGTTTCCCTCACACCCCCTCATGCCCTCGCACACCCCCTTTCATGCCCCCTCACGCCCCCTCACACCCCCCTTCATGCCCCCTCACGTCCCCTCACCGCCCCTTTTAGTTTATGGCTTCGTGCTAAAAGTTGATGTGCCACTTAGCGTATTTGAGAATCCAAGTGATCCTGATTCAGATGGTGACATGGTTGATCCTGATATATTCATGGAAGTTGGATGCAGACTAGTGGGTAGGGCACTAACTTGAGCATTTATGCTCATTGATCATTATGATGATATCATTTGATATTCATATGTTATGTTTTATGTTTTATGTTTCGACATAACTTATTTGCGTTTTAGTTTTATGTTTCGGACTAGTTGTAAACTTCAGTTTAAACTCTATTTTGAATCTTGATATAATATGTCATATGATATCTTAAACTTTATTTTCATTGTACATTGTTAGTAGTTACATTAATGATTATATAGTTACAAACTTACAAACTTACATGCATGATTGTATGATGTATGCTTTAACTTTTAACTTTTAAATTTGTTTCAATTATATGATTCATCATTCATCGATTTGTAATTTTATCATTTATGATTTATCTTTCATGATGCAAGTGTATGATGACTGTATATAAATTCCTTGCAAAAATATAGTTACATTTTAAATGTTAAATTTTATAATTTTTATGACCCCGACGTCCCCCCACGTTTCCTGAAAATTGGTAGGGAGCTTTCGCATAGGTCGCTCCCGCGCTCCCTCGCCCCCTCGCTCCCACCTCCAAGGGACTTGGTGGAACATTTCCATAAACATATGCAAACATATATCATGATCTTGGAATTCCATTACATATGTATGTGCCAATGTTCCATAATCATTCCCCATCATCAATTTAAGAAATTTCCATTGAATATCAAATTATGGAGGGGGGGAACTTTTTGCTGCAACATTTGGCTCAAAATCAGGGACCATCTCCGTATGAGGTGAATGAGAACTATATATATTTGAAGAAGTATATTAGTGCCTTTTCCTCTGGCCATGGAGTCATATATAGTCATCCATCACAAAAATTTGTCTTTGTTCATTCTCACCTTGAAAGTTGCAAAAATTCATGCCCTAATTGAAACGACACTAAATTTGAAAGATATAATAAAAATGCAAGCTAGAAGTGTCCTATTAATACAAAGGGAAAACCTTCCTACCTACCCTAACTGAGATAAATTTTGATTGAATAGGAAACATGATATTTCCTATGGAGTTGATCCAACAACTTGTTAAATTTATGGGACTAAATCATGCATTTGATTTCCAGGGAAACATGTGCATGAAGAGAAAAAGTGCAAAATTAATGGAAAATACATACATGCCACTTATAAAAACTACACCGAAAGGTCAAAAAATACTTAAGGCCTTAACTTAATTTGAATCCAAAAATGACAAAACAGGATTAGTGAAAACACGAGAGTGGTGTGGGTGAACAACATAAATAAAAAGTGAAGATACCTTTCCCCAAGATGCCTTTGTCACCGTTGTATGAAAACATGTTTTCCTTTTCCTTTATACATGCAAGTGAATGCATTATAGGTATGGTGTTTTCCCAGAATAGGAGAAGCCTACTTAAATATATCATTTGTGGATTGAATGTTTGGGTGCCTTAACGTGCAATGACATGTTTCCAGGACTGAATTCAATGCAAGGCATATTTGAAACTCTAACTCTGTCTTCCGGTGTCTTATTAGAAATTATTTCAGTTTTCATTTTGTGTTTTCAAGTTAGATATTGTTTTCAAGTTTTACATTTATAATTTTATTGCAATGTGGCAGACTGATCAGAGCAGTGCAGGAACAACCCCGAGACGGGCTGATCGCGGAAAGAGGCCAGCGGAAGAACATGTAAAGTGCCAGCATTGCTCTATCTTCAGGTATTTTAGTTATTTACATAATTGAAATAATATTAATTTTGTTCAAATATGCAGACACCTAGCCATGGTACGCCTGATGATTCCCTCTTTGAGGAAGAGCTTTCTTCATCCCTATCTCCAGTGTTCTTGTTGCAAAAAAAGGCACGAGATGCAAGGTCAGAATTTAATACTTTGATAGACACACCTCAAACACCTGAAACAGAAGAGAGGATAAAACATCTTATGAGCCAGCTAGAAAGATATCAGGTAATAATAAAAAGTCAAAAGGATATTTTTTTTGTTTTGCATGAGATGAATTGTGATAGTTTGATTTTTAATTTTTACATTGACTAAAATAACAAAAAGTTCTTTTGTATGTAGCGTTTTCTGGCACTTGCTGAACCCGGTGTTGGTGGTAGTGGGACACAAGGGCAAGAGATTGCCCAACAACCCTCTCATACACCTTCTACTCCTTTAGGTGCCAGCCAAGAAACACACCCTGCCCAAGCAGACACCCAGCCAACCGCTGAACGTGTTGGCAATGATGAGGCTGATATGGCCAACTACATTATTGTGTTTCCTGGAGCTACACGTGTCAGCTCCACAGGGACCATTAATGACATGTTGTTGGTGAACGATGAGGGTGTCCCTATAAAGCATGTACAACTCCCAGGTAAATTTTAATATTTTAACTATTTCATGTACTTTATCTAAAACATATTTATCATGATTTTTATTTTTAAATTAATGATAATATCTTTCTTTTTTTTTGGTTTTATTATGTGTAGGAAAAAATGAGTTCTACAGGATTCTGGAGCCATGCGTTGGTAATTTTTTGCCCAACCATATGCACAAGGTGGAATTCCCAGAATTCCAACCTGAAAAAATAACTTCTAGATTATCTAGAAGCCCTTTTTGGGGTCGGCACATTTGACATAACAGCGGTGGCTCAGGTAGCCGGAAAATATTTGAAATATACCAGGGACACCTATAGGACGCAATTGCAATTTAACCCTAGATATGAGAGTCCTCTCGCAGTTTCAGAGAGTGAGTGGAGAGCACTCATCCATGACGGAAAAGAGAAAAGGGCAAAGAAAGAAGGAAAAATGCCAACTGGACCTGCAAGGTAAATTACAACTTTAATTCAATAGCTTTAATTTTCTTTATGTCTAAAATAAAAGTGTGCTACGTCATATCCGACTTCAATCTTTTGATGCTAGGTTGCCTGACACCTCAAAGGCAACCAAAGCTAGGATAGAGAAAAAGGGCCATCACAAGCTCGGCCAGGGTGGCTACTTGAAATTAGCTGCAAGAATTGTAATTAAGTAGCTAAACATCTTATAATTAATTGTATCGCCTTCCAACGTTTTTGTAATCCTATCAGATATGATTAAAAATAAACAATCATATGTAATGTAGGGTGATGACTTCGGAACAGAAACTATAGAGGAAGATAAAAATATCGCTTTCCGTTTTGGCTATCAAGCTGTAGTTGAATGTCACAGAAGCTTGGGGCAGGTCCCAAGATCCAAAATGCCTGATAAGGTAAAACATTAACCTTTCAATATTTTTGTTTTCATCCATAAATTTAATGTCTAACAACTTTGTTTAAATCAGGGGAGCAGCACTACCGACGAGGCAACTAACCCAATTTTAGAGCCAGATGTAGATGATCCTCTCGTGCAACCTGATCATTGTAGTGGGGACCAGGCCGACAATGCTGCTATCAGTGAGGGACATGACGGTAATTAATTTCCACTTATAATTTTTTCTAATTATACCTTGATGGTTGTCCTTATAACGTTTTTTGTTTAAATGATAGAGAATGTTTCCCTTGAGGATCTTACCACCAGAGAGGAAGACAGGGCAACAGTCTCAACGGCGACAACTGGTGCACCAGGTAAATAATCTCATTGCAATTTTTTATATTAATATTACCGAACTAGTTCAATGATATTTAAAAACTGATAATTAAAATTTAATATTATCTGTTTTTGTAGGCGATTCCCCGTCACTGGATGAGACCAGATATCGTGACAACGCAACTAGGTCAGCGGCGACAACTGGTGCACCAGGTAAATAATCTTGCTGCAATTTTTTTTATTAATATTACCGAACTAGTTCAATGATATTTAAAAACTGACAATTAAAATTTAATATTATCTATTTTTGTAGGCGATGCCCCGTCACTGGATGAGACCAGACATCATGACAATGCAACTAGGTCAGCAGCGACAACTGGTGCACTAGGTAAATAATCTCATTGCAATTTTTTTTATTAATATTATCGAACTAGTTCAATGATATTTAAAAACTGGCAATTAAAATTTAATATTATTTGTTTTTTTAGGCGATGCCTCGTCACTGGATGAGCCCAGACATCATGAATATGCAACTAGTTCAGCAGTGCGGGTCGAAAGGCACGAAACAGGAGCAGAGCATGATGATATTGATGATGTAATTAGGAGCTTTAAAAATAGGAAGAAGAAAAAGAAAATTTGACAATGTAAAATATTGTATTATTATAAGACAAACATTACTATACTTGGAACATTTTTTGCATTATATAAAAAACTCATTTATCATACTATTTTTATTTCAAGCATTAATTGTAATGTTTCCTTGCATACTTTTTGTTGAA
Source organism: Pinus albicaulis (assembly GCA_034641835.2). Taxonomy (NCBI): domain Eukaryota; kingdom Viridiplantae; phylum Streptophyta; class Pinopsida; order Pinales; family Pinaceae; genus Pinus; species Pinus albicaulis. The sequence continues at coordinate 1,094,067,878 of CM076572.1, read as the reverse complement.
TTGTTTTTTTATTAGTTATTGAATATTTTTTTTTATGCTAATGAAAGTAAAAAATGAAATATAGATTGGGTATTGGGGAATTGAGAGTGATGTGAGGGGGGGGGGAGGGGCCATAAGATTTTCCACCTTCACGTGGTTGGCCCTGTTTAGTAGAGAATAATTTATTGGAGCGATTTAATCTTGGAGCAAACCTCCCTTGATCCAGCGTAGCAACAAAAAAGTCACTGTTGACTTAGTTGCTACTCTTTCAGATCATGGGAGGCTTGTTCCAAGTTCATGTGACTCCAATAAATTGTTCTTGAAACGAAGAGGAGCTTATTCAGGTATGTTTTGACATTTTCAACATATGTTCTAACATTATCATAAGAATGCATCTTAGAGTTAAAAATACTACATCAATTACTTGTATTTATTGTATAGATAATGATGGATTTTGATTGACTTGGCAGTGCAGGTACAAATCCTCTTGCATCATGAGCAATACAACTTGTCAACAAGGGTCATGTACAAGATATTTTTTCTTGTGCGCTTGACCAGGTTCGTAATGTCACATTTTGTAAGTTCCTTTACAGTTCATAATTCAATATTAAGCTTGTTCATGATTATTATCTAGGTTTTTTGTATGTGTTTTTTCATCTATTTGATTGTAAGCAATGTTGGGTCTCAATCTAGTCTCCTAAACTGAGCTCATTTAATTGTCAACCAGGATTTGTAAACTGCTGAAGTGAAGTGTACCATATGTACCTAGGTGCTTGTTTCCTAATGCGTTGTATGTGGTTTTGTGATGTTTTTGGTCTTTTGTGATGATTTGTGATGTTTTTGGTCTTTTGGTGTTTTATGTTCACAATGAAACTTCCTAGAAAACTAATGGAAAGAAGTTGGTGGTCAAAACAGAGTTAAATCTAATGTATGGAATGGCAAATGCAATTAGAAATACTGAAGCAAAATCTGAACTATGACTAAATAGAAGCAAAAGCTTGATAATGACTTTTTAGGCAAATGACACAAACTAAACTTGAGAAATGATCACTAAATATGCAAATCCTCTAACTGAACAGTTAAACACTAATGATGCAATACTCTGTCCTAGCTCTTCTATTTTATGATTAATTCCTAGTTCTATTCTGCAATTTAATTTAATGTCACAGAACCTATACTCAAAGAGTTGTTGGTTTCTTGTTCAAAGTAGTTCTTTTGAGGAAGAGCTCTGTTTATAAAATGATGAGGAGATTGCAGAGATATTTCAGACCTTGTAATGATGTTGTCTTCTGTTCCTATGGATATGGATCAGTTGTAGTTTTTAGAACAAGAAGATGTTTGTGAATAATGAAGGCTGTCTTGTTAATCCTAACAACTAGAGTAATCTATTGTGCAATGGATGACAATTTGAATATGAGATGCAAGTGCAATGAGTTAATCTAAGAATGAACCTAAGATGCTACTAAACTAGAACAATGTTGAACTATAAGTCATCATCAAACTTGAAACAAAGTAACTGAACATGAATTAAATGCAAATGAAACTCCGGAGCATTCTAACTGTACTAACATGCATTAATCTACAAAGTTACACAATCTGTTTGTTCATCATCAGTGATATTTTGGAAGAGTTCCTTCTTTTGGAAGGGGTAGAACAATTCTGACTGTGTAATTGTATGCAATTGAAAGCAAATGAACAGAAAGCAAATGAAAAACTAAGTTATCACATCCATATCCTACTCGTCATTATGATGTCTTGGGCAAGCGTTTAAGAGCAAGATCAGAGATGATACTTAGTACACACACACAACTAAATCATTCATTATCACGGTCATATCTTGAACTTCTTAAGGATGTATTGGAAGAATTTCTTCTTGTGGAAGAGTGATGAGAACAAGTGTAACTGTGATAGTGAATAGCAAAAACTACAACTAAATCCTACATTACCATAGCTATGCTTCATCCATCATTATAATCTGTTGGAAGAGTGCCTTCTTGTGGAAGAACTGGAATGAATATAACTACAGTAGCTAGTTAAAAACAACTATAAATTCAACTCCTAATTCTACAATACCATAGTCATTCAACATTCATCATTTTGATTTGTTGGAAGAGTGTCTTCTTGTGGAAGAGCTAGAATGAATACGACTATAGTAGCTAGTTAAAACAACTATGAATTCGACACCTAATTCTACAATACCATAGTCATTCATCATTCATCATTTTAATCTGTTGGAAGAGTGTCTTCTTGTGGAAGAGCTAGAATGAATACGACTACAGTAGATAAAACAAAACAACTACAAATTCAAATGCAAAACATAAAGGCAGCTAGGAAAACTTATCTAATTTACGTAAAAGAAATCCGTGCAAGAGGCAGGGGCCCTCTACCACTTGACGGCATTCAACTCCAAATTAAATCACGCCTTCAAAATAACTTTGTCTGCTCCATTAACGATGCAATAGTTTGAACATAATACTCTGCGTCTTTAAGGACGTAACACGGAGTTTTAACAAAATCTAGCAGCAAATCTAATATGAAATCTCTAACTTAGCTCTCGGTCTCCCAAGAGTTTATAAAGCAAATGCACGTAAAAATAATTACAACAATTTAGGAACAATGTCTTTCCTAATCCAAATCACGTTAGAACTCTTTGAAGTGGCTGCGTGAAGAAGAAAAGACATCTGGACTGAAACAGTCCTAGTAGGAGTCTTCCTTCATAAATGTGTTTCCCACGTGCATAACCGTACCCATAATCCATTTCTTCCTCCATGACGAGCAACTAACCATGTAGACACGACGTGGATCATGCCCATATGCGGTTTTTCTCAAGAGGCCACCTGGAACATACTCAAACATGAAGGTAGCTGCAGAATCGCCGGTTAGCTACGGAATGTCTGCATTCTGCAGCTAGTTCCGGTCAAAATGCTTAACAACGGCAAAAATCACAAAATTCAACAAGTCAGTCATGTAAATCATTCTAGAAGTAATTTTAACTATATTTATTGATCAATTGGGTTTAAGATAGAAATGGACAAGGGAAAATGAGGTAAAATGAGGTGAAGGAAAGCACAATTTTGAGGCTCAACATACCCCCACTGTTGTTTCTTTGCATGTCCTCATGCAAATTATCCTATGAATTCAGAGGCTTCTGCAAGGACATCTAATCCCCTTCTTCTCCTTTGTCTGAAAGCTAGAGGCCTTCTGGGTTTCCTGATCACAAGTTTGAACATGAGGTTGGTGAGTGCCATGATCAGCTTTTTGTTCCTTGTCTTCAACTTCTCATTGGTCCTCTCCACTTTGTCTATATGCAGGGATAAGGTTGAGTTCATATCAGTCTTGAGCTTGATTTGATCTTTGAGAATTTCATTCTCATCTTTGATGTGTCTATTCAGCAATTCCAACTCATATCTATCCCTTATTAATATATCAATTTCAGATAGTGGAGGACTGGGGGTTCTCTCTCTGCTTTCTGAAGCTGTCCTCTCTAAAGTTTCCACATAGTCATAAATTTCCTGTTGAGCAGGATCAATTTCAAGGGTTCCTTCATAAAAATCTTCTTCATCATCCTCTTCAATGGGTGTTTCTTCATCTTCTATATTGATTACCCCTGTTTGTTTAATTGGTGTTTTCTTCAGTTTTCCCTTTAATCCGTGGCTTCTCCTAGGCTGAGAGGATCCCTCTCCTTTCTCTGTGACAGATTCCTTGATTATCTTTTCTTCCTTAAGTTGCCTCTTGATTCGAGTCAACTTCTCCAAAATGATTTCCTCACTGCTCTCTTGGGATGGTTTGTCAGTTTCAACTTTTGAAACCCTCCATTTCCTACTTCTCTTTGTAGGTTGTGGTTCAGATGATGGTTCTTTTGCTTCTTCAAAATGATTTCTTATTAAGAAATCATCCCATGTATCATTTGTTTTAGCTAGATGATGCTCAATCAAAATTTTGACCAAACCATGATGATATAGGGTTGTCTCTAAAAATTGAATTCTTCTCTGAACACAGGAAGCCATCTTCTTCAGACTTTGAAGCAAGAAATATGGTAGGTTTAAATCTTCTCCCAGAAAATGCATCATTAGTCTAATGTGGTAGACATAAAATGTCCCATATCTACCCTCACATGTAACAAATTTTTGTAAAAGAAGTAGTATGTTTCTCCATTTGTTTTTCAATGCAGTACTGGGAATTCCTTTCTTGAATACACTAACATCCATATTTGGTGATTTTAAAAATTTTTTCCAGAAGTCATTGTGGAATTCCCTATTTTTAAACCATCTCTCCCCAGTTCTGGACAATCCTGTAGCCTCTGCAATAAAAACTTCAGTGACAGTAAACTTGACATCCCCTACTTCAACTTCGGTTCCTTGAAATGATCTGGCAAATGTTTTAGTGACTTCCTTATGGAAGCCATTAAATTTTTCCAAAAATTGAAGCCATCCTATTTTTTGTAACATTTCCTTGCATTGTGGGTAACCTTCTAAATATTTTGAACCCACAGGTTCAGTCCTTACAATTAAACCCATGATTTTTCAATATCAAATTAACACTCTTCTACCCACAAAACAATGACTTTCACTTTCGAACTGAAATGGTTTCAAGCTCTAAATGAAAATGGCTTCAATTTTGGAATGACATACCTCTGATTGATAATAACAAATGCCTTTAAAACCTCGAACTGATATGCTTCTGTTGACAATTGAATGTCGGAGTGCTATGCCTTTGTTTGAAAATGAGAGCAGTTTCAAATTTCGAGCTGAAATGTCTTTGATTGAAAATGGCAGATGGCTTCATATTTCTTTTTGTGCAATACCTCTGGCTCTTAGTAGCAAAAGACTTCAAATTCAACGCTGCAACATCTCTGTCTCTGGTAACAACAGACTTCAAACTCAACACTACAACGTTTCTGTCTCTGGTAGCAAAAATCTTCAAACTCAATCACTATAACACCTCTGTCTCTGGTAGCAAAAGACTTCAATTTTAACACCTCTGTCTTTTGATAACAACAGACTTCAAACTCACACTGCTACAATTCTGAGTTTATAGTAAAAATGCTTCAAATTCCGTCCACAGTGATATGCTATCTGCCCATGGTATCAAGTGGCTTTGAGTCCTCACACTGTTATACTTCCAAATTTACCTCTTCTGCTCTGCTCTGCGTTTACAATGCTCAATGCTGTTCAAACTAATATCCTTTAGCTCTGCTCCTGGTGATAATAATATCTCTGTCTTCGGAATGGAATACCGGCTACGGAATGAAGTTATGGAAAATGGTCACGGAATAGAATAGTGGAGTGAGGTGGAGAGATTGTATTAATGATTGAGGAGACAGCGGAGGATTTTACGACGGAAAAGGGAATCATCATCATTAAATGCTTTGGTTAAGAGACGTGGAAAATTCAAATGCTTTGGCCATTTCACCGCTTAAATGCTATCGGATATGAAATTTGAAATGGAAGATTTTAATACAAAGTCTGTAGAGGGTTTGTTGGTGTTTGATCAATAAAAACAATTAAAACAACCTTTCGAATAATCCACAACTAAACTATGCTAAACTTTTATGAAATGCCATCGTAATTTAAATTTGTTACCTCTGCCCTTTATTTGATTTTTGTAGCCTTTGTCTTCTCTGCTCATCTCTGGAGGAGTCTTCATAATTTTCTTGATGCTTTTGACTCATGAATACACTAGGTCACTTTGTTGTAATTCTGATGTCTGCTGGTTGATGCCTTCAGGGTTTATAGCCGCAGAAAGACTGTCGGGCTGCAGAAAGGCTGATCAGCTGCAAAATGTCCACTGAGCTGCAGAATGTTCCTGTAGAACACTTTAATCATGAAAATGAAATGTTTTTGGAGTATGGATGAAATGTTATGTGGGATGAATGAAAATGGATGATGGATTATGATATGTATGAAGTGGATAATGGAATGGAATGGATTCAGTTCATAAAATGGAATGAAGGAACATAAGGATTGTACTGCAGTTCATGACATATTTTATTCACTTACAGCAAGATATCAATTTTTTGTGTTTTGATATGAAAATGAAATGAAGTGGAAGATGGAGTGAGATGAATGAGATGTGGAATGGAATGAAATATGAATGATGGATGAGATGGAGTATGGATGGATAAGTGAAGGGAGTGAGATGAAATGAATCATAAGCACTATGGAACTGAACTTATGATTTTTATAACAGCTGCTTAGAAACAAAAATGGGAAAAGTTAGAGTGTCAGAGAGACTCTGATTTTCACCCTATCTTTTCTGTATAAACATGCCAATCAATGATTGGTTTTCATGCTTATATCTTTATTTTATTTTTATTTTTTTTTTATTTTTTTTTTTCAAAAGAGAAATGCTTCAGAAAATTTAATCAAGTTGATGAAGAAGAGAGACTCTTCTTCATTAACTTCACATCACTATCTTCTTGGAACTTCTTGACAAACTCTTCTCTTGAGAGTGGCTTGTGCTATAGCTTCAGTCTATGACCATTCACAAGAAAAGTGACCTCCTCTTCATCTATAGTTCTGATTTTTACTGCCCCATTATCAAAAATTCGAACAATTTCATATGGCCCAAGCCAATGTGTCTGAAATTTCCCCTGAAAATCCTTGAATTTTGAATCAAACAAGAGAGCCCAGTCACCCTCTTTAAATTTCTTCTCCTTGATGTACTTGTCATGCCATCTAGCCCTTTGCTGTTGGACTAGACTTGTTTTCTGAACTGCATCTTGTCTGATCTCATCCAATTCATTAATTTGCTCCAGCCTATGCTTTTGTGCCTCCGTTAGATCAAGTCCTAGTTGAACTGCCATCTTGAATGTTTGAATTTGGAACTCTATAGGAAACAAAACTTGCTTTCCATAAACAAGCTCATAAGGAGTATGGCCTGTTGTGTTTCTCCATGTAGTTCTATAGGCCCACAAGGCTTCAGAAAGCCTATCTACCCAATCTCTTCTATGTAGATGAACAGTCTTTGTTAGGATTCCTTCAATGACCTTATTAGTGGATTCCACTTGACCATTTGCTTGTGGATGATAAGGAGTAGATGTTCTATGTCTGATTTTGTAATTCTCCATCATTTGCTCCACTAGCCTTGATGTAAATTGAGCTCCTTGATCTGTAACAATTTCCCTTGGGACACCAAAACGAGTAAAAATATCCTCAAAAGAAAAGTAACTACAGATGATTCATTAGCAACAAGTAATGGTTTAGCTTCTACCCACTTAGTAACATAATCAGTGCAAACTAATATGTATTTCTTTTGTCTTGATGGAGGACTAATAGGTCCTACAAAATCCAAAGCCCATTTTTCAAAAAGTTCAATGTGTACCTGAGGTTGTAATGGCATCTCACCTGAAGGAGAAGGTTTCCCTACCCTTTGGCAACTGTCACACCTTTTGACATACTCCCTTGCATCTTTAAACAAAGATGGCCAATAATATCCTAATTTAAGGATCTTATAGGCTGTCCTCTTATCCGCAAAGTGTCCGCCACAAGGTTCATCATGACATGCCTTGAGAATTTCAGGCATCTCATCTTCACGAACACACCTTCTAATAATCAAATCTGGACCTGTCTTGTACAACTCATTAGCGACCCATGAATATCTTGCACTATCATTAATGATTTTTCTTTTATCCCTTGCATTCATAATTGAAGGAAATTTTCCCGAAACTAAATAATTGGCAATATCAGCAAACCATGGAGTTTGAGTAGAGATTGCAAAAAGATATTCATCAGGAAATTGATCTTCAACCGGAGTGTCATCTTTGATATTTTGAATTCTAGACAGAAAATCAGCCACAGTGTTTTGTTTTCCAGGCCTATCTAGAATAGTAATGTTGAATTCTTGCAATAATAACAACCATCTTATAACTCTGCCATTAGTGATTGATTTATTCATTAAGTATCTAATTGCAGAATGATCAGTGTGAACAAAAGTTTCATAGCCTGTTATATAGTGTCTAAACTTGTTAATAGCATGAACAACAGCTAAAAACTCTTTTTCAGTTACAGTATAGTTTAACTCTGCAGGAGTCAAATTTTTACTGATATAATAGATGGCATAGGTAATTAAATCTTTTTGTCCCAATACTGCTCCTAGAGCTGTATCGGAAGCATCTGTCGAGATATGAAAAGGTAACTTCCAGTTAGGTCCCCTTAATATAGGTGCTTCAGAAATTTTGGTTTTCAGGGTTTCAAAAGCTAACTGGCAATCATAAGTCCACTTAAATTCACAATCTTTGGTGAGTAATTTGAAAAGAGGAGATGCTATTTTGGTGAAGTTTTCTATAAATCTCCGATAATACCCTGTAAATCCTAGAAAACTTCTAACATCTCTTTGACAACTTGGAATGGATAGGTTAGAAATAACTTCAACTTTTGCATCATCAACTCTAATTCCATCCCCTGAAATGTGGTGCCCTAAAACAATACCTTCATGAACATCATAAAACATTTTTCATGACTAAGAGAAAGGTTTGCTTCTTGACATATTTTTAAGACTTTTTCCAAGTTTCCTAAAGCCTCTTCAAATGTATCCCCATAAACTGTAAAATCATCCATGTACACCTCTACACAGTCATGTATCAGATCAGAAAAAATTCCTAATACTGCCCTTTGGAATGTTGCAGGTGCATTGCATAACCCAAATGGCAATACTCGGTAGGCATAGGTACCCCAAGGACAAGTAAATGTGGTTTTATCTTGGTCTTCAAGTGCTACTTGGATTTGATTGTAACCACTAAATCCATCCAGGAATGAAAAGTACTTTTTACCCGCTAATGTATCTAATACTTGATCTATGAAAGGTAAGGGAAAATGGTCTTTAAGAGTAGCTTTATTCAGTTCTCGGTAGTCAACACACACCCTCCATTTTCCATTTTTCTTAGGCAAAATCACTAAAGGAGAAACCCACTGACTATCTGAAATAGGATAGATGAAGTTAACATTTAACAATTTTTGTAATTCTTCCTTGACAATTTCCCTAAGATTTGGATTCATCCGTCTTTGAGGTTGTCCGATTGGTTTGCAATTTGCCTCTATATAGATGTGATGAGTACAAGTCTTGGGACTTATCCCTTTCATGTCAGTGTATTCCCATGCATATGCAGAAGAATGTCTCTGTAATACTTTGACTAACTTTTCTTGTTGAGATTTTTCTAGGTTCTTGTTTATGTTCAAAGTTTTGCCTGGAAAAATTTCACTTGTAGAGCTGCCAAATTTGTCCATAGAATGAAGAGACATCTGCCTAGATGACAAGAACTCAATATTGGATCTCTCTTGAAATGATTCTTGTTTGTGTTCTGGAGAAGATTCAAAGTTTTCTAGAGTATTCAGAATTTGATTATCTTCACCAATTTCTGAAATTGTGAAGAGTGGTTGTAAATATTCTTCATCCTCTATCCATTGAGTGTCATCTAGTTCTGTAATTGTCCTAGCTGGAGGATATAAAGTGAATTTCTTTGTTGAACTACCATCAGAAATATACATATCACCGGACCTACAACTAATAAAAGCATCGGCTGTAGCCAACCAAGGTCTTCCTAGTATAACAGGATGGCCTCCTAGATTATTCTTGGGTGTCAGGATCATGAAATCCACAGGGTACTCCCAAGAGTCTAGGGACACTTGAATGTCTTCTATTACCCCATCTGGTCTGATCACAGATCTATCTGCTAATTGTAATAGTGTGGGTGTAAAGAGAAGATTAGGAAGTTTCAGTTTGTCCATGATTTGTCTACTCATGATATTTATTGCTGCTCCTAAGTCAATGAGTGTGTTTTGAATTTCAATTCCATTGATGTGGGTTTTGACAACTGGATTTCCTGGGTCAAGGTACTTTGGAATAGTAATCTTACCCATCATAATGTCTGCTATTTGTCCTACCAGTTGAATTTTCTTGGTTTCTCTTATTCTTTTTCTCGTTGTCTTCATACTCAACTCCTTTATTGTTTTGGCTAAAATTGGGATTTCTTTGATGGCTTGCAATAATGGAATTTTAATGCAAACATTTCTCAATTCATCTAAGAAATCATAGTTATGCACCATTATTTGTTTTTCTACACCTTTATCAATTTGCAGTCTTTCTGGAAAGGGAGGTATAGAAGTAGATGTGGATGGTTGCTCTAATATTGGAGTTGGATTTATTGGATCTTTTTGTTTCAGTTTTTCAATGTTTTGGTCTTGAAAGGATGTATCTTCTTCAAGACTTTTATTAACCTGTAGGGAGTCTTCCTCGGAATTATCTTGTTCTTATATGATCACAGAAGGTTTCCTCTTCTCTAGTATCCTTCCAGACCTAAGTTGAACATCACTAAGGTCTAGAGGAGTAATTAAATAAGTTGGAAATTGTTGTCCTTCTATCATGTATGTATTTTGAGGGTTCTTATTATTGGGGTTTGGTATAGGCTGAGCTGGCAATTGATTGGATTTTTGAGGGAATGGTAATGGAAGTGGTTGATTTTGATGAGGTTGGTTCGGATGATGTTGTTGAGGATTTTTTTGAAAATTTTGTTGAAGATTTTGAGGAAAATTTTGTTGGGAATTTTGAGGATAAAAATGTGGATATGGTGGATACTGATAATATGGAGAGTATCTTCCATAGGGACCTTGTGATCCTTGTGCCCAAGCTTGAGATTGATTTTGAAATTGGGGCCAAGGTTGCTGCCAAGAATTCCAAGGTGGAGGTTGATTATACATTTGATCATGTAATCCTTGTGTCTGAGATCCCTGCCAAGGTCTTCTAGATACAAAGTTAAGAGATTCTGTGGAGTCTGTAGGAGTTTCTTCTTGAAAAACAGCCTTGAGACCAGAAAGAGAAGGACAATTCTTGGTCTCATGTTTCTCAGAACAAATAACACAGGTTTCTACAACTTTTACATCTAGAGGACACTCCCTCAAGGCATGTTTCTTCCTACATTTGGGACAAAAGATTGCCAAGGCATCAGATTCAGCCTTTTGCTTGTTTTGTATCTTGAGGGTATCTATTTGTTCACTAAGACTCCCTAAGATGTCAGATTTAAAATCATCAAGCATGTGTCCTATTTCTGATCTACTTACTGTCCCAGAAGCAGATTTACTTGCTCTTGCAAGAGCAGGATCTCTTGGACCTTTGACAGTTTTGGATTTCCCTCTGGAAAGGTTGATACATAACTCAGATATTTCAGGTAATGTGAGTTGTGATATATCCCCTTTTCCCATCATGTTAAGGATATCCAACCATTCATCCCTAATGGTTTTCAACAAAATAGCTTTTAAAGTGTCTTGATCTAGGTTTTCCATTTGTGCCCTTTTTATGTTGTATTTAAATCTTTCCAACAAATCTTCTAAGTTTTCATCTTCTTTTTGTAACATCTTGAACACTTCTTCCTTATGATTAACCGGCATACAATAATCCAAGTATCTCTCTAGAAATTCTTGTTTCATGTCTTCCCATGTTCTAATGGAACTACTGTTTAAACTCATAAACCATTTCAATGCTGCTCCTTTCAGAGTCGAAGGAAATAATTTCAATTTTTGAGCATCTTGAAGGTAGTCATAAGTCCTACACAGTACTTCAAATTCGAATAAGAAAGTTTCAGGATCCTCAGTTTTAAGTCCATAGAAGTTCAGAAGGACAGAAGGTGAAATGTTTTTCATGGTTGTATTGGTTTCTTCATCAAGTATAGGGAACCCAAAAGAGCTTCCTATTCTCCCTCTTCCTCCATCTGCACCTCTACCTCCTTCTCCTCTTCCTCCTTCTCCTCTACCTCTACCTCCTCCAAATAAGGTGTGTTCTCCATTAACAACTCCTCCTCCTCCTTCTTCTTCCATGGTTGACTCTCCTGTGGAAGTAGAAAGGTTTGTGTCCCTGACAGGAGTTTTTAGATCTTCTTCTATGGCAGGTTCAGTGGATGAAGTGGAAGGTTTCTCTAATGGAATAGGTGATCTTAGATCTTCTAGAAGTCCAGGATCAGTAAAGGATGGAAGATGGGTTTGAGTTGAAGGTGTACTAGTTCTGGATCTAGATGAAACAAGTGATGTTCTAGAGATCAAACTTCTGCCTCTGCTTCTTATAAATCTTCCCCTTGAATCTCTCTCCCTACGCATAAAATTTTTTTTGGATGCTAAGAAACAAAGGTTACCTAGTTTTCACTTCCCCGGCAACGGCGCCAAAATGTTGGGTCTCAATCTAGTCTCCTAAACTGAGCTCATTTAATTGTCAACCAGGATTTGTAAACTGCTGAAGTGAAGTGTACCATATGTACCTAGGTGCTTGTTTCCTAATGTGTTGTATGTGGTTTTGTGATGTTTTTGGTCTTTTGTGATGATTTGTGATGTTTTTGGTCTTTTGGTGTTTTATGTTCACAATGAAACTGCCTAGAAAACTAATGGAAAGAAGTTGGTGGTCAAAACAGAGTTAAATCTAATGTATGGAATGGCAAATGCAATTAGAAATACTGAAGCAAAATCTGAACTATGACTAAATAAAAGCAAAAGCTTGATAATGACTTTTTAGGCAAATGACACAAACTAAACTTGAGAAATGATCACTAAATATGAAAATCCTCTAACTGAACAGTTAAACACTAATGATGCAATACTCTGTCCTAGCTCTTCTATTTTATGATTAATTCCTAGTTCTATTCTGCAATTTAATTGAATTTCACAGAACCTATACTCAAAGAGTTGTTGGTTTCTTGTTCAAAGTAGTTCTTTTGAGGAAGAGCTCTGTTTATAAAATGATGAGGAGATTGCAGAGAGATTTCAGACCTTGTAATGATGTTGTCTTCTGTTCCTATGGATATGGATCAGTTGTAGTTTTTAGAACAAGAATATGTTTGTGAATAATGAAGGTTGTCTTGTTAATCCTAACAACTAGAGTAATCTATTGTGCAATGGATGACAATTTGAATATGAGATGCAAGTGCAATGAGTTAATCTAAGAATGAACCTAAGATGCTACTAAACTAGAACAATGTTGAACTATAAGTCATCATCAAACTTGAAACAAAGTAACTGAACATGAATTAAATGAAAATGAAACTCCGGAGTTGTTCTAACTGTACTAACATGCATTAATCTATGAAGTTACACAATTTGTTTGTTCATCATTAGTGATATCTTGGAAGAGTTCCTTCTTTTGGAAGAGGTAGAACAATTCTGACTGTGTACTTGTATGCAATTGAAAGCAAATGAACTGAAAGCAAATGAAAAACTAAGTTATCACATCCATACCCTACTCGTCATTATGATGTCTTGGGCAAGCGTTTAAGAGCAAGAACAAAGATGATACTTAGTACAAACACACAACTAAATCATTCATTATCACGGTCATGTCTTGAACTTCTTAAGAATTTCTTGGAAGAGTTTCTTCTTGTGGAAGAGTGATTAGAACAAGTGTAACTGTGATAGTGAATAGCAAAACTACAACTAAATCCTACAGTACTATAGCTATTCATCATTCATCATTATAATCTGTTGGGAGAGTGTCTTCTTGTGGAAGAGCTAGAATGAATATAACTACAGTAGCTAGTTAAAACAACTATAAATTCAACTCCTAATACTACAATATTATAGTCATTCAACATTCATCATTTTAATCTGTTGGAAGAGTGTCTTCTTGTGGAAGAACTAGAATGAATACGACTACAGTAGCTAGTTAAAACAACTATAAATTCAACTCCTAATCCTACAATACTATAGTCATTCAACATTCATCATTTTAATCTGTTGGAAGAGTGTCTTCTTGTGGAAGAGCTAGAATGAATACGACTACAGTAGCTAAAAAAACAACTACCAATTCAAATGCAAAACATAAAGGCAGCTAGGAAAACTTATCTAATTTACGCAAAATAAATCCGTGCAAGAGGCAGGGGCCCTCTACCACTTGACGGCATTCAACTCCAAATTAAATCACGCCTTCAAAATAACTTTGTCTGCTCCATTAACGATGCAATAGTTTGAACATAATACTCTGCGTCTTTAAGGACGTAACACAGAGTTTTAACAAAATCTAGCAGCAAATCTAATATGAAATCTCTAACATAGCTCTCGGTCTCCCAAGAGTTTATAAAGAAAATGCACGTAACAATAATTACAACAATTTAGGAACAATGTCTTTCCTAATCCAAATCACGTTAGAACTCTTTGAAGTGGCTGCGTGAAGAAGAAAAGACATCTGGACTGAAACAGTCCTAGTAGGAGTCTTCCTTCATAAATGTGTTTCCCACGTGCATAACCGTACCCATAATCCATTTCTTCCTCCATGACGAGCAACTAACCATGTAGACACGACGTGGATCATGCCCATATGCGGTTTTTCTCAAGAGGCCACCTGGAACATACTCAAACATGAAGGTAGCTGCAGAATCGCCGGTTAGCTACGGAATGTCTGCATTCTGCAGCTAGTTCCCGTCAAAATGCTTAACAATGGCAAAAATCACAAAATTCAACAAGTCAGTCATGTAAACCATTCTAGAAGTAATTTTAACTATATTTATTGATCAATTGGGCTTAAGATAGAAATGGACAAGGGAAAATGAGGTAAAATGAGGTGAAGGAAAGCACAATTTTGAGGCTCAACAAGCAACTATGCATGTTTCATGTTGTTCACTATGATTTCTCCCATTACCACTCCCAGGATGAATTCGACTTTATTGTTACATAGGTTACTTTATTGTTACTATGATTTCTCCATTTACGATTTCATAGGTTACATCATGTAAAGTTGTCAATCTCAAGTTGGTGATGAGCTTTAGTTCTCCAGATTTGGGGCTTTTCTAATATTTTCTCCCTCATGTCATTCCTGCATCACCTCGTTGTTTGAGCATGCCAATTGTCTACCACTTTTACCAATTGGCACATGTCAATCTCTGAGTGGTGCCACATTTCACCTATTTTCAGTGAGAGTTTAGGGTTTCTCTAACATAGCTTCAGAAATCCGATTCAGTGCCTACTTGAATATTGTCACATAATACTCATGGTTTGGATTGATGAGCATGTTCTGAATGGCTGGTTGATTCATAAGAACCACCCATATAGTCATCTTGAGATATTTCAGAAGTTTTCTCGGGTTTCCTTTTTCACCGTTTCTAGTGGGTGGGATGGTGTGGGTGATCCATCAATACTGGTGCTCTTGTAGTAGGGAATTTGTTTTTGGGGATATAAAGGAGCATTTGATGTAGATATCCCATTGGATGCATTCATAGATGGGCACGAGAGGTCAAGAATTTAAATTAAAAATATGCAACCTCTAGCATGGCAACCTGAAGGCCGCAAGAGACACTGGTTAAAGATTGTTTTGTGATGGCCTTAATATAGTCATGATTTCTTTCTATTATCTTAATGCAAATATATAGTCTGGTCTCATTAAAATGAGGGTTGTGGTTGTATTTATCTTTGGTTGTTTCTCTCTTAATGCTCCAGAAGTTGCCAAAAGTTGCGATAGTTGTTTAGTTTGCTTGTTACAACTTAAAAGTGGTTTTTAGCAATGGGAGTCATGTCTTTTAAGGTTCATACTAATATGAAGATCTTGTAATTCTATATTTAGAATAAGATAAGATGGCCTCTGCTTTGGGCGGTATGACAACAATTGCCACATCTACCTCATTGGGTAACAATGGAAAGGGGAAGAAGTCGGGTGCAATTTTTGATAATTATGGCAGACAATTGTCTTCTCTTTCAGTTTTTTCACCCATTTCCTTTAATCGCTCAAGCAGAAGAGGGACTCTGAGATTAGGCAACAGAGAGAAGGTAGTTAATACAAGAGCTATGGAAAAGGAGTTGTACTTCAACAAGGATGGGTCAGTGACAAAAAAATTGTAGGTCAGAGAAAAAATTATGTTTAAAGGAAGGTCACCTGCACGTGAAACTTCACTGCGGTGGATCTTTCCCTATCCACTTATATTCGATTTTAATGTATTATTTTAATTTTTCATGGAGGGTTGTTTTGGCATATGGTCTGGCATTAAATTGCACACTTACTGAAAGCATTGTCAATTTGTCTTGCAGGCGGTGTGAACAAACTTGCTGATCTTGTTGGAGTCACCCTTGGGGCGAAGGGAAAAATGTTGTCTTGGAGAGAAAGCATGGTTCTCCGAAAATAGTTAATGATGGTGTGACATTAGCTAAGGAAGTAATTTGTATATTTGTGCTCTGGTTTTCTTTTTAACGTTGTATTAGTTCCCCCTCTTAAATGTCTTAGATTTGGTAGGCATAATTTGAAAACTCAAAGGTGAAAGGAAACATATTTGTTACCCAGTGGTCTACTTGGTCTATGGACTAGCCACATTAGAGTAATGCATAAATATTTTCACAACAATAAAAGGAAAGGGTTATGGCTGAGTCAAATTTTATTGTTATTGACAGTGTAATGAAATGTATCTCAATGCCATGGTTTTGGCCTTTTTATTGGTTGAATTAGAGGACCCAGTTGAAAATATTGGGGCCAAGTTGGTAAGGAAAGCTGCGGCAAAGACAAATGATTTAGCTAGGGATGGAACCACAACATCTGTTGTTCTTGCACATGTTGGAATATTGAAAAATTCCAGAACAATGAATGGAGAATAAATCTCCCTTCCTCTAACACAAAGAAAATAAAAATTTCTTTGACAAGAGACAAAGTTTCAATACTTTGAAAACAAACTTCTATTCCCTTCAATAACTCAAAAAAAAACTATTACACTTCTTCCTCACTGAGAGGGATTACAAAATTATGACTGCTACAAAACGCAGTGCATAAAACCAACTCACCGTCTGTTCAAAACAAACATACTCTGTCTCTAAAACACTCTGCTGTGTTTTTCACTTTCGCACTGCTGTGCATACACACTTAAAAAGTTACACTCAGTCTTTCACTTTTTACACACTGCTGTGTAATAAAAAATTTACGTACTGTCTATAAAAAAAACTACCAAGCTTTTTTTTTCCTTTTTATTTTTATATTTCGTAACATATAAAACATATTATAATAAACCCTCTTTTTAAAAAAATAAAATTAAAACTAAATTCTATGGCCCACCTTTCATTTCGCATATGATATATATATATAACATATGTTTCAAACATATGTATATATTAAACTATCAAAACATTAAAGAACCCTTTCCGTTGGACTTCAAAAGTCTGAATAGATTGAATTTCAAACCAAATTCGCATTCCAAAATGGGATGCTGACGTCTGCCTAATTTTAACTCGAATTCTCAATCCAATGTGCCCTATAAAAAATTCGGGTCCGGTTTTCAGGTTTTCAGATTCCCTTCAATTTCATGTGATCCAATATTAATGCTCCACGTGTCCTCCTTTTGAATTTACAAAACTGTCGGGTAAATTTCTGTTTGTTTAATTTTTGGTTGGTGAATTGCGTTAATGCTGGTTGTTGTGCTTAAATACAATCCTGTACAGAAATATGGCTGTGGACGTCTACAAAAAAAACTTGCAGGAATTTTAAATGCTGAATTAAATTTCTGGATGGCATGCAAGCAACCTCCAAAAAAAAATGTTGTTGTTGCATCCGTCCTTCTGCTGCAGCAGTTGAAGTTAAAATTCAACAACACAGGGTTTAATAAGTGAGGGTGTAAAGGTAACTTTTTGTCGATAGTACTGGATTAAGATCATCTATTCATTTTTGTAGGGTCTTATGGTGTTAGGTTTTTTAGTTTTGGGTTGGGCTTATTGAGTCTAAGATAGTTTTTGAGTGAAAAAATTGCTATCAGGTATTAAAAAATTTTGGTTCTTTTGTCAAAATTTATGAGCTTGTTAGGAAATACAAAACTGACAATGGTTGTATCTTAAATGTGTGGAAAATAATTTGAAATGAAACCTTTTTGTTTAGGTTGTTGCAGCAGGTGCAAACCCCATTCAAATTACTAGGGGCATTGACAAGACAATAAAGGCTCTTGTTTCGGAACTCAAAATTTTGTCAAAGGAGGTAAACGCTTGCCTTTTGAGTAGGCTGGTTTTCCTTTTTGCTGATGGTTTGGTGCATCTAATTGAATTAGTTGCCTAAGGTATTTTTGGTTGCAAACTCCTTTTCATTTTTCATACAGTATTGGCCTTGTGGAATACATTTGATTGTGTGGTCTTGTTAGATCTACAACATTTGTAGTTGTTTAGTCTTATGGCCGAGGTGCACTTTTATTATGGAAATAGTTGATGCAATATTGTCATTTAATCCTTAATGCAGGGTAGCATGTTGAGAAGTTTCATGTGAAACATTTGGTATTCAAAATGACACTTGATCCTATACAGCATCATGCAATTGACTTCAAAATTCATATTCAAAGTGTGCCAGACAATTCTTGCAAATTTTCAAATATTTATGTTGTTTTAAACAATTATCTTTTTCATGTATTGGATGCTGAAAATGTGAAAAAGATTTTGGTATGAAACCAACTGGTGAATAATTTCCAGCACAACAACCACTTCCAAGACATTATTTAGAAGCAGAACAAATGTGCTTATGAAGCATAGAAAGATATCCTTGATGCATTGTCAATGTTTGGCTAGGGTTATTTTTGGAGAAAATAACTCCTTATTCCTATAATAGTGATCTTCAATACAAGTAAATGCCAGAGAAGAGAGATCATCGTGTGACGCAACAAAACTGAAATTGGACCCCCAAGGAGAGCTGGTGTGTCTACAATCGCTCTGTCAGCATTTTCCCTCGGTTTACCCCGTTCTTTTCCTCCAGCCTGAGTCTTAATTGACTTCTTCTTTCTTCGGGTTTATTTATCAAATTCGTAGAATTTGATAAATAAATACTATCCACAATGTTTGGAATTTAATTTATATTCCCGACTTTATATTATCTCTAATCCTTATAACCAATGTTTAACTTTCAACACTTTGTATTTATACTCCACGTTTATTTTTAAATAAATAACTTGTAATGAACTTTCGGCTCTATATTTCACCACCCAGCCTTACAACAATCACGCTCCAGACTTATGCTAATTATCCGCCAATCGTTTAATTAAACAATTTCATTATACTCTGGCCCCACCTATATATATCAATAACCAATCAAACACTCGTATAGTACCTGGCTATCCTCCACACACCTTAGTTAACCTCCGGGCAAGTTCAACGTGCAACCACTGTTCGATGGCCCTTCTCCAAATCAACGACTCTTGGAAATTTCGCTCGGCTTCCAACGTCAGGCTTTAACGTGCGATGGCATGGGTTAAACGGTGGTTTTCCGTGGGTCACTTCGCCATGTGTCACATTCCCTATGGAATTTCTCGCGAATATGAAATACCACCTACTCCGCAAAAGCGGTGCGATATGGGCAACCTGCTTTTGTGATTCCACTCGTGGTTTTGCTAGAGGGCTTGACCACGGGTGCAAGTATGGTTCCTCTATCCTTTTGTTTGTTAACTCATGTCCAATCCTTGGGTCAGGTTTCGAAAGCACAACAATTTTGTCTCTTTATTAAGCGAGATTTTTATATTTGAACAGTTTTCACGACCCCGGTTCTCTACACAGACCTCGCCTTCGGGTGGGGTGAGTTCACAGGGTTATCCAACAATTTACGGGAATTCAAAGACAGAAGAATGGAATTATCAGTACCCAATCGCCTCACAGTTAAAAAATTCTTCAAAATTAGCAGTTCGAGATAATTCAATGGCAACTAAGCTTGGAAATCATTTAACTGGAAACAATTGTTCACACACAGAGGTTTATTGCAGAAATCCCCTCTCTACTCTCCTCTTCCCTCTCTACTTTTATTCATTCGAGGAATTACAATGTATATACATAACACATGGCTCTTTTGTTCCTCTAAGAGGACCGTTCTAGAAATCAAAAGGTCTAATTATAATAATTCAACTAACTAAAACAGTTCGACTCCTACAACTCTAACTAGTCTAAGTAATACAGTCAGCTGAGGTATTGACACCTAGCTGTTACAACTCAAATGTTTTCGAACCCTCCTAGCCACAACATGTGGAAAAAACCTCCTACATTGATGGCTAGTGCCTAATGCCCCTGCATCATCGTGTGACATAAACCTATTAACAAAAGTGAATTCCTTGAATTTCACCAAATATTTTCTTTGAATTCCTTGCTTTTAAAAGCCAATGATATCCCTTATTGTGTTAATGTTACGGAAATTCCTTGTCCTAGTGCCTCACACTCTAGTATGAATGTTTTACCAAAATTAGGTGCAACCGATGTTGGTGTAGAAGACATGGCATCCATTGAAAGAGAGAATGCCAAAGTAGCCTCATCATTCCATATAAATGATATTTTCTTCAAGAGATATGTGAGTGGACTTGAAATGCATGCATAATTTTTAACAAATGATCAATAATATCATGTAAGTCTAAAAAATCTTCTAAGAACCTTGATTTTCTTAGGAATAGGTCATTTTGTAATAGCTTGCATCTTTTGAGGCTCCAACTTCACTCCTTCCTTTAAAAAAATATGAACCAAATACTCGAATTATTATTTCCAAAAGCACATTTGGATATTTTTACATAAAAATGATTGTTCTCAATAATTTATATAACTTTTCCACATGTTTACTAGTGTGGTATTCCCATGATTTATTATAAATATGTGTATTATCAAAGAAAACCAACACAAATTTTATAAGATGGGATTAAACAAAATTGTTCTTAAGTCGAGCCCGCCGGACTTCAAACGGCGATAAACCATAATTCAAACCAAATTCGCGTTCCAAAATAGCCTGCTGACGTCGGCCAATTTTGTGATGCGAAAGCCAAATGAATTCCGCCCTAACATTTTTCGGGTCTGAAGTTGGGCTGGCGTATGGAGGGAGAGTTGTGACATGAATTTCTTATCAAATTCGCCCTAATATTTTTCGGGTCTGGATTTCCACTGCGCAAGCGGCCCAAACAAAGATCCGCTCCAATCAATTTATGCCACGTGTCCTCAATAAAAACTTGCCCTGCTCCTGGCTGTGGGTGCATTCGATGGAATTTAAGGCGATGGGAAATGGATATTGCGATTTCATATCAATCGCATTAACATTTAACGTTGTTCAATTAATTTTTCACATCAAATCCGCATTAATTAATTTTTAACACTATTCAAGATCGGCCTCCACTCCTCGATTCCGCACGCTCCAATATGATCCGGCTTTCGGCACTCATTATTAATGATCATAGATTAATTATGATGGGCATCCTTTGATTGCATTGCAGTCGGGTCGAGAAAATGGCATTTAGCTATGGTTTTTCAGACGAGCCGATTGCTGGATTACACTGCCTGCTAACTGTGAAGATAAGGAGAAGTGGCCAGCTGAACTGCTGCCTAGACCTTGCAGCATATCTGCATTTCTCTCAGTTCTGTCTCTGTCTGTCTTCCTCTATTAACTGGAATTATGCTTCTCCGACTCCTCTTGTGCCCACTACGCCTGAGACTGCACCCATGCCTCGCGTGCATCATAGGATGCGTTGCCGCAGGGGGAGCACTAGAGGTCAACCCCTGCGGGCTCCCTCCAGCCCCTCAACAGAGTCGACTTCCAGCCAGTCCAGTGATTATTACGCAGGTCGATATCCAAATACTAGGAGTGGGTGGGGTCGGGTTGTAGGATCTGGCCACCGTATGGATTCCCCTACTCCCCGCTTCCCCGCCGCTAGTTCACCTTCTCCCACGATGCGCACTGCGAAATTTTCCTTTAATTGCTCTCTCAACCGCCCGCGAATCACGGCTTTAGTCACTGTGGTCTTCCACAAGGAGGCCCAAATGGAGGAAGAATGCACCCGTCTGGCGGGTCTGAGCTCAGAAAAATCCGACCAACATTCGGGCCTTCAGGAGGGGAGCCGTGGCATGCATGTGGAGGTAGCACCTAGCGATCCTGGACCTTCCGAAGGATGGTGCCGAATCGTGGAGGAACCACCGGAGGAGTAGTTTGGTTAATTTTTTTTTCTTGCTTAGCAGGCCCACTTAATTGGGCTGCTTTTAGTTTATTTTACTGGTCATGATTATTTCTGTGTCGGACCTTTGTAATATTTTGAAAAGTCAGAATTAAACGTTCGAAGCTCGGTTTCGTATGAGGGCAAATTTTCTTAATTTTTGATATTTTTGATGACAAATTTGCGCAGTCCGGCTGTAATGTTAATTTCTGTAATTTTATTTGCAATGTTATTTATTTAATTTACTTAGAATTCTCACATGATTAGCGTTTCTGATCTCGTTCAAGGATTTTGGGTACTTAATTGTATTTGGAACAATGGATGCTCAGACGATATGTCGTTTAATGCTCTACATACTCGCTATTTCACTTTCTTATAGTTGCCCCGGCATATTTGGATGCTTTCGCATTGTCGATAATCTCCATGTGGACTGTTTTACTTCATATAACATATTCAAAACAACGTTTTTTCTCTTGTGAAAAAAAAATGATTAATGTTTATCACTCTGCCTTCAAAACTAGCGATGCTGGTCTATGTTGCTGGTTTATTGATATGGTCTGATGGTCTTTTTATATTTTGGACATATCACACTCCTCACATGATTAGCGTTTTCTCTGTTCAAGGATTTTGGGTACTTTAATTTGTATTTGGAACAATGGACGTCGGTACGTACTCTATCTGTTGCTTTACTATTCTACATACTGCTATTTCACTTTCTTATAGATGCCTTGGGCATATTTGGATGCTTTCTCAGATTGTCGATAATCTCCATGTGGACCGTTACTGGGTTTTATATCAAGTCGCCGTATGTGACATGGGGTATTTTTCTATCACTGTCTGGGGTGGGACTTCCACTTTTCTGGATGGATATTTGGGTTCCAATCTTCAGATGTGAAAATGTAATGACTTCATGGACTGTTTTACTTTATATAATATATTCAAAACAACATTTTTTCTCTTGTGAAAAAAAAATGATTAATGTTTATCACTCTGCCTTCAAAACTAGCGATGCTGGTCTATGTTGCTGGTTTGTTGATATGGTCTGATGGTCTTTTTATATTTTGGACATATCACACTCCTCACATGATTAGCGTTTTTCTCTGTTGCAGGATTTTGGGTACTTTAATTTGTATTTGTAACAATGGACGTCGGTACTCTATCTGTTGCTTTACTATTCTACATACTGCTATTTCACTTTCTTATAGATGCCTCGGGCATATTTGGATGCTTTCTCAGATTGTCGATAATCTCCATGTGGACCGTTACTGGGTTTTATATCAAGTCCCCGTATGTGACATGGGGTATTTTTCTATCACTGTCTAGGGTGGGACTTCCACTTTTCTGGATGGATATTTGGGTTCCAATCTTCAGATGTGAAAATGTAATGATTTCATGGACTGTTTTACTTCACATAATATATTCAAAACAACGTTTTTTCTCTTGTGAAAAAAAAATGATTAATGTTTATCACTCTGCCTTCAAAACTAGCGATGCTGGTCTATGTTTCTGGTTTATTGATATGGTCTGATGGTCTTTTTATATTTTGGACATATCACACTCCTCACATGATTAGCGTTTTTCTCTGTTGCAGGATTTTGGGTACTTTAATTTGTATTTGAAACAATGGACGTCGGTACTCTATCTGTTGCTTTACTATTCTACATACTGCTATTTCACTTTCTTATAGATGCCTCGGGCATATTTGGATGCTTTCTCATATTGTCGATAATCTCCATGTAGACCATTACCGGGTTTTATATCAAGTCCCTGTATGTGACATGGGGTATTTTTCTATCACTGTCTGGGGTGGGACTTCCACTTTTCTGGATGGATATTTGGGTTCCAATCTTCAGATGTGAAAATGTAATAACTTCATGGATTGTTTTACTTCATATAATATATTCAAAACAACGTTTTTTCTCTTGTGAAAAAAAAATGATTAATGTTTATCACTCTGCCTTCAAAACTAGCGAAGCTGGTCTATGTTGCTGGTTTATTGATATGGTCTGATGGTCTTTTTATATTTTGGACATATCACACTCCTCACATGATTAGCGTTTTTCTCTGTTGGAGGGATTTGGGTACTTTAATTTGTATTTGGAACAATGGACGTCGATACTCTATCTGTTGCTTTACTATTCTACATACTGCTATTTCACTTTCTTATAGATGCCTCGGGCATATTTGGATGCTTTCTCAAATTTGTAGATAATCTCCATGTGGACCGTTACTGGGTTTTATATCATGTCCCTGTATGTGACATGGGTTATTTTTCTATCATTGTCTGGGGTGGGGCTTTCACTTTTCTGGATGGATATTTGGATTCAAATCTTCAGATATGAAAATTTAATGACTTCATGGACTGTTTTACTTCATATAATATATTCAAAACAACGTTTCTCATCTTTTAAAGTTTCATTTTTTTTTTTTTAAATTGAACCCGCCATCGGTATACCGACACATTGTAGATGTCGGAATTGCGACAAATCAGAAACGTCGGCAGAGCGACAGTATAAAAACGTCGGACCACATTTCGTCGGAATTGTGACAGCTTACAAACGTCGGAAGAGCGACGTTAAAAACGTCGGACCACATTTCGTCGAAATTGCGACATCTTACAAACGTCGGAAGAGAGACGTCCAAAACATTGGACCACACTGCGTCGGAATTGCAACTGTTTAAAAACGTCGGAAGAGCGACATTCAAAACGTCGGACCACATTTCATCGAAAGTGCGACCGTTTAGGAACGTCGAAAGCGCGATGGTTCATAAGACGTCGGAAGAGTGACGCTTGTTCGGAAGCGACGGAAGAAGTGTCGATAGTGCGACACTTTTTAGGTGCATCGGAACTGCGACGGCATGACAAACCATGTTTTGTCCTCCCTCGAGCTGTCGCTCTTGCGATGACTATGTGTCGGAATAGCGACAAATTGGCCATCGGAATTTCCGCCAAATTTTCTAGTGACATAAAATTCCTCCATTTTCTTTTGAAATCCTTCACAACATCAACCTAACTAAATATTAAACTTGTTATGTTTTCCTTTTCCTTCCTCTATCTCACTCAATTAAATCAAACATTGAATCTCCAAACCATATTTGAATTGACATTTCATGAAAAATTATGGAATTGTCGCTTTTAATAGCAGTGTGTTGACCAAATAATACAATATCGATTTATCTGCATCGAGAATGGAAAGAAGAAAAACAATATATTATGACTAGTGGGTTGACGGTAAGAGTGTATTAATTACTATCGTTTTTGGAAAACATCGATGGGTGTTAGGATCTAGAGATATTGGGGTTTCCTTGGTTTTTTAAACTAATATTTTTCAAGACGTAAATGAATAAAATCAATTGAGCAAATTTGGTTAGAACATTGGAAGGGGGTGTAAATGGCATAGTTCTAGAAATGATTCCATCATGTCATTTTCTTGGCATATATTACAATTTTGGTGGGTATGTGGAGATAACATGCAAAAAGGATACTATGGAGTACAACTAGTTAAGGATGGACTTATTTTTATTTCTTGGACCCACAAAGGAGAGTCAAGGTGAAGATGCAACCAATCAATAATTATTTTATTGGGAGTTTTACTTCCTCTAGACCCTAAGGATCATGACATATTGGGGCATGTTACCCACCCACATGTATGGGTAACCATATTATTTTCCTTACCTTCTATGATGCAATTCACCATCCAACATTCATGCATTATTTATTATACGTTGTCTTTTTATTTCAATATGTTTTCACGAGCTATCTACATCTTGATTTGTTTAGCATGTAAGTTAGTTGACGTGATTGTGCCTAATATTTTCCTGAAGGTTGAATACTAAGTCCCTAAGGTATTATTTTCCATGGTGATCTTTTATTTTCTTTCTTTATACAAGTCATGTGCCCACTATCACCCAATTGAAGAAAACATTTTTTATTTTCTTTCTTTTTTGGGAAAATTGGCATTTACAATGTTGATTTTGAGGTAAATGTTGTATAAATATTTTACAATCTACTTTAATTTATATTCTAGTGTTCAAAATATTTCATGTATTATAATATGCATTGTATCTTATTTCATTTTTAGAAAAATAACTCAATATTGATGGTAATAAGTAGGAATTGAAGAAAGAGGGGAACAATAACACCATAGCGACAAATGCATAGAGAGAGAGAGAGAGAGAGAGAGAGCTTGTCTAGCGATATCCTTAAAGCCAATACCCCACATGAGACACACACATAGATACTAATGGTCAAGTCCTAAGAGTTGGTGAATTCAACTATAATGCGTTAGCACCACAATGATAATGCTTTGAAGTGATGAAGAAATAATTCATGTGTAAATTGTATTCCAACCAATATTAAGTTGGAAACTCATATTCTAATACTTGAAATTTCATATTATATAATTTATGTGGTTTGAAACTATTTGTACTTGTACTTGATATTATCTGGTATTGTAACTAACAGATGTAACTTTGATTTTTCATATTAGATGAACATGCACATTGTGTGTCATTTTTTAATTTAATCCCACAATCATACTAATTAATTTATGTTGATTAATAATGAACACATAAAATCAATCTAAAACTACTAAATCAATATTTTATATTGATTAATGATGAATAAAAATAAAATAAATATAAATTTATTAAATTAGTTGTTTATAATTATTATTGATGGAAGTAAATGAAATGAATATGAACTACTAATTTAGTTGTTTATATATTGAATATGAAACTACCAAAAAATGATAAATTAATATTATAAATGATAAATTTCTGAATGCAAATAAAGACTAAATTTTGTATATATAAGACTATTAGTAGCTAATTTATAGTATCTTATAACACGACTATAATTTATTCATATTCATTTGGTCATTAATTGGTTTCAAATGATGACTAAATTTTTCATATATATGACTATTATAATCTAATTTATAGTATCTTATAACGCAACCAACATTTTGGTCATGTTTCTTTGATCATTTATTAGTTTTCTTGGGTGATCATGTAGTAGTGTATTTTGTTGTTTATTTTGTCATTAATTGTGGAAATTAATGACTAAATTAATGTCCAAATTTATGACTAAGATAAATATAACTAAAAGTGGGTAGTGTGATAAGATATTATAAATTAGCCACTATTGGTCATCGACTGAAAATTGGTCATTTATATGAAAATTTTAGTCAATTTTTTGGTAACTAGTTAAAAAATTTGTACTATTGTTTTAAAGCTAGTAACAATAGCACAAAGTGGTTGAGAGTTGACATAAGAGATTGTGAGGGGATATTTTTTTGGACTGACAACATCTCAAATTTCTCCACCTACAATTTCACCACCCACTGTAGCTACACCATCTCTCATTCTTCCCTCACAAGGAATTAGATGTACACAAATATACAACCAGGTGTGTGGTTACTCCAGTAGTTCAACCACCCCAGTACGTGGCCAACTGTTTCCAACTGACTGAAACTACTTTGAGGGAGTATAAAAGCCCCTCATGTGCATGGCCTAAGGGAGAGAGAGATTTTATAGACATTATACTCTGTTGGAATCCCAGTTCAAGTCTGATTCCCCGTGCCTCCTGCACTTTCCCAGATTTATATCAGGAAACCCTTATTTCCTGGAGATGTTCATCCATTTATATGCCATCTCGAGTGCACAAGTCTTGGAAGAATCTTAGCGAGGCAAGGGCGGGACGAATCCGGACGACGGTCATTTCGAAGATCGTGGAAGGATTTAGGTGATCTCTCCACTTTTACTACTGTACATGCTATTCATAATAATGAAGAACCGTCTTGTTCCTGAACTTCTGTGTTAGTATATATTTGTGTATGTGGAAAGATTGATTATTAAGCAGTTATTATCGTTTATATCATATTTCACATTGATTACACTAACTTTTAGGATAATTATATGTTGTACAACTAGGATTCCGTGCACGTTCTTTCTTGTTTTACAGGTTGAAGGAGGAAGGAAGGTTGTTGGGGGTTTGAACCGCGTGGGATCTACATCGAACGTAGGACTATGGGTGAGTCCTGCTATCATTGATTTCTAGTTTTTTTCATTCAAGTACGGTTGTGTGTGAGTCCTTCTGAATGGCATGCCCTGCTCTGTGGAGGTTTTGACCCAACAAACCTCTAGGGTGATTTTCCCCGAAACAGTGTGGGAGTTTCTCAAATATATGTTCCTTTAGGAAATAATAATTTTTTACATACTATGTCTCCACCAACTTCTCCAACACCAACCCCTTTGTGGAGAGATTTCATGAGAATTCCTAGAGTTGGTATAGTAGGTCAGCGGCTAGAAATTTTAAGTGGGTTTGGAAAAGTAGACAGGTTCAATTATTGTTGTACCAACTTCTATTTGACTTATTATCAATGTTTTTACTACTCAGTGTGCTCAAATTAGAGGTAATTCTCCCTTGTCACTCAAGAAAGCTGGTCTCAAGAAATCAAGCTCAACGTTTCAAGGAGGTTTAATTCCATCAGTACCATCAAAATCCTTACAATATTACATGAAATCCATCTTGTTTGTAGGAATAAGTGATGTTAAATGCATATCTATTGATGGAAATGGTTTTTCTTCATCTTTAATTTTCGGTGGAGATGTTTTTTTTTTTTCTAACCCCTCTCAATCTAAACATTTTGTAGCTTCCTAGCCTCTATATTCAATCAACTATGTTTCATTTTCTATGGATCTTGTACCAAAAATTACTACATCTGGTCCATCTCTACTTGAGCATAATCAACTAGATAAATCACAAAGCACGTAAAATGTGCATGCATCTATTGGATTTTGTGCAACAACTTCAAGCCTGGGAGGAAACACCCAATTGTACTCGCCAAGAATGATGCAATATGATGCTAAAAAGTATACTGACATTTTATACAAGGTGGAAATCAAGTGGGATGGTAAAATCACTGGTGAACAAGGTCATGATCTCTCCAAGGCTTGATGCTTAGAAGAGGTATTGAAGAGACAAATTATATTGCAAATTTTATGATTATTTCTATATGATTTGACTGAATTTTTGGATTAATTGAGTTATTATGTGAGTTTAATTGATATCTTCATGGTTGTTGGATTATTAAAATTAGAATGTATTGTAACGTTTTTGAATGTTGATATAGACATCACGGTGGACACATGAATCTTTTCTAAAGTTTTGCAATTTTGTATGGAAGAATAAATTAGTCAGCCTATGAATTTTTTAATGCTCATTTCATTATTTTTTGTATGTTGTTTCAATAAATACTTCTACCATAATTGATATAAATTAGATATTTTGGTTCCATAATTGAAGATTTAAATCCATGTAATCATTGACATATTTATAAAGAAGATTTTCCTTTTATGGAGACTTTGAAGGAAATGTATGTCTAGCATCACCATCACACTATCCTGAATTTAATTTTTGGTGTTCATTTGGGTATATCTTGTAGAGTTTTTAAAGTAGGTATTGAGTTTGTCTAATGAGGATGAGGATAATATTATTTCGCTAAGGGAGTTATGCATTTCATTCTATTTTATGGAATGATACAGAGAAGGTGATCCCCTCCAATGCTTTCTCCTAGTATTCATATTGATGAAGCACTGAATTCTGGAGTTGAAGTGAAAAATATTATACAATGTTTAGTTGCATTTAGTGGAATTCAGTGGCAACATAACCAAGGTATTTTTAATTATACTATAGTTTTCTAAAAAAATACCTATAATTACAACTCACACTTTCATTTCATGTTGTATTCAAGTCTTCTAAATAATCGATATCTTCATGGTTGTTGACTTATTAAAATTGGAATTCAATGTTACATTTTTTAAGGTTGATATAAACATCGTGATGGACACATGAATCTTTTCTAAATTTTTGCAATTTTGTATGGAAGAATAAATTAATTGGCCTGTGAATTTCTTAATGCTCATTTCATTATTTGTTATATGTTGTTTCAATCATTAATTCTATCAGAATAATTATACATTATATATTCTAGTTCCATCATTTGAGGATTGAGATCCATGTAATCATTGAAATATATATAAAGAATCTTTTCCTTTAATGGAGATTTTGAAGGAAATGTTTGTCTATCATCACCATCACACTATCCTGAATTTAATTTTTGGTGTTCATTTGGGTATATCATGTAGAGGTTCTAAAGTAGGTATGAGATTCTTCTAACCAGGATGGGGATAACATGCTTTCTCTAAAGGAGTTATGCATTTCATTCTATTTCATGTAATGATATAAAGAATTTCATCCCCTTCCTCCATTACTTTCTCCCGATATTCATATTGATGAAGCATTTAATTCTGGAGTTGAAGTGCAAACTTCTACACAATGTTGAGTTGCATTCAATGGAATTCCCTGGCAGCATAACCAAGTTATTTTAAATTTTAAATATATTTTTCTAAAAAAAATATATGGTTAAAACTCACACTTTAATTTCATCTTGTATTCAAGTCTTCTAAATACATGTATGTGCATAAAAAAAAAATTTGAATAGATGTAATTATATTTTTATTTATTCAAAGTTAGTAATTGATTATCAATTTTTTTTTTTTTAATTATACCATTCACTGAAAGAATATTTATTTGTTTGGATAATAATTCCTGGTTGGTTGTGATAAGTTAAAAGTGAACTTGGGTATGGAGCTTTAACATAACAAAGGTGTATAATTTCATGCAGACATCATCTCTTAGTCTGGTATGCATGGTGTTGTTCTTGGAAATATTCAAGGGAAGTTTCAAATACCTCAAAATGAAGGATTGAATACTGAACAGTCGGTTCAACAGAAGTCCTGAGTGCCATTTTGGAAATGAATTTTTTAAATCAGTTAAGCCAATATGAGCATAATACTTTGAAGTCAAAATAGAAAGATGAAAAAGTAGTAGAGAATTTGTTTTCTTAAAAATATCTCTTTTCAACAATTATGTTGTTTTCAATTGAATTTTCACACTAATAATGAGAAAATGTACCAAGGGAAATCTGAGTTTTTATGGAGTTATACATTTATTTTCCCATGTAAGTAGATATAGATTGTAATTTCACAGTATGGACTAGATATTACAACACTTATTATATTCATTGTTGCATAGCTTGAGATGTTCATGTAGCACAGATGGGTTAAAAATGGATGGTATTTTAGAGCAATAAAATCTTTGGTAATGTTTCATTTTTGTTGGATTTTGAAATTTCTGATAGAAAGTGTGACCATGTGTAGTGCCAATAACATCAAGCTTAATCCATACCATAGAGTAACACTAACTAGGTTAATATTAGATACATTGTTTTGTTCATACAAATTAGGATATCACATTACTGATCCTAATTTATTTTTAGATTAGGGCATTAATAACATGTTTTGTAGATTCTCGAATGGATTACATGTCAATTATTTGGAATATTTATTAAGAATTATGGAGAAATCAGAACTTGCAGGATTTGAAGTATGCACAAATCAATATCAATCATAAATCGAAACATGCACAATTTCAAGTACACAAAAATAAATATCAATCATAATTGTTCTCCCTCAAATGGGATAAATGCTTAAAGATAGGTGATAATATAAAAATTTAAAATATTATGTATGAAAAATGATATAAGAACAGTAAATTGCAAACAATACACCTTTTGGATGATCGAAATATTGTCTCTCTAAAGCATTGTATTTTTTCAAGCACCAATAAGGATGAGCTCTATCTCAAAATTTTGTTGGGGTATGTGCCTGTTGTGCTATACAACAACCCCCATTTATTTTTCATAAATATGGACCCTTTATAAATAAATAGGAAAATCCGTTTCAATATTTCTTTTAAAAACACTTAGAAAATAAATTTTCTGCCTAAAGCGCACCACTTATCACATATTTTATCCTTCAAAAATAATCCTAAATCATAAAATCTGCAAATTGCGAAATGCGCTCTTTAAAAATCCTTTCCAAAGAAATAAAAATATTTTACTCTCCTTTTTTCACATTTCACTTGATTTAGTTAAGACTTAAAGAAACAAAGAAATATAAGTTGCGACAGCCGCGGACCCAATGAAGGGAATAAACTCAAAAATATAAATCATTTTTTGCTATCGCATCCACTTTAAGCTTTCGCAAATCGCATCGCGCACAAATTATAATATAGACTTAAACATATCTTTTAAATCTTGCGATCTGCAATTTGTGCAGATCACATTTCGCAACATTTATGAGACAATCATAAAATATTATAAGGAATCATTGTGATTTGTGCATTTAATGATATCAGCGTGTGAAAATAAACTTATGTCATATCAAATTGAATTTCAGATCTTAACAGCTTTAAACAATTGATAAGTATTGTGTGCGAAGTCATGTGAAGCCATGTCAAGCACTAAATTTTGAAATCATAAGGAATTATGAAGAGATGATTGATAAGAATGACAGTTTTTTGTGTGAGTTTGAAATAAATCCCTGATATCTCTTTGTAATTCTCGTTATATGATATATTTCACTTTGCTCTCAGGAAATCAATTATCGAGTTAAGAAAGTCAGAGATGAGTCAAAATGGAAAAGAGGTGTCTCAAGCATCATCTTCAGAAGATACATATATGCCTTCATCATTTTCAGACACTGTCTGTAACAAGGATTGTTGAATTTATTCATGGGAAGCTATGTACAAACATTTTGAGGATGAAGGACCAAAGGTGATAACAAAAATATCTGCGACAAGTATTGATTCCACCTCTGATGCAACCCTTTTCGATGTTTCATGCTCATTTATTCAAAAAATAGCTACGAGACCGAAGATTATGCCTTACATGGATATGATTAAGTGGGCAGTTAAGAACTTAAATATTGAAGATAGAGTTTTCAAGAATTCCAGAGGAGAGATTATGGGCTCTTTCAAAGCCGAATATTTGACAACCATGTATCATCTACCAGCTCTGCAACAAAACTATGATAATAGATATGTGCAAATGTTTAGATCTACACATCCAGATCTTATCAAAGTCATCCATCAATGGAAAGAAAATGAAGGGGAATTGAAGGAGGACAAATTTGGTACGTACCCCATTACACAAATCCTTTATCCTTATTGCTATGCTACTAGTATGTTGTATAGGCTATTTTCCAAACCTGATAATACTAGGTTCGCTAGAGATTGGGTTCCCTTAATTGGCGCAATCGTCCATTCATCCATTGTGAATTGGGCAGACCTTTTATCCAATTATTTAGCCAAACATATTGCTGAATATAGGAATAAAAGGAGTGCCTCATCCCAAGAAAATTCACCCATTTACATTTCTGCTTATGTTATGGATTCCATCTGTTTCACTTCTACATTTCCAATCATGGGTTGGAAATGGACCATTAAAAACCCTACCCCAATTCACATATACCATGAAGAACTCTGTGACTCTAAATTCCACCTACATTTCTACAAAGTTTGTTATGGATTCATGTTGCCTATGTATCAAATGATTTTCAATGAAAAGATCCCTAGGGTTTCCAAAGAAGTTAGTAAAGATATTCTTCCTACAGCTAGATGGTTTTCTGAAGAGAAATTCACATATGTTCGAGTATTTGGAAGTTCTGCTCTTCCACATGTTTTTCCATACTATGTTCCAGATAGATTGTTTGGGAGAGAGATAGCTTATCATCTCATCAATGGTGTCACAAAATAGTTAAAAGACGATAAAAAGGCTATTTTTCCTTCTTTCCCTCTATAGTGCAGCACCTTCGCTTTGGCTAATATCAGCCATACATACAAAGAGGTTCCTAGTATTTAGATGTTAAATCTAGCATTCATGCCCGGGAGACTATATGACCCCAACGATGTAATTAAAAATTACATGATAAAGCTCAAAACAAAGCCTTTCATAAAGGAAGAAGATAAGTTTGATGAATTCTTCCAAGGAGTCTAAGATTTTTCTGATATTGTTAAAAGGGTTTCTAGTCAATCAAGTCAAGAAGAGGTTGAAGCCTTTTAGGTATATAGAAATGAGAGATTGAAAAATGTCCCTTTGAATTTGTTAGTTATTGAGGAAGAAAAAGATACTCCAAGTGTCAGTCTCGATGAAGAAA
Organism: Pinus albicaulis; assembly: GCA_034641835.2. Taxonomy (NCBI): domain Eukaryota; kingdom Viridiplantae; phylum Streptophyta; class Pinopsida; order Pinales; family Pinaceae; genus Pinus; species Pinus albicaulis. Next base: position 1,094,033,980 of record CM076572.1, on the reverse strand, counting down.
TGAAAGATGGCTCTGAAAATGAATTTGGTCAATCTCAATAGCACTCTGATAAGTCAGATCAATATGAGGATGAATCTGAATCTACAAAAGAAAATTTGGAAATCGACCAAATTCATCAAGAAATAGAGTTGCAAGAGAAAACAAAGAACAATGGCACTAAATCAAATTTAGATGAAGTTCAAAAGGATCAGAGCACAGTAGATCAATCTAAATCATCTCAAGGTAAAAACTTGGTGAATGAATGGGAAAAATTTTCCCAAGCAATAAAGACTCCTAAAGAAAAGGTCAATACTAACCAAGAAGAAAGTTTTCAAACGCCAGAGCCTTCTTAGAAAATAGTTGAAACTGTCAACCCTCTACAGAGAATCCTAGAAACACAGAGAAAAGAAATCATTCCGGCTTATTCTACAGATCAAATCATCCTACAGATTGAAGACACTCCATCATTGGATATTTTTTACAATCCCAGCCACAGAGCTATGGTTAAAAGGAATAAGAGAAATAGAACAGATGAGGCAACTCCTAAAATGAAAAATGAATTAGTTGATGTCCTTTGGAAGGATTCATTAGAGGATCCCATTGATCATCTGACTAAATTGTCACAAATGTTGGAGCTTATGCCACAACCACAGTAGGTAAGGCAACTACAGTTAGAACCTTGTTGAAACAGAAAGAATCCAAAATACAGGAATTAGAACAGATGTTAGATTCAGAGAAAGTCAATACTACTGAACAAATTAGAGAAATTTCAACATAGTTCCATAAAAATATTGAAAATGTTAAGTTAGAACATCACGCAGAGCTTAAAGAGAAACAAACACAGCTGGAAAAAGTCATGAAAAAGTTACAAAATCAATCACAATCAGAAAAGTTCATTAAAGAAGCACTTGAGATAAATGCTTTGATAGAGAAACAAAAAAAATATTTTTTCATCAAGATGCTATGATTGATTCCTATTGTGATTCTAATAAAATAATGATTCAGCAAATTGCAATCCAAAAACTATAATGTGAGAAACTTCAGAAGAAAATTGAAGAACACATTCAGTGGGAAAACTCAGATATGGGAAAGCAAGATAATATACCACAAATAGGTAAGCTTCACAAAGAATTATTATTTACAGAATGGGAAGCACAAATCATCCAAGAAGAAAAATCAGTGACCAAGACATCCAACAAAGCAAGTGAGGTTATACAACTCTTATGTGACTAATTGTTTAAAACAGGACTTCTTGAAGAAAGCATGTTTGATGTGTTTTCAATAACAAAAGAAGTAGAATTAAAATGGACACAGAGAGAAGAACAACAAGAAGAAATAATCAAGAAAGTCAATAAGTTTGATCAGGAAAATTATTGGAATTTTCTGATCAAACCTTATCATCTACAGCAAACTCTTCTATTTCTAACAAAATTAGCCAAAAGTATTAGTTGAAAATATCAAATGCTATTTTCAAGGACCAAATTCGATCATGAATATCTCAGTTGACTCAGCTCAAGACAATGCTACATATCTGCCAACTTCGTGATCACACAGAAATGCATGATCCATAAAGTCAGGATTATCAATTCTAAATTCCTAGATTATTGTTCAAGTTAAGTTTTAGAGAAAGGTTGTTTGAAACCTCCTCTACATTTTTGTAAATCATTTAATTAGTTTGTATTCAGTTTTAGTATTTAAACCCTTCTTATGCATTTAGAGAAGGGTCCAAGATTTTGTTAAGAACATTTGCAAAGAATGCTTAATTGTAAGTAATTTTGTGAATGTCTTGATGAAATAATGGAACACGACCTTTTTTAGTTATAGATATTATTTTTTTGAATCACTGTTGGTGCACTTCTGTATTCTTTGAATGACTCTTTGATTGAAGAATTGGATACGGACTATTATCACTAATCCGATAAGCAGAAGTAATACACATCTGGTACTATTATCATGTATGTTATTTTTGTTTTTGAATGTTAGTGATGAACTCAGCTTTCATGAATCCTATATAGAATTAATTATTTTTATCTGAAATATCAGTCACACTATTGTACAATATAAAGATACAAATTAGTTATTTCATATATGGTCATCAGATAAATGTGATATATCTTTCATTTGATTTTGATTAACTATTTTTTCAAGAGAGTCATCTTACACAGTGATAATTCTATTAAATCTATGATGATTTCATCATCATAGATTGACTAGATATCTCTTTAGATCGCATTAAATTATTATCCCTGGGTTAGATTAAATTTAATTCAATGTTTTACATTTAGAAATAAATTTATCTTAGTTTGTAGTAATTCATCATTACAAAATGTTTTGAAAATAATTCCCACAAATTATCTTAAAAAAAAACAAATCTGGGAAACTAGTCCCATCATCCCCAGTCTGAGCCACTACCCCAAAAGGAAAAGGAACTACTTTAAGGTCTGGACCGGGTGGCTATCCCCCTTTTTTTTGCCACGGATTTCTAAGGCCTCAAAATTTTTGGTCCTAGAATGAGGGCTTGACTATGAATGGGAGATAAGTCTAAAATTCAAAATAAAAGCCATCATAAGAGTCGATCTCCCCAAAAGCATCCTACCACTTCACAATCACAATCTAGATCGCCAACTCAGAAATCGGAAGTAGCAGAAACCTTTCCATCATCTCCTGAAGTATCATGTTATCCACCTACTTCAGAATTCATTCCTAAATCTCCCGAAGTTCAGTCTTTAATTCAACAATTAGAAGGAATATCTATTTCTACTGAAAAGCCTGTTAATTGAGAAACTTCTGAGGAAAATGTTACTTATTTATTTAGATAAACTGGTATTTTAACTCGATCTAAAAGTGAGAAGCTTGGAATTCCCCCTTTTGAGTTTCCATTAGAATCTCATCGCAAAAAAGTTTCTATATCTAGATCTAAGTCATAAACAAGTGAAGTTACATCAAATTTTCCTTCAGTCATTCCTCCACATTCTTCTAATCAATATACATCTCCATTGTCTTCCATTTCTTCTACTCAAACGATCAGTGTTGTCACAAGTAGTACTATTCCAGTTGTAAGTTCTTCATTCATTACCCCTACTTCTGGATGTACTTCTACATCTTCACAAACTCAAAATCTAGTTATGGCTAATCAAACTTGGATGAATCATGGTGCTGTATTAATATCAAATCCTAATCCTCTTCCAGATTATCTAGAAAAATGGTTACCTAAGTATAATCCAGATGATGGTCTTCCTGCTGAAGAACACATCAATAACTTTATGTTAGCCATGAATTTAAAAGGAATCGCTCATGAATATGTTGTAGTCAGATTGTTTCCTTACACTTTACAAGGATCTGTGGGATCCTGGTACTTCTCTCTTCCAGCAGGATCTATTGCTGATTGGGCAACCTTTGAACAAGTTTTCCCTGCAAAATTTGGTGATGATAGGACCGTTGCATCCTTAATCAATGCTCTTTCCAATCTTAAAATGAATTCAGGTGCAAAGATCAAATATTTCAACTCCAAATTTAATAGGTTATTAAATAAAATCCCAAATGCTTCTAAACCTGTTGTTGATGTATAAATAGAATGGTATATTTCTTCTTTTCCTTCTAATATAGATATTTTTGTAGATAGAGCTAATAAAGCTACTCTCTTAGAAAACCGGAAAGAAGCTCTCGCAGTAGAGAAAAGAATATTAGCATTAGAAAAACGATCAGAGGCAGAATAAAGGAAAACAAAGAAAGTGACATTTAGTCAAGATTCTAAAAAGAAAGCTTCAAAATATCCATTTGATCTTGAAGGTCTTCAAAAATTGCTAAAGACTATGTCAAATGATATGATTGATATAAAGAAACAAGTTGTTGAAACTTTAGCTGCTAAAAAATCATTTCGTCCATTTAAGAAAAATCCTCCTTCAACATCTCAACCTCCAAATGAGATTTCAAATGCTGAATCTGATCAAGATACTGAAGATCCCTCACCTTCTAAAAATGAATTAGAGTCTGAAGAAGAAGTAAAATTAAATGGTTTATGGGATTTCATTCTTCCCACAGAAGAAGAAAATGAAGCTATGCCTGTATCTAAAATAAGTAAATCTTCTTCAGATCCAATTGTTTCAAATCCCAAAAAAAATTATGTTCCCATGAAAGAAAAAATCAAAAAATATAAAATTGTACAGACATATCCAATTTTATCAGATCCTTCTACAACTTCCAAAACTTTGATTTTTTCAGATACAGTTGAATATAACATATTTGAAGATATGAAAAAGGTTAAAGAAAATATTGCATTATATGAAATGACCAAACTCAAATAAAAATATAAAATTTTGCTTAGAGAACTCAAAGCAATTCCTGTAGAACCTATACAACCACCAGTTATAGCACAAGCTTCAAAAGATATGGGAAAACCTCCATCATCTACCAATAAAGTAAATTCCAATGATCTTGTTTTAATTGGTGATAGATCTATCTCCCAAACTCCTCCCTCTCTTTTGACTTATGAAATTTTCAAAAAAAATGTTCATAATTGTCTTATTGATTCAGGGGCTTATTCAAAAATTATGCCAAGAATAGTATGTACAAAATGAAATATGACTCCTAAAAAAACATTTGTACATATAGTTCAATTGGATAGAACAAAAGTTGAAGTTATTGGAGAAATTTTGTTAGTATCTATCAGGTTTTCATCTAATCAAAAGGTATTACAAGTGATTGATATTTTGGTTGCAGAGATCCCTGAATTCTATGGCCTTATTCTAAGCAGAGATTGGTCTGAAAAGTTACATCGATATTTTTCTACTGATTGGTCACATATGTGGTTACCATATAATGGCAAACCAAATCAAATCAGAATTGAACGTGAGAAATTTATGAAACATGCAGTTACTGAATTGGAAGGACCAAATGAACCTATAGCTTTTACTAATAATATCATGGGAAATTATTCACCTGAGTCATTTCTTGGATCATTCAATGCTCAGGTCTCACCTTTTTCAACAAATATGACTATTTCTCAAGTTGAAAAATTTTCTCAAACAGATTCTTCTAGATGTATTAATTTTAGCAATCAGATTCCAAAACAATCTTTATTTTGGACTCTATTTTTTAATGGTTTTAAATCAGAAGATGGTGCAGGTGTAGGTTGTGTTTTAATCAATCCACAAGGAGATAAAATGATGCTAGCTTGTAGACTTGAGTTTCACTGCACGAATAATACTGCTGAATATGGAGCATTGATACAAGGTATGTATAAAGCGATAGGATTAAATGTTAAATATTTGCAAGTATATGGAGATTCTGAAATAATAGTTAAACAAGTTAGAAATATGATTCATTGTATTTCTTGAGAGTTGAAACATTATCAAACTTTAGCTCAGAATCTTATTTCTCATTTTATAGCATTCAATATCTCTACAATTCCTAGATTACAAAATGCGAGTGTTGATTTACTTGCTAATGTAGCATCTAGACTTATACCACCCGAAGAACTTAGTCCAAATAGATTTTCAATTGAAGTAATTTTTAGACCATCCATTCCTGACAATATGACAAATTGGAGAGTATTTAACGATGATGAAGATATAGTAGACTTTCTTACATTAGACAGAGCTTATGAAGGTCAAATCTTAGATGAACATGAACATGATTTACAGATTGAGGATAAACAAACAATAATAAAATTCCCAAATCTGTAGTCAAAATAAAGGACCTTTATGATTTGAAATATAGATTTAAAAAAGTGACCAATTCAAAAAATTAAAGTTCTACTTTAAAGTTTGAATTGATTAATCTTGGTACTCTAGAAAAGCCTCAAAACATCAACTTAGGTCTTGGCCTAAAATATGAAGAAAGGATATCATTTATTAAATTGTTAAAAAAATATAAAGAGGTCTTTGCATGGGATTATTTAGATCTTAAAACATGTGATACTTCCATAATTCAGCATACCATTCCTATGATCTCAAATGATAAACCTGTCCAATAAAAATTCAGAAAAATCCATCCAAATTTAAAAAGTCAAATAAAATCTGAACTAAATAAAATGCTAAAAGCTAAAGTCATCTTTCCTGTTAGACATTTGAAATGGGTGTCAAACATGGTTCCATTTAGAAAAAAGAATGGAGAAATTAGAATTTGTATAGACTTTAGAAACTTGAATAAATCCTGTCTCAAAGATAATTTTCCCTTGCCCACCATGGAACAGATATTGCAATCAGTTGCAGGGTCTGAATTGATGTCTTTTCTAGACAGATTTTCAGGTTATAATCAGATCATGGTACATCTTGATGATAGATTAAAAACAACATTTAGCACAAAATGGGGAACATGCGCATATCAAAAAATACCTTTTGGACTGATTAATGCTGGTGCCACATTTCAACATGCTATGGATATAGCTTTCAGAGAACTAATCAATAGCTCGGTTGTTATATACTTAGATGACATTACTGTTTATTCTAAGCATAAGAACAATCATATTAATCATTTAAAAAACATTTTCGAAAGATGCAGAAAATATGGAATTTCCATTAATCCTAAAAAGTGTTATTTTCCTTATCAGAAGGTAAATTATTGGAATTCATTGTTTCTAAAAAAGGAATTCATATAGACCCTGAAAGGATTTAAGAGATCGAAAATATTCCTCTACCACATAACAAAAAAACAATGCAATCATTTTTAGGAAAAATTAATTTTGTAAAAATAATTGTTCTAGATTTCTCCCAAATTTTCCTACCCCTACAGTCAATGATTAAGAAAAAATCAATCTTTAGATGGTGAAAAGAAGAAAGAAATTCTTTTATGTTAATTAAAAAAGCTATTGTTGAAGCTCCCTCTTTAACAACTCCTGATTTTCTCAAATCTTTTCTATTATACACATTTTCTTCTGATACATCATATGCATCTATTTTAACACAGTTGAATGATTAAAACATTGAAGCACCAATTGTGTTTTTTAGCTCTAATCTTCAAGGTGTTGAGTTAAATTATTCAGCTGTAGAAAAACAAGCCTATGCTATATTTAAATCTTTAAAAAATTTCAAACCTTTTCTCCTAAAAACACATACCAAGATAATAGTACCTTACTCAGCAGTAAGGAAATTATTAATACAATGAGAATTAGGAGAAAAAAGATCAAATTCGGTTACTACACTCCAAGAATATGATGTAGAAATACATCCAGCTAAAATTGTTAAAGGACAAGGTATTTGCAAAATGTTAACTGGAGCTTCTCATTTGTCAAAATAGGAAGATCAATCAAATGAAATACAACCATTTGAGGTAAGCTTAAACGATTCTCGATCACCATATGCTGATCTGAAATTATTTTAAAAAAATGGACATGCTCCATCATATCTCAATTATACAGCAAAGTGTGCTTTGAGACTTAAAACAAATCAACATCAACTTTTAAATAATGTCTTATTTAGGAGGAATTATGATTCTATATTATTAAGCTGCTTATAAAAAGCTGAAGCCGAAAAATTATTGTAGGAACTACATGATGGACCAGCTGGAGGTCATTTTGGAGGAAATACCACAACTCATAAAATACTACATGCCAGTTATTATTGGCCAATGCTGTTTAAAGATGCACATGAATATGCAATAAAATGTAAAACATGTCAAACCACAGCAGGAAGAGAAAGGAAAGCAGCATTTCCATTACAACCAGTAAATATCCAACAACCATTTGAACAATGGGGGTTAGATATTATAGGTGAAATAACTCCTAACTCTTCAAAATAGCACAGGTATATTCTAACTACAACTGATTATTTTACAAAATGGGTAGAAGCTATCCCATTAAAGGTGGTAAATACACAGAATATTACAGATTTTATTGATCAATTCATAATTACTAGGTTTGGCTTTCCATCAGCTTTAATATTTGATAATGCATCTTACTTTTCTGGAAATGCCATGATTAAATTTGATTTGAAAAGAAGTTTTAGGTTAAAATACTCAGCGAATTATTACCCACAAGGAAATGGATTAGCTGAATCTACAAATAAAAAACTTATCAGAATCATCAAAAGAACTGTAGAGAAAAATCATAAGAATTGGCACAAAGCCTTATTGTTTTCTCTTTGGGAAGATAGAATCACCCAAAAAGCTTCAATAGGTACTTCACCATTTATTTTAGTTTATGGTAAAGAAGCAATTCTACCCTCAAACATAACAATACCATCATTTGCCTTAGTACAATTCATTGATGAAAATCCTTCTTCCTCTCTTCAATTTAGACAATATCAAATTGTTAAGTTAGAAGAAGAAAGAGAAAAAGCTAAACAAACTCATATCCATCATCAACAAATAATAAAGACCTCATTTGATTTAACATCTGTTAGTTCAAGAGATTTTCAAATTGGTGATTTGGTATTAAAGTGGGACAAAGCTCATGAGGAAAAGGGTAAACACACAAAGTTTCAAAAACTCTGGCTAGGACCATTTCAAATAATTGAAAAAATTGGCTCATCAACATTTCTGTTACAGGATTTATCAGGTAAGAAAGATTCTTTACCTATTAATGGGAAAGTTTTTGAGACTCCCTCTGACAAGACTGCCCAAACTATACCCCCCCTGCAAAACACGGTGATGGATCTAGACTTTTTCCCCACCAGCGATTCGCCTGATCCTTTTGGGGGTAACTCAATCAGAGATGTTGTGAATTATATGGTGGAAGAGCCCGAAACCATCGACTTTGGGGATCTGGATCTAACAGGGTTGGAAAAGGCTTGTGACTCTAAATCTTTTCATACCATCCCCCCTAGGCAGATCAAAATTTTAGAGGAGGCTCTGCTGAAGGCTCAGTTGTTAAAAGGAAGCATGCATCTAGGTATTCAAGGGAAACTTATTCACCAGGAGACTATCAATATTATCAGAGAATAACGAAAACGTGGGCGGCCAACTGATCTACAAAGGCTTATCACATTGGGAGATCAACTAGTGGAATCTGGAAGATATCCCAAGTAGACTAAATTTTTCAAATTTCTGAAACCCACAGGTTTATAATGAAGCTCACATCATGGAGCATTCGAGGGATCAATAGCCCCTCTAAGTGCCATATGATAAAAAAATAGTATTCACCGCAACAAACCTCCCATCTTCTTCATGCAGGAAAAAAAATGTACCAGTATTATGTTTCATTCCATTTTATCCCGCTTTTGGCCGAGATGTGACACTGTAGCTGTAGATTCAGATGGAGCCTTTAGAGGCTTGGCCATTGCTTAGAACCCTGCCATCATCTCCCTCTCACATTTTCATGCCTCTCACCACTTTCTTCAAGCCTCCTTTCACCTCATTGGCACCCATCTCAAAGGTCTCCTTACCAATGTCTATTTCCCTCAGATGGTTGCCAGCAAGATCCATGCACTGGATGATCTATCGGCTTTGTACACGTAGAATCCCTATCCCCACAGGATCCTGGGTGGGGACTTCAATATGATAACTAGCAGCAAGAAAAGCAAGGAGGCCGACCAATCCTCGAAGCGAACTCCCTCCACTTCAGATCCTTCATCTCCCAAAATTGACTCATTGACATAGCCACTGGTAATGGATGTCACACTTGGAACAATCACGATAGCCTCAAGACTGGATCAATTCCTTGTTTCTGAGACAGTCATTCGTGCTCAAAGAGACATATTCTCCTCCATCCTCCTGGCAGCAGGATTAGACCATTGGCCCATCCAGCTCCACTGGGAAAGGCCAAATCAGAACGGTCGCAAACCATTTTTCTTTGAACAATTCTGGCTTCCTCATCCAGGCTTTCGAGACATGGTGATGCATTGGTGGCACTCCATCCCCCCTCTCAACGGATCTTTCATGTATAAAATTCAGCAGAAGCTCAAAATTATCAAATCCAAATTAAAGCGATGGAATCAGACTACTTTTGGCAACATCTTCCAAGCACATAAAGATCTGGTCGATCAAATGGAGAAGCTCAAGCAAGATATCATTGCCTCTGGGTGCTATGAAGACCGGGCCATTCAGGAGAAGATTTTAAAATCAATGATCGAAGAAAAGGAACTCCAAGAAGAGACGCTCTGGAAATAGAAGTCCCAAATTTGATGGCTTAAAGAAGGTGAGAATAATACCACCTTCTTCCATCGATCCACCATACAACGAAGAATGGCCAACTGCATTTCCATCCTTCGTAGCGAGCAAGGGGAAAGCCTGGAAACTCATGAAGAAATACAATAGGAACTCCAAGATCACTTCAAATCCATGCTCACGGAGCCCCCTCTTGAGCGTCCAGTGGCCATAGATAGAATTACCTGTCATATCCCCGTGCTGATCATGGAGGAACACAACCAGATGCTGCTCAGGCCAGTCACTTTCCAATAAGTGGATCAATCCATGGCTCAACTTAAAGTGGGGAAGGCCCTGGGGCCAGATGGTTTTACTACTAATTTCTTCCATTTCTTTTGGTACGACCTAAGGAAAGAAATTTGGGAAATGGTTGAGGAATCCAGATCCATGCACTAGCTGTTGCCTACTCTTAATGCCACTTTCATCACCCTTATTCCCAAAGAAGATCAGGCCTCCACCCCCAGCAAATTCCAACCCATCACTCTATGCAATGTCCTCTATAAATTGGTCTCCAAAGCCATAGCCAATCTTCTTAAGCCTCTCCTTCCCCTCCTAATCTCCCCTAAGAAAACTAGTTATGTCGAAGGGAGACACATCCTTGATGGCATAATCCTCATGCACAAGGTGGCGCACTCCCTAAGAACCTTTAAGATTCCAGGAATGATGCTCAAGATAGATCTTTCAAAGGCCTTCGACAAGCTTTGTTGGAGCTACATATAGCAAATGCTAGCTGCCTTTCGGTTCAGTCAAACTTGGATTAGATGGATTCTTAGCCTCATCTCCTCTCCCCTTTACTCCATTCTCCTCAATGGTGCCCCCTCCCCGCCCTTCTCTCCCTAGCGAGGCATCTGGCAAGGTGACCCTTTGTCCCATTTCCTCTTTGTTATCATGGTCGAGGGTTTGGGTAGGCTCCTCAAAGCCAGCATTCAAAGTCACTTTCTGCGTGGGCTGCGTCTCCATCAGCGACCTCCCATCTCACACCAACAGTTCATTGACGACAACATGTTGTTCGGTCACCTTCGGTCCAAGAAGCCTCTGCCCTCAAATCCATCCTTGACTATTTCTCTCTGGCATCTGGGCCATCGGTCAATAATGCCAAATCCCAAATATTATTTTTCAATGCCCCTCTAATCACCCAATGGAATATAGCCAGAATGCTAGGTTTCTCCATTGCTTCACTGCCTTCTAAATACCTAGGTGCGCTTCTTACGGACTTGGTCCTTAAACACTCTTCCTGGTAGGATTTGTTAGACAGATTGGAAGCGTGTTTATCTCTATTGGCCCATCGTGCCCTGAACTTGGCTAGCAAGCTCATCTTAATCAAATCTTTCCTGCAATCCATGCCCCTCTAACTCTTCTCCTTTCTTTCTCCTCCTAAATGGGTACTCAAATCTCTCTGTGACCTCCAATGCACCTTTTTATGGGGAGGAAACAAAATGAAAAGGAAGTGGGCGCTGGTGAAATGGCAGGAGGTCTGCATGCCCAAGCGTGATGGTGGCCTTAGGCTGCGTGATCCTCACCTTAGCAACAAGGTCATGGGGGCTAAAATATGGTGGCAATGGGTCTCCAACAGCAACAACCCATGGGCGCGGATGTGGGTGGTGAAATATGCCAGCAATTGGCCCCTCAGCAATCTAGTCTGCTATGAAGGCAATCAAGCAGGATCTCTCATTTCGAAAGCTGCCAGCCAACATTACGCTCTCATACATGACCACAATTTTTCGGAGGTCAAGTCCGGTGGCTCTGCAAACTTCTGGCACAACTCTTGGAAAAAAAGGCTGAAGCTGGTGGATCTTTTTCCTAATTCGGACTGGATCGACACCCTGGAGAAACTCGCCTAGCCTAGCGTTAACACCTTCTGAAGCCACTCAGGCACTACCAACAACCAGTTTCATCAGTGTTTATTGGCTGAGCATCTGAGCTCTCAGCTGGGCCTTACTCTTACACTCGAGATACCGGAGGAACTCAATAGGCAGCGAATTATAATCTTGATGGATCCTGATCACATTCGATGGGGCTACACCTCATCGGGCATGTTCTCCACCAAAGAGGCCTACAGTCTCCTTCTCCCTCCTCTTCAACCTGATAGCATCTGGGACAAAGTCTGGCACTCTAGAAATTAGCCAAAAATCTCCACTTTCTTTGGCTCCTGAGTAAGTGTCGCTTACTCACTTGGGAAAATCTTCACCGCAGAGGATTCACTGGCCCCTCTCAATGCCCCCTTTGCGGGATCAAGGAAGAAACTAAAGAACATCTCTTCAATGAATTTCTGATAGCCATGAATCTCTGGGACAATGTGACTCTCCTTAGCAGACAATCGGACCGAATAGCGGGAAACATCATTAACACTTTACGTAATTGGCCTGCCTCTCCTTTTCATTGCAGCATCCTCAACACTCTCTAGACCATACTCCCAGGGCACCTCCTATGGGCAATATGGAAAGAGCGCAATCATCGGATCTTCAAGGACCTTCGCACCTCCATCGAGACTCTTTGGAACATGATTTTCAGCCACCTACAGGAGATGCTTGCCCTTCATTCTTGGATGAATGAGGACCTCCCTTCTCTCAAAATGGAGCAAATTATTTGGGCCAGCTGGAACCTTTGTCTGCAAATCTCCCCCCCCGCCTAGAGCTCCCCTCAGTCCTTGTGGCACCCTCTCCGAATCACTGGTCTCCCCCTCCCTCTGGCCTCTACAAGTTAAACTTTGATGGTGCCTCCAAAGGGAACCGAGGGCCTACTGGATTCGAAGGCATATTCAGAACTTCCCACGGTCAGGCACACTTGATCTACTATGGATCTCTTGGATGGGACACAAACAACTCAGCAGATTTGGAAGGCCTCATCCAAGGGCTCATCATAGCCAAGAATCAACACTTGTTTCCCCTCCTCATCGAAGGCGATTCTCATATTTTAATTGATATGGCTATGCGGATCTAGGCAGGTTCTTCGGCCTCCAAACTCAACAAGAGTTGGCGACTAGCTACCAGGATCACCATGCTCAAGCATCATATCTGAACAGACTCTGCAATACACTTCCACCATGTGTGATGTTCTGCTAACAAGGTTGCAGACCTTCTAGCAAACAAAGGAGTCCACCACATCACGCCCCTCTGGACTGGCTCTCTCAACTCCATTGAAGATGAAGTCCTTCTCCAACACTGTACACAACTGGTCCTTAACAACCTCCAGCACCCAGATGTGGATGCTATATGATATCTTGGGAGTACACGGGGCGGCCATGTGTTCTACCACATGGCACGCCCAGGTGAAGAGGCCTGGGGAGACCCAACGCCATAACTTCTAGCGTGGGTTGGGCTTTAAAGCCCCATGCGCCACCAATTGCTCGACGTACTCCGCGTTACTGGTATTTACTCTCCTCAGAACTATGTCGCTCGCAATTCCTGCTTCTCCCTTGGCTCCCCTGCCCACTCTGCATACCTTCCCTGCGCTAGTGTGGTGTTTGCACCCCTCGGCTCTGTGGAGTCGTTTCTGGTTCTTGCCTCCTGTTTGGTCTCCATCCAGCTTCTGAGCTTCAATTCTGGGTCCTGCCTCCTGCTTTGTCTCCATAAAGATAGCGCAACGCCAAAGGAAACACTACAAAAGGGCGGGGGGCAGAGGCAATCCTTCACGTCCCCCTTTGCCAATGGCTCTCCATCCGGATTTGAACTCACCTACGGACTGGGACATGCGGCTCCAGCTCCCTCCTTCCCAATTCTTGCTTCTACTCCTGCTATGTTTTCTGATCCTCCCGTCTCTCCCCAACTCGCCCCTGGATCCTTCGCCTCACTTTCCTCCTCCCGTGGTCAGTATCGGGCTCATAAATCCACCATTGATGTTGCTCCAGTCTTTCCCCCCCGTAAGTTGAAAGCACTGCCAGTGAAGCCGGCCTCAAGTTCTGCTTCTGAAGACAGTGATGGTGAACCAAGAGAGGAGCCGAAGCTCCTCGGTCTGCTCCATATGGGCTCCCCCACGTCAAAGGACAAGAGCACCTTGATGGCTACTCAGGACAACTCGGCTTTCATGTAGATTGAAGCAGCTCAGGACACTCCGGTTGAACGTCGTGGGCGTCCTTCTTCTCCGCTGGGACCACTTCTGGATGAGGACCTGGGCTCGAGCACTCTTGACTATGGCTACATATGCAGGATCCTAGAGGATTCACCTCCCCCCAGCGACCAGAATGAAGACTCGCCTTAGAATTCCGCTTTCGAACTCCATCAATCTCTGGTTTTTTTTGCTATCTTTACTTAGACTCATTTATATACTTTTATGTTGTTATGAAGGTTGGTTTCCCATTATGGGTAGCCTATCATGGTTGGACTCAAGAGGCTAGTTTTCCCTTTCAGGACAACCCTATTTTGGACAGTAATACTCTGCTGATTCCCTCAGCTTTGGATTTATCCAAACCTGAGGATGCGAATTGTATCTCTATTTTCAATGCTTAATATAAATAGTTTAACTTAGAAAAAAAAATTGGGCAAGTTTTGAAAAAATATTTCTCATAGAAGGTAACCCTTCTATCTTTGTACATTAATTTTTTTTTGCTTTCATATAGAAAAAAAAACTTGTTTAGTATTGACAGTTTACCTTCGAAAAATAAGTCTTAGATAATTTATTTTTTCACTTTCTTTTTCCACTTGTTAAAAAATAGAACTGTTAAAGAAATAAAATCAAAATATTTAGGGAAAAAACAAATTAATTTCATCTTTCTTAAAAAATGAAATTCCAATAAAACACTTATTTTGTTTGAAGAACTCTCATTTTTATCTAGTATGAAGATTCTTTTGTCAGGCATGAAAATAAAATTATATTATAGTAAAAAATATTTTTTCAGAAAAAGCAATCTAACAACTCGACATTATCATCTAGCATCTTAAGAAGAAATATGATTCATCCCATCCGGTAAATCTTATAATTTTCAAAAGAAATTTAAAAGAAAATAAAAAGAAAATTTTGGAGAAAACTTAAAAGATAATAAGTCTCATCACGAGCTTGTTTACCATGTTCAAAAATAAATAGTTGAACTGACATTACTAATATTGTCTACCAAACAGTGTAATGAGTTGAGATTATATCATAAAGACAAGGGGTCTCATCAACAGCCAGCTTGATCATTTTAATTACTATTTGTGAATGGCATTGTCACTATTTGGTTGCCTAGCCAAGACAATGGCTTTTAAGTAGATAAAAGATATAAAAAAGAAAAATATATAATTTACTAATGAAAATGATGAGAAATACTGGATGAAAAAATGGATCATAGCTGGTTAAAAGGTAACCCTACTAAAAGCTTAAAATTTCCCATTGGAACAGAGGCTCTATCTTTGATAAAAGAGTAAATTTATAAAAAGCTTATCTGTAAAGATTATTTGCTATTTATTTTTGACTAAGTAAAGACTGACATTGATTTTCATACTTATACTTTTATAGAGGAATTCTCCTGAATAAGTGAATAAATGAAATTTTCGTTATTTGAAAAAAGATATTATTTATTTGAAATTTCATTTCTTTAACTATTTTATTTTTATATAAAAGGATTTAATATTTTCAAAAACAAATTATCAGAGACATCTGGTTCGTCCAAGTGAATCACCAATTGTTGTGCTATACAACAACCCTAATTTATTTTTCATAAATAGGGACCCTTTAGAAATAAATAGGAAAATCTGTTTTAAATTTTCTTTCAAAAACACTTAGAAAATAAAATTTCTCCCTAAAGCGCACTGCTTATCACATATTTTATCCTTCAAAAAGAATCCTAAATCATAAAACCTGTGAATTGTGAAATGCACTCTTTAAAAAGCCTTTCCAAAGAAATAAAAATATTTTACTTTCCATTTTTTGCATTGCACTTGATTTAGTTAAGACTTAAAAAAACAAAGTAATATAAGTTGCGACACCCACGGACCCGACGAAGCAAATAAACTCAAAAATATAAATCATTTTTCGCTATCACATCCACTTTAAGCTTTTGCAAATCGCATCACACGTGAATTATAATATAGACTTAAATGTATCTTTTAAATCTTGCGACCTATGATTTGCGCAAATCGCATTTCACAACATTTATGAGACAATCATGAAATATTATAAGGAATCATTGCGATTTGCGCATTTAATGATATCAGCGTGTGAAAAGAAACTTATGTCATATCTAATCGAATTTTAGATCTTAACAGCTTTAAACGATTGATAAGTATTGTGTGCGAAGTCATGTCAAGCCATGTCAAGCATTAAATTTTGAAATCATAAGAAATTATGAAGAGATGATTGATAAGATTGACAGTTTTTCACGTGAGTTTGAAATAAGTCCCTGATATATCTTTGTAATGCTCGTTATATGATATATTTCACTTTTCTCTCAGGAAATCAATTATCAAGTTAAGAAATTTAGAGATGAGTAAAAAGGGTAAAGAGGTGTCTCAAGCATCATCTTCAGAAGATACAGATATGCCTTCATTATTTTCAGACACTGTCTGTAACAAGGATTGTGGCATTTCTTCATGGGAAGCTATGTACAAAATTTTTGAGGATGAAGGACCAAAGGTGATAACAAAAATATCTGCGACAGGTATTCATTCCACCTCTGATGCAACCCTTTTCGATGTCGCATGCTCGTTTATTCACAAAATAGCTGCGAGACCGAAGATTATGCCTTACACGGATATGATTAAGTGGGCAGTTGAGAACTTAAATATCAAAGATAGATTTTTCAAGAATTCCAGAGGAGAGATTATGGGCTCTTTGAAAGCCGAAGATTTGATAGCCATGTATCATCTACCAACTCCGCAACAGATGTATGATAATAGATATGTGAAAATGTTCAGAGCTAAACATCCACATCTTATCAAAGTCATCCATTAATGGAAAGACAATGAAGGGGAATTGAAGCAGGAAAAATCTAGTACATACCCCATTACACAAATCCCTTATCCTTATTTCTATGATGCTGGTATGTTGTGTACGCTATTTTCCAAACCTGATAGTACTCGGTTCACTAGAGATTGGGTTCCCTTAATTGACGCAATCATCAATTCATCCATTTTAAATTGGGCAAACCTTTTATCCAATTATTTAGCCAAACATATTGCCAAATATAGGAATAAAAGGAGTGCTTCATCCCAAGAAAATTCACCCTTTTACATGTCTACCTATGTTATCTATTCCATCTGTTTCACTTCTACATTTCCAATCATGGGTAGGAAATGGACCATTAAAAACCCTAACCCAATTCACATATACCATGAAGAACTTTGGGACTCTAAATTCCACATACATTTCTACAAAGTATGTTATGGAGTCATGTTTCCTATGTATCAAATGATTTTCAATGAAAAAATCCATAGGGTTTCCAAAGAAGTCAGTAAAGATATTCTTCCTACAGCTAGATGGTTCGCTGAAGAGAAATTCACATATGTTCAAGTATTTGGAAGTTCTGCTCTTCCACATGTTTTTCCATACTATGTTCCAGATAGATTGTTTGGGACAGAGATATCTTATCAACTCATAAATGGTGTCACAAAATAGTTAAAAGATGATAAAAAGGCTATTTGGCCTTCTTTCCCTCTACAGTGCGGCAGCTTCGCTTTAGCTAATATCAACCATACCTACAAAGATGTTCCTAATATTTAGATGTTAAATCTAGAATTCATGCCCGGGAGACTATATGACCCCAATGACATAATCAAAAATTACATGATAAAGCTCAAAAAAAAGCCTTTTATAAAGGAAGAAGATAAGTTTGATGACTTCTTCCAAGGAGTCGAAGATTTTTCTGATATTGTTAAAAGGGTTTCTAGTCAATCAAGTCAAGAAGAGGCTGAAGCCTTTCAGGTATATAGAAATGAGAGATTGAAAAATGTCCCTTTGAATTTGTTAGTAATTGAAGAATAAAAACATACTCCAAGTGTCAGTCTTGATGAAGAAATGAAATATGGCTCTGAAAATGAATCCAATCAGTCTCAACAGCACTCTAATAAGTCAGATCAATCTGAGGATGAATCTGAATCTACAAAAGAAAATTCGGAAATCGACCAAATTCTTCAAGAAATAGAGTTGCAAGAGAAAATAAAGAACAATGGCACTAAATCAAATTCAGAGGCAGTTCAAAAGGATCAGAGCACAATAGATGAGTCTAAATCGTCTCAAGGTAAAGACCTGGTGAATGAATGGGAACAATTTTCCCAAGAAATAAAGACTCATAAAGAAAAGGTCAATACTGACCAAGCAACAAGTTTACAAACGTCAGAGCCTTCTCAAAAAATAGTTGAAACTATCAACCCTCTACAGAGAATCCCAACAAAACAGATAAAAGAAATCATGTTGGCTTACTCTACAAATAAAATCATCCGACACATTGAAGACATTCCATCATTGGATATTTTTTACAATCCCAGCCATAGAGTTGTGGTTAAAAGGAATAAGAGAAAAATAACTGATGAGACAACTCCTAAAATGACAGATGAATCTATTGATGTCCTTCGGAAGGATTCATTAGAGGATCCCACTGATCATCTGACTAAATTTTCACAATATGCGGGAGCTTATGCCACAGCCACTGTAGATAAGGAAACTGAAGTTAGAACCTTGTTGAAACAGAAAGTATCCAGAATAAAGGAATTAGAACATACGTTAGATGCAGAGAAATTAAATACTACTAAACAAATCAGAGAAATTTCAGCAAAGTTCCATAAAAATATTGAAAATCTTAAGTTACAACATCACGCAGAGCCTAAAGAGAAACAGACACGACTGGAAAAATTCATGGCAGAGTTACAGAATCAATCACAATCAGAAAATTTCATTAAAGAAGCACTTGAGGTAAATGCTTTGATAAATAAACAGCAAAAAAAAATTTGTCATCAAGCTGCTACTATTGATTCCTATTGTGATTCCAATAAAATAATGATTCAACAAATTGCAATCCAAAAACTAGAATGTGAGAAACTTCAAAAGAAAATTGAAGAACACATTCAGTGGCAAGACTCAGATATGGGAAAGCAAGCTAATATACCACAAATAGATGAGCTTCACAAAGAATTATTATTTACAGAATGGGAAGCACATATCATCCAAGAAGAAAAAGCAATGACCAAGACATCCAGCAAATCAAGTGAGGTTATATAACTATTATGTGACCAATTGTTTAAAACAGGACTTCTTGAAGAAAGCAGGTCTGATGTGTTTTAAATAACAAAAGAAGTAGATTTAAAATGGACACAGAGAGCAGAACAATAGGAAGAAATAATCAAGAAAGTCAATAAGTTTGATCAGGAAAATTATTGAAATTTTCTGATCAAACCTTATCATCAGCAGCAAACTCTTCTATTTCTCACAGAATTGGCCAAAAATTCTCAGTCGACAATCCCAAATGCTATCTTCAAGGACCAAATTCGATCACGAATATCTTAGCCAACTCAGCTCAAGAAAATGCTAGATATCTACCAAATCCATAAAGTCAGGATTATCAGTCTAAATTCCTAGATTATTGTTCAAGTTAAGTTTTAGAGAAAGGTTGTTTGAAACCTCCTCTACATTTTTGTAAATCATTTAATTAGTTTGTAGCCAGTTTTAGTATTTAAACCCTTCTCATTCTTTTAGAGAAGGGTCCAAGATTTTGTTAAGAACATTTGCAAAGAATGCTTAATTGTAAGTAAGTTTGTGAATGCCTTGATGAAATAATGGAACACGACCTTTTTCAGTTATAAATATCACTTTGTTGAATCATTGTTGGTGCACTTCTGTATTATTTGAACGACTCTTTGATCGAAGAATTGGATACGGCCTATTATCACTAATCTGATAAGAAGAAGTAAAACACATCTGGTACTATTATCATGTATGTTATTTTTGTTTCTGAATGTTAGTGATGAACTCAGCTTTCATGAATCATATATAGAATTAATTATTTTTATTTGAAATATCAGTCGCACTATTGTACGATATAAAGATACAAATTATTTGTTTCATATATGGTCATTAGATAAATGCAATATATCTTTCATTTTCTTTTGATTAACTATTTTTTCAAGAGAATAATCTTACACAGTAATAATTCTATTAAATCTGTGATGATTTCATCATCGCACATTGACTAGATATCTCTTTAGATTGTATTAAATTATTATCCTCGGGTTAGATTAAATTTAATTCAAATTTTTGCATTTAGAAATATATTTATCTTAGTTTGTAGTAATTCATGATTGCAAAATGTTTTGAAAATAAATCCCACAAATAATCCTTAAAAAAAAAACCAAATCTAGGAAATTGGTCCCATCATCCCCAATTGGAGCCACTACCCCAAATGGAAAAGGAACTGCTTTAAGGTCCGGACCGAGTGGTTATCCCCCTTGTTGTTGCCACGGATTTCTGAGGCCTCAACAGTACCCAGGACTATTTATCTTATAGAAAAGCACTACAGTAGGATGAATCAATGGATTTATTTTCTTTATGTAAAATTATATACTTATCATGTTTTCCTTTATTGTCAGAATTATTTTTCTATTTTCTTCTATATTTTGAAATATCTTAATTTAGAAATTTTCACTTTAGATTTTAAGGGTCTTCGCCTATTCATGGTGGCGTTGGAATATGTCACAGGTACATAAAACCAATAAATATTTTTTTTTGTCAGTTAAGCATCTTGTTTCTTGGTTTCATTATTTATCATGATGTAGGGTTCCTTTTATTGTTTCCTCCATTAATTGAAGTAAACCTTCAACAGGTCAATCCTAACACTCGTCATTTTAAGGTCTGTGACTTTGGTAGTCTGAAATTTCTTATGATATTTTTAATATTTTATTGGGGTTACAGTGAGAGTTTTTGAATTTTCTAGCCCGATTTAGAATATTATCTTATCTGCATCTTTAGAGATAAATGAATTGTGATTTGAAAGGAATTTTATGGTTGTATGCAACTTGGTTAAGTTTAGGTGCTTTTCTTTTTGGAAATTTTTTATTCCACTCTTAGTATTAATAACATTATGCTTATTATAACATGTTAAGGGTGATTAAAATATATCATACATATCTTCCCACTATTATCATTCCCAAGAACTTAATTTTAGCCCGCAACATAGTATACAATAGCATAGCATCAAAGTCTCTACGTGCTCATGCTACATAAGGTCAGATATTTGTACTTCCATTATGCCTTTATATTTTGTGATTTAGTGAGAATTTCTTAGGAACAAATGGCTAGTATCTCCCACTTGCTATTTGATTCTCTTTCCTTAGAGCTACCCTCATTTTTCAATTCTCGATTCCACTTTCATGGTAGTGGCCTTTGATTGTACAATACTCATTTTTTATAGACACATCTAACATAAACTAAGTTTATGTTGCATTTTCATCCCTGCATGGTACTCCAACCTAAGTATTTTCCTAGTTAAGGCACCACATATGGGATATAATGGGCAAGAAATCTCTTGCATTCTTTTTTGTACTTTATGAGAATGTTACCCTAGGTCCAGCTTAGTCTTCTTACCAATACCTTCAATATCAAAAATCTACATACGATGATTTTTTTTTCTTAATGTATGAAGAGATACATGAAATTTCTAATTCAAATTCCATGGTTGGCTCCAAACAAGAGGCCAATAATCACATATTGTTCCAGCAAGCTTATCCAAAAAAAATCTAAAATATTTGCGACGAAGGTGTATTTGGGTAGGTGGCCCCAACCAAGAGACCAATAATTCTAGCTAAGCTATCATTTTCCAAGACTAAATCACCCTTAATCTACAACTATACCATCTAAGACAAAATTGGATGTTCAAACCTAGTTTCTTCAACGTTGATCATGATCATGACTTTCTTCTAGGCTAGAAACAATGCATACATCATATTATAAGATGCCATAACAGAGGTATCCTATTTGAATACTAAAGCACCCATAATATATGTCTAACACATCTAAGTTTATAATACAAAACTACTTGTTCAAACATAGATTCTTCATGACTGAGCATGATGATGACTTTTCTTCTAGGCTAGAAAAAGTGCCATATTAAGCTGGCATTAATATGCATAGAGATTGGACCATTTCCTTTTATATGTTCATAAATTTCAAGAATGTACACAGATATATCACTATGTTCCCTATTGGTTTAGGAATTACATGATTTACATAGTATCATTTCCCTCCACATGATCACACAAATATAAACAAGGTGCATTATACAATCTAGTATTGAAGAGAGTCTAATGTCCTTCTCATCTTTCTGTCTGTAACACTGATGTCAACATATGTTTGCACAATATAATATGTTATACAAAATTAAAGATATAGTAAAGTAAATTTAGCATGGGTTATAATATAAAATTAACACTAAAAAACAAAAACATAATATATATTGGAAGAAGAGGAATCTCACACAATTTTGTCTCATCATTTTTGATGTTTTTTTTTAAATCAACCCACAATATCAAAGGTGAGAAGAAGAATAGTGTGATCCATTTTAAATTTGCATCTTTCAACCATTAAGAGATTTGCATCTCAATTTTTTTATTTTATTTTTCCATTTTGTTTCTTAATAGATCTAGAGTTAAGATGGATCTTTGTTAGTTTTTTTTTTTTAGATAATCGATAATTTTCTATGTTGCATAATGCTAATTTTTTAATTTCAACAACTCCAGTAATTTGAAAATTTTCTTAGCACTGGCTTCCAACATATTTTGTTGTCTCTACAATTATTTGTTATGTTTGTGTTAGCTAGGTTCTTTTGAAAGAGTAACTTTGTTGTCAATATCTAATGTCACATACATTTGTGATGTCTTATATAACATCCATTTATCTTCTATTCTAATATCTTATTTGTGCGTAGTTGTCATGTCAATAATGGTGGACACACTTGCTTATTCTTTTTTTGAGGGAATATAATTTATCATTATTGTGGGTTGGAATTTCTTTAACTATTTGTTATCCCACTCATATAGAGAGCAGAAAATGTTGTATGTAATGATAGGAAGGTGGTGAACCCTAGTAGTTCACCACAGTGTTGCACCTCCTAGAGCTACTTAATTTACTTTATAAATATGGGGTTCGTACAAACATGGAGGTGACAGTGCTATATGCACAACATATGAGCTCTACTCAGGCCATCGTCATCTTATTTTTACAATGAGGTGCTAGTAACTAGGGTTACTTTAGGAAATGAAGTCTGTCACACTTATAAATGCAATATAAGACTAGAAATAGATCATAACCATCAATAAATTAACAAGGAAAGAAACTACTATACATCATAATGATTCATCTAACTATTGTCTACTTTTTCAAGAAAGAAAGATTCAAACTTATGTTAAGGAAGAAAGTAAATTGCAATAAGTGGCATTCATAGTCTAAGTTACTGAATTGAATTGCAGAAAAGAAACTAATCTAAAGCACACATGATGAATCAATGAATAACTAATTCTTATCTAACTTTTTCTTAACACCTCTGTTTAATTATGCATCTTGTAATGGAATAATCACACTTTAAAATGGCTTTGTTTTGCAGCAAAAGAAGGAGGCGCTTAGGTGGTTTAAGGGGGTCCTTGGACCAAATATCCAGGGCTAAAGGTCTATTGGTGGTTGGGCTAGGCTTAATTGAGGTGGAAGAATTATTTTGGGTTGAAAGAGAGGGTGCTTGGCACAGCTACATGAAGCTTCTACAGGATTTTCTGTAGTGCTATAGGATGTCCTAAAAAGCTACATGAAAGAGGACGAGAGGAGTTGGAGGCCAGAAATGATGAGAAGAAGGTTAGGAGAGGTGGGGGAACGTGGATCCTAGTAGAGTAAGGATAGAGAACCCCTAGACCAAGCTCAGGTCTCTTCAAAAAATTTAGCTTTCCCCCACAAGGTTGCTCTCGGTGATGTAATGGTGACCTCAAAAACATGGTTATAGGTGACTTGGATGGAAGGTGTCTGATGAAGGGTCAAACCTCAAGATGATGGTGTTGAAGGAGTCCTTCTCAGTTTCTCTATCCAAAATTGTAATCAAGACATTTGTTCATGGATTCATCATTGACAAACTTATCATAAAAATGGTGGAAAAGATGAGGTGAATTTAGATAAATATACCTGCGCAATTCAAACATAAATATACCTTTAAACCTACAACATGTTCATGATAATAAAAGTAAAAACTATATAAATTTTCCAAGAAATCATAAAATAAAAAGATATTTGGTCTATGGTGGAAGACCTTCCTCCTCAATCTCCAATGGAAGAGGTGAGAGAGGGAAGCTTAGCACACATTTTTAAAGTTTTATATGCTACCAAATAGGTAATGAAATAAATCAACTACTAAAACATAAAAGAAATACACATGTACATAAGAGAGATTGAGGCCAATGCATTGGGCCCTAACCCACAATTTCGGCTCCCTTAAAACTCAGTGGAAAAGAAACCAAATTCTCATCTTATTTCATAACCAATCTTTTACATAAACAATGAAATTCATAAATATCTAAAAAAAATCCATGATTTCTCTAGCTACATCCAAAATTTGAATCCTAGTGAGCTCTTTCTCTCATCTATTTCTACTAGAGGGAAGCTACCAACAACTTCCTAAAATTTAGTTCTTTGTTCCCTTGGAACTTAAGAGAAGTGGAGCTTGGCTCCATTTGATCATTCACTTTCTTGGTTTCCTTTGATTTCGAGTTGTTGGAGAAGAATCTTGAAGAAATATTGGCTGCCTTTAGAAGTTAAGAATGTTGGTGACCTCCCTACAATTACTCCTTGTAGTCTACCCCAAGCCTTGATTATGGAATATTTCTCAAAAATGGAATTATTCCCTTCATTTTCTTTCATTTAAACCATATTAGGCCTAAAATCATGACAACCCTTAATACACCATTCTCACGAATAAAAGTATGACAAAATGTAATTAAATGTGTAAGAGAGAGAATAATTAAGCTAAAAAAGTGATAATTAACTCCTGAGAATATACCTAATGATGGTGCTCAACATCACCCCCCTACCAAATGATTTCTCATCCTTTGATCAACTAAATATTATTTCTTGATTTCTTTTAAAGCCCTTGTGGCTTCTTTGACATCCCAAGGTATAATGGCAGGAGTCCCTTCATGTGGATAAAACCTTCCATTATTTTCTACCTCTTCCCATTCCTTTTGTTCCTCAATCCTTTGAGTCCCTTCTTCTCCTACTTTAATTCCCCTTTTTCCAAGGCTAGAGGTCGAGGTCTCTCCAAGGGTGATGGTCTTTGTCCCAATGAATGCTTATTTGTCCATGTCAATGAAAGTGGACCATGGTACAAGGATGTTGAATCTATTTAAAGCATATTTCACTATGCATTTGATGATACCATGATGAGCTATGTGTTGATATTTTTTCTCCCTTACCATGTGGCTCATATCTCTGATTGAGTGGAGAAGGAAATATTATTCAATATTTTATCTAAAGGTAGATCCCCTTTGAACCTAAGTTCATGCAATAACCTAAAGTGATATCCATAGACTACACTTATTCTACCCTCACAAGAGATATACTTCATGATATGGTAAGCCACCTCATCCCATGGGTAAGTCAAAATTTCTCTTCTTACCCCATTCTTATCTGCAATTTATTCCTTATTGGGCAAGAAGAAATTCTTATTAGAGGTAGTACTAGAGACTTTGTCCTCTCTATTCCATTTAATTCCTAGAAAGGTCGTGACTCTGATGATGAGGTCGGGATTTATGGTAATTTCTATTCCTCTTACCACTTTAATGACACTATCATCTACATGAGAGTGCAAGGCCACTACAAAATCTTGAGCCACTTCATCATAATACCCCTTGAGGAGCTTGAAGAACCGCAAACATTGATGGTTTCTAAATATGTCTATGACCAGAGGATGTAGCCTAATTATGTTGGTGTCTATGCGCTTCCTTCTATTGAACCTCCCCCCATATTATGATTGTGTTAAATAAGTGGTTGTCTATGGCTTGTTTCCAAAGGCACAACGATATGGGACCTCAAAGATTTTAAATTTTCACAAAATGTGGTTTTCTTATCCCCTATTCCTTTAAACGCTCTTTAATTTACTGAATTAAGGCTTGACTGTGTGAAAATTACCATGAAAAGTCTTGCAACTTGATGGGGGTGATGGAAAATTACCTCTGTAATTTTGATGTTTTTAGCTTGAAGGATGGTGTTTTGGTGCTAATACACCCTAATGGTGGGTTGCATTTCACCTCTCAACCCTTTGTGGCTTCCTTGGAAGTTTCTTGTAGCATGGTCTGCATGAAAAAATTGACCATGGATTGAAGTTCCTCGGTGTCTCTTCTATTTTTCCTTTGCTAACTTATCTTGAAATGAGCAATAGAATGAGGGGAAATGAGCCAACATACTCATTTTATTATAAATTGAGCAAGCTTGGAGCATATTGGCTATGTGGATTTGGCATGAGGTTTCCATATTTGGACTGTTGGTCCCACTATGGCCTATCATTCCCTTTTTCCTTGTAATAACCTCCCACTTCTTTTTATCCTTCCCCTAACTGATGTGAGGGCTCAATGTGCATGAAACTCCACTAATGTTTCACTTTAACTATTCGGGGGTGGCCAAGATAACTACCCACCTTTTTTCTTATTAAACTCTCCTTTCTTGACACTTTATGAAATGATGCATAGAGAGATGGTAAGGTAGCCATACCTGAGCCTAACCGATTGCTATTGAGTTGTAGGATCCTTTGATGCAGGGAGATGGAGCACTGTTGTGGTCACAAATGATGTGTTTTTTTTTTCTTCTTCTTCTGAGTGAGGTGGTTACTCTGTTTTTTCTTGTTTTGTATTTTGTACGTACCTCATGGAGACCCTAGGATGTTGATGCTGATGTAGATTCCTTTCTAGAGTCCCCTAGTGATCTTCGAGATTAGACCATCCTCATTCATATCATTCCTTTTGATGTGTTGGATGCATGCAAAATTTTTCTACAGGAAGTGATCATCTTCCTATAATAGTTTTCTTGTAATATTTTTTGAGCTCCAACTGTCTTAAGGAAGGAGGAAAAAGAGTGTATAGATGCTACGGGTGGTTCTAGGATTTGGATGGAGTGTGTAGTGGAGGAAAACACGAGATGAGAGGCCCTATGTGTGTATTGAACACAAACTGGCTCATAGTAGCCAAATAGAGGGTTTGGTGAGTGAGTCTTCATCCATGGGATGGAGTGATTGTTAAGGATGGTAGAGATAGGTGGAGAAACAATTTCCTATGTCTTTTTGAGTTTTTGGGAGCCTTGGTTGAGCTTATTCAGCCTCAGGTAGCTTTCATGTAGCATTACAGGGTTTTCTGTAGCACTACAGGGAATCCTGTAGCAACCTAGGACATCCTATAGCACTGTAGAGAATAGGAGAATGTTGGAATATTTTTCTCAACTAATGGTTGAAATTGATGAAGGAATGCATGCTCGGGTTGGAAAAGGAGTGGATAGGTAGAGGAGAGAGAGAGAGAGAGAGAGAGAGAGATGTAAGGAATGTTGCTCCCTTTTTCCATATTGTCCTTGTTCAGCAACCTGTAAAACAGAGGCATGTTAGTGCATAGGTTTTATTTGATTCTTTTGGATTTTTTTCTCTTTTCTTATATTTTTTTCTTTGAATATAGGAGGGTTTCCTCAATAGAGGTTTTCACCCCACAAGGCTGCCTTGGGTGCCTGAAAGAGGTTTTCATCCAAGGACTTTTTTATTTCTTTGTTTCTTTTTCCTCTTTTTTTTTTTTTGCTCCAAAATTGCCTCATGGAGGTTTTCAAACTAGGAGTTGGCCTTGGATGCCTTGTTAGGTCCCTATATTACTATTATAGTCCCTTATTGTTGTTATTGGAACCCCCTTATTGTTATTATTTTACCCCTATAACCCCCATACTATTATTATTGTGCCCTTAAATTATTACTATTAGGTTGGATAGGACTACATTATGGCCCCACTACGATTACATTGTGGCCCCATGGACTCCTATATATAGAAAGGAGGTTTTGTAATTTGTATCATCCACTAATTTTTCATTTATGTAATGTATTGGACGTTTCCCCCTCGAATTGGCTTATTTATAAGGTGTTGATATGTCTTTTCTTCTATTTTTGGAGCTGGTTTCCCAACATTTGGTATCCGAGCTTTGGATTCTAGGGTTTCAGTGCTCCAAACAGGTCATCGTGGCATTTTCGCTATCAAGTTTTTTCTACGAAAGTTTAGAAGCTGAAATTTTTAGAGTGCGAAGCTAAAATCCTGAGGAACATCGTCACAAAATTTCAGAGCTTGGTTCGCAATATTTTTGGACATATGATCTGTGCAAGTTAGGTATTTTTCTAGGCTCCTGAATTTCACTTAAAAAGGTCATCGCGGAAGTTTCGATATAATTTTTTTCCACGAAGGTTTAGAAGATGAAATTTTTAGAGCACGAAACTAAAATCCTGAGGAACATCGTCGCAAAATTTCAGAGCTTGGTTCGCAATATTTTTGGAGATATGATCCACGGAATTTAGGTCTTTTTCGGGCTCTTGAATTTCATCTCAAAGAGGTGAACGTGGGAAAATCTTCGTAACTCTCTCTCTAAGCATCGGATTGGAATTCTGTAAAAAGTGATTGGAAATACATGAACTATAGTTTCTTGTTTGGAAATTTCAGAACCAAAGGAGCAAACAATGACATGTGGCAAGCCGTACAAATTCGCTCTACCGAACTAGTCCATAATTAGGTCATTGTGGGAGATTGGAAATAACTTTGCCTTGAAGAATCCAAATCAAGTCAGACTTGTGGAAATTGAAATAAGATTCAGGGGGCTAACTCAAGGCTGAATTTCAGATATTGAAGATCCGAAATCACAGAGATAATTCATTTTCAATATTGAGCTCCTCAAAATCAAGAAAAATGTGTGTATTTTTTTTTCAAATTGCATAAGTCTTGTTTGAAAAATCAATTTTAAGTGATTCTAAAGGCCTATTGAGCATAGATATCAATATTGGGCTCTAAAATTCCTCCTAAAAAGAATTCAACACCCATTAAGCCTTCGGATTACTCTACTATGACTCTTGAAGATGAAGAATTGCAACATGATCTATCAAAATTACAAGAGCAAGTGCACCAAAATTCGCTTTCTCAAAGAGCAACAAAAAATGAAATGGATGTTTTGAAGAAAAGCATGGAAGCTAAGATGGATGGTTTGAAGAAAGGAATGGAATCTACAATGGATGGTTTGAAGAATGGTATGGAAGATAAAATGGATGGTATGGAAGAAAAAGTGGAAGGTTTGAAGGAAGACATGGAAGGTTTGAAGGAAGGTTTGTCAAAGTTGATACAAGAAATGATTCCTAATGGCGAAAAGATAGTAGATGAAAATCATGATGAGAACAAAATAAATGTTAATCGTGCTTTCATAAACTCTAATGTTGGATTAAAGAACCACCATATTCCAAAGATGGATATGAGGAAGTTTGATGGCAAGGATCCTGTAACATGGATACTGCAGATGGAGCAATATTTTGATCTCAATAATGTGCAAAACACACAAAAGGTATGCATTGCAACTTTCCATTTAGAACAAAATACATTTGTATGGTATCGATGGCTTTGCTCTCGTAAAAAAATTGTCACTTGGTCAATTTTTACAGAGGAAATGATAACACATTATGAGGATACAAAAAGCAACACCTTCTTTAGCCAATTCATAAATCTCAGACAAAAGGGTTTAGTGGTGGAGCACATTGAGGACTTCCAAAAATTGAATATAAGGGTAACTGATATTGTAGAGGAACACAGAATTGATCTCTTCATAGGTACTTTAAAGGATAACATCCAACATGAAGTTTGCGTTTTGGAACCTGATTCATTGGAGAAGGCATTCAGGTTGGCAAGAAAAATTGAATGTAAAATTATGGCGAAAAGGAAGCCTACCACTCACTTCTATAAAGAAGGAAGTGTTTCTACGCCTAGATTTCCACAACCTACAAGGTTGACACCACAACAATTGGAAGAAAAAAGAGCAAAAGGGCTTTGCTACAGTTGTGATAGCAAATACACTAAAGGTCATAAGTGGGCTGAGAAGAAATTATTTTACATAGATTGTGAAGAGGAAGAAGAAAATGAACAAGAATCTTCAAAAGAAGAGGATATACACCAGGAACCAACCCTAGAAGAGGAAGAAATGAGTTTGACCATATCATGTAATGCATTGGCAGGAATTACCACTCCTCAAACTCTCAAGATAGAAGGACATATCAAGAAGAAAATGGTAATAGTGTTGATTGATTCAGGTAGCACCCATAATTTTATTCATTGTAAGGTAGCCAAGGAGTTAAATTGTTTCCTATACCCAGCACCAGAATGTCAAGTGATGGTTGCAAATGGAGGAACTATAAATTGCTCTGGAAAATGCCATAATATCAAGATAACCGTGGGGGAATATGTATTGACTAGTCCAATGCTTTCCATTCCTATGGGAGGTGTTGATGTTGTACTAGGAGTACAATGGTTACAATCTTTGGGGATGGTAGCTTTTAATTTTCAAAGAACTTTTCTTGAAATTTTTTTCAGAAGGAAAGGAAGTCGAATTACGGGGTATTGCGGGGAAGCCAGGAAGGATAATAAGCTCTAATTTCATGACAAAGCTTCTAAAGAACGAACAACGAGGTGTAATTGCACAATTATGCTCACTAGAAGTTCCAACATCAAAATCATCTATTTCTGCAGATCTCCAACAAGTCTTGGACAATCATTCCAAGGTGTTTGAAACTCCCAAAGGACTCCCACCTATTCGTGAACATGATCATGCTATTCATTTGATTCCAGGAAGTGTTCCTCCAAACATCAGGCCTTATAGATATCCTTACTTCCAAAAGAGCGAAATTGAACGTATGATTGCAGAAATGTTAGAGGCAAGTATAATTCAACCTAGTCAAAGTTCTTTCTCTGCTCCTGTAGTATTGGTACACAAGAAGGATGGATCATGGCGAATGTGTCCGGATTATAGGGAGCTCAATAAGCTCACCATTAAAGATAAATTTCCCATTCCTGTGATTGATGAATTATTGGATGATTTACATGGAGAAATTTATTTTACCAAGTTGGATCTTCGTTCAGGATATCATCAAATTAGAATGAAGACTGAAGATATTCCAAAAACAACATTTCAAACTCATGAGGGTCATTATGAATTTTTGTTCATGCCTTTTGGCCTTACCAATGCACCTTCTACATTTCAAGGGCTGATGAATTCCATTTTCAAACCCTTCCTTAGAAAATTTGTGCTAGTATTTTTTGATGATATACTAATCTACAGCAGGTCTTGGAAGGATCATGTTGAACATGTTGACAAGGTGCTCAAATTATTGCAGGAGAAACAATTATATGCAAAAACATCCAAATGTTTCTTTGGAGTACAAGAGGTGGAATATCTGGGTCATATTGTATCTCACGAGGGTGTTAAGGTAGACCCTAACAAAATTAAAGCTATTAAGGAATGGAAAGTCCCCACAACCATAAAGAAGTTGCGAGGATTTCTCGGGTTAACAGGGTATTATCGCAAGTTTGTTAAGAATTATGGGAGAATAGCAACACCTCTAACAACATTATTTAAGAAAGATGCATTTTCATGGACTCCTGAAGCAACTAAGGCCTTTGAACATCTTAAAGAGGCAATGTGCCTAGCACCGGTCTTAGCTACGCCAGACTTCACAAAAATCTTTATTGTGGAATGTGATGCCTTAGGAAATGGAATTGGTGTTGTTTTAATGCAGGAAGGAAGACCCATTGCTTTTGAAAGTCGTCCAATCAAAGGAAAGTATTTACAGAAACCTATTTATGAGAAGGAAATGTTAGCAATACCGCATGCACTAAAGAAATGGTGAACTTACCTAATGGGAAGACACTTCAAGGTAAAAACTGATCATGATAGTCTTAAACACTTTTTGGAACAAAGACTATCTTCAGAAGAGCAGCAAAAAGGGGTCACAAAGATGTTGGGTTATGACTTTGAAATAATCTACAAAAAAGGAAAGCTTAATGTTGTTGCAGATGCACTCTCAAGAAAGAATGAAGAAGTGGAAGCATTGCTTTGTGCCATTTCTATTATCCAACCAGATTGGATAACTGAAGGAAGAGATGAATGGAAGAAGGACAAAGATGTATGGACACTCATTCAAAAGTTGCAGCAAGATCCTAGTACATCTGATACATTTAGTTGGAAAAATGATTGCTTATGGTACAAAGATCGCTTATATCTTTGTAAGAATTCCCAACTAAAACAAAATATTCTTCTGGAATTGCACACTTCTCCTTTAGGAGGACACTCAGGATTTTTAAAAACTTACCACATGGTGAAGAAAGAATTTTTTTGGGATGGCCTTAAATCTGATATTCAAAAGTTTGTGGCGGAATGTTTGGTTTGCCAGCAGAATAAAGTGGAAACAATTAAGACCCCGGGACTTCTACAACCTTTGTCCATTCCAAGTCAACGTTGGGAGGAGATTTCAATGGATTTTATCACAGGTTTACCTAAGTCCGAAGGAAAGAGTGTCATCATGGTGGTAGTTGATAGACTTACCAAGTATGCACACTTTTGTGCATTATCTCATCCATTTAAAGAAATTACAATTGCTACTACATTTATGGACAGAATTCAAAATCTACATGGAAGCCCAAGGGTTATTGTGAGCGACAGAGATCCCATTTTTACTGGAAATTTTTGGACGGAGTTATTTTCTTGTTTGGGTACTCAATTAGCTCATAGCTCATCTTATCATCCTCAATCTGATGGTAAAAATGAGATAGTAAATAAATGTTTGGAAGGATATCTTCGTTGTTTTGTATCTGATAAACAAACACAATGGGTCAAGTGGTTACCTCTCGCCGAATGGTGGTATAACACTTCCTTCCATACTGCAGCAAAAATGACCCCATTTATGGCACTTTATGGATATCATCCACCATCCATCACATCATCTTTAAGGGAAAATTCGAAGGTTCAAGCAGTGGAAGATCACATCGAGCATCAGCAAGAAGTTCTCCAACTCTTAAAGGATAACCAGAATTTGGCACAAAATCGAATGAAACAACAGGCAGATCAACATCGTAGCGAGAGAAGTTTTGATGTAGGAGATTGGGTATTTTTACGGCTACAACCATACAAACAAATGTCCCTCAAGCAAGCAAAGAAGGATAATAAATTATCGCAAAAGTACTATGGTCCTTACAAGGTGTTGCAAAAGATTGGTACTATGGCATACAAATTGGAGCTTCCTGCTTCTTCGCGAGTACATCCAGTTTTCCATGTTTCATGCTTAAAGAAGGTTATGGGAGAAAATCTTCCAGTTCAAACAATATTGCCAGAACTCGATGAGGAAGGAAAAATCATATTGGAACCAGAAGCGGTCATGGAAACAAGAACTCGACAACTACGGAATCGATCAATTTCAGAGTATCTCATCAAGTGGAAGAACTTACCCACCGAAGATTCTACATGGGAGGATGAGAATTTTATACAGAAGCACCCAGAGCTACTCAAGCGTTGAGGACAACACTTTTTTGAAGGAGAGGGGCATCTTAGGTCCCTATATTACTAGTATAGTCCCTTATTGTTGTTAGTGTAACCCCCTTATTGTTATTATTGTACCCTTGTAACCCCCATTTTGTTATTATTGTGGCCTTAAATTATTATTGTTAGGTCGGCTAGGATTACATTGTGGCCCACTAGGATTACATTATGGCCCCATGGACTCCTATATATAGAAAGGAGGTTTTGTAAATTGTATCATCCAAGAATTTTTCATTCATGTAATGTATTGGATGTTTCCCCCTCGAAGTGGCTTATTTCTAAGGCGTGATATCTCTTTTCTTCTCTTTTTGGAGCTGGTTTCACAACATGCCTCAAAAAGGTTTTCACCCAGACCTATTTATTTTTTTCGTTTTCTTTTTTTTAGTAAGGTGAGGGGATGGAACCTATGAAGCTTCCAATTACATTCACCTCTCTGTTTATTGTATTGATAAATTCATCCTTATACATGGGCCTCTTATACATCTTTAGCCTATAACCATTAACAAGTAGAGGGATCCCATCCTTATCTATGGTCTTGATCTGAACAACCCCATTTTCATGGCATTTCTCCACTTGATAAGGTCCTATCAATCTTGTCATTAAAATTCCCTTGAATTCCTTGAATCTAGATTCATAGAGCATAGCTCAATCTCCTTCCTAAAATGTATTCTCTTTGATGTGCTTTTCATGCCAAAATTTCCTTTGCAACTAGATTAATTATGTGTGAAGGAGGGAATGCATTCTAAATTCATCCAAACCATTCAATTTAAGAAACCTTTCTTATTGTGCCTTTGTGATGTCCAAGTCCAACGGATCTGCCATTCTAAGGGTGTTATACTCAAACTCAATGGAAAGAAAATCTTCCTTCCCGTAAACTAGATCATATGGAGTCAACCCTATAGTTGTCTTCTAGGTGGTATTGTAAGCCCAAGTGGCCTCCACAAATATGTCTGTCCAACATTTTCTGTTGCTGCTTACAATTTTTTTGAGGATGTTCTCCAAGGCTCTATTTGTCACCTCCACCTACCCATTTGTTTGAGGATAATAGGGAGTGGAAGTGTTATGCTTTATTTTGTGTTGCCTCATGAGGTTCTCAATGGGATGAGATTTGAATTGAGCCCCCTAATCGGTGACTACCTCCTTGGGGTATCCAAACTTTTAAAAAACATTATCTCTTAAAAACTCAACCACCTTCTCTTATGTTACTACCCTCACAACCATTGTTTCATCCCACTTAGTCAAGTAATTAGTGCAGACTATGATATACCTATTCTTCCCAGATGGTGGATCAATGGGTCCAATGAAGTCCATGCCCCAATTTTCAAATGGCTCTAAATCCACCTGAGGTTGTAAAGGAATTTCATCCCTCGGTGTAGGTCTCCCCATCCTCTGACACTGATCAGATCTACTAGTGTATCTCTTAGCATCCTCGTGGAGAGTAGGCTAATAATAGCCATCTTGCATGGATTTGAAGGATGTCCTCTTAGTAGCAAAATGACCCCCACGGGGACCATCATGACATGTTAAGAGGATGTCAAAGGCCTAAGCTTCCCTCATGCGTCTTTTGAGAATTTGATCTGGACCCAATTTAAAGAGATTACCACCAATCCAAGTAAAAGGGACACTTTTTCTTATAATTTTTCTCTTTTCTTTGGATGAAATATTTGGAGGAAACCTCTCAGCAACCAAGTAGTTGGCTATGTCAAAAAACCAAGGAGAGAGTGATGAGATAGGAAATAGGTGTTCATCATGAAGCTAATCAACAACCATCCTTTCCTATATGCAGATAAATTTAGTCTAGATAAGAAATATTCAACAACATTTTCATTTGTTCGATCTAAGACTTTTGTGATCCATAATGTAGATAAAAATGTCTTTCGGATTAATCACATTATTAGGATTTGGTCGACGTTTTGAACTAGCTAATTTGGTTCATCCTCGGGATAAGGTGCAGACAAATCAATCTTGATGAATAAATAGTGGAGATGCATCATTGCCCAGAAATAGTCATTAAGAACTAGCCATTAGAAAGTTAGCTAGGAATTAAAAATTTTAATAATAAATTAATTAATTAAATAAACGATTTTATTAAAAAGGGCTAAGAAATTTATATTACAAAGGGTTAAAATTTTTTATTATAATAAGGAAAGGGAGGGGTAAAAAATTTTAATTTATTTAAATAAATAAAATAGGGGTTAAGAAATTTAAAATATAATAAGTGAGAAGGACTAAAAATTATATGTGTCTATATATATATATATATATATATATATATATATATATATATATATATATATATATATATATATATATATATATATATATATATATATATATATATATATATATATAAGAATTAGTTAGTTAGGAATTAAAATTTTTAATGATAAATTTATTAATTAAATAAATTTAAAAGGTAAAGAGAATTATAAAAATAAATAGGGAGGAGTAAAAAAATAACAATAATAATTAATAAATAGAGAGAAAAGAGGATAGTAAATAAAAATAGTAAAGTAAATAAATAAGAAATATGAAGAAAAATGAAATAAATTAATAATTATTTAATTAAATTAAATAAAAATAAAAATAAATTAATTAATTACTAAATTGCGAAATTGAGAATATATATAAAAATATATAAATATAAAATGAACCAAAATACAAAACTAAACAAGATTACCTAGCGAGAGATGGGATCCAACTCTTACTTAATTTCCAACCATTATCCCGATTGAGATTCTTGGCATGACGTTCAATTTCGATTGCTTCCCTTAATTTCCTATGGTGGAAGTGATCTACTTTGACAACGACTTTGGAATCTTCAATACTTACATGGTGACAGGATTTTTCCACGTGCTCAGCCAAAGCTGAGGTATGAGACCGATTGTGCCTAATATTAGCGGCATGCTCCCAGATTCTCTGCCTAATGGATTGACTAGTTTCTCCAATATAGGGAGTTCCACATGAACAAGGAATCAAATAAACCCCTTTCATGCCAAGAATCTCAACCTAGAGATAATGGTTGGAAATTAAGAGTTGGATCCCAGCTCTCGCTAGGTAATTTTATTTAGTTTTGTATTTTGGTTCATTTTATATTTATATATTTTTATATATATTCTCAATTTGCCAATTTAGTAATTAATTAATTAATTTTTATTTTTATTTAATTTAATTAACTAATTATTAATTTATTTCGTTTTTCTTCCTATTTCTTATTTATTTACTTTACTATTTTTATTTACTATCCTATTTTTTCTTTATTTATTAATTATCTTTTTTTTTACCCCTCCCTATTTATTTATATAATTCTCTTTATCTTTTTAATTTATATATATATATATATACCCCAACCTTTCCTTATTATAATAAAAAAAAATTAACCCTTTGTAATATAAATTTCTTAACCCTTTTTAATAAAATCGTTTATTTAATTAATTAATTAATTATTAAAATTTTTAATTCCCAACTAACTTTCTAATGGCTATTTCCGGGAAATGATGCGTCTCCATTATTTATTCATCAATATCGATTTGTTTCTTCACCTTGTCCTGAGGATGAAACACATTAGCTGGTTCGAAACGTCGACCAAATCCTAATAATGTGATTAATCTAAAAGACATTTTTATCAACATTTTCATTTCCCGGTTTATCAACAATTGTCAAACCAAACTGCTGCAACAACAACAACCATATAATGATTCTAGCATTGACATATTAAGGTTTATTCATTAATTACTTGATTGTTGCATGGTTGGTATGTAAAAAAGTATGATAACCAATAATATAGTGCCTGAATTTATTTAGGGAATTGACAATAGCTAAGAGCTCATTTTCAGTGACAGTATAGTTAAGTTCATCAATGGAAAAAATCTTGCTAATGAAATAAATGGCATAGGGTAATTTATCTTCAAATCATCTCAAGGCTATCCCCATAGTTTTATCTGATGCATTTTTATAAATTTGGAAGGGTATAACCCAATTGGGAGCTCGAAATATAGGGGCAATGTTTAGTTTTTCCTTGGTGAGATCAAAAGCCTCCTAAAAAATATTAGACTAGAAAAAATCAGAATCCTTGGCGAACAATCCAAATAATTGTGAAACCACTTTTTTGAAGTGCTTAATGAACAACGTATTGTAACCAACAAAACATAGAAAACTTATTACATCTCTCTATTTTTGAGGAATAGACACATGTTTTATGATGGTGATTTTGTTTGGGATTACCTATATTACTTCTTGTGATATGGAGTGGCCTAGGACTATCCCTTCCCTTTTAAAAAAATCACACTTTTCAGGACTCGGGGAGAGATGCATTTCAATGAAATTCCTAAACACTTTTCCTAGATTAGGGAGAGCCTCCTGGAAATCATACCCATAAGGTTTAAAATCTTCCATGTACATCTCTACAGAATAATGAACTACTTCATAAAGAAATGCTCAGGACTCCTCTGT
Organism: Pinus albicaulis; assembly: GCA_034641835.2. NCBI lineage: Eukaryota > Viridiplantae > Streptophyta > Pinopsida > Pinales > Pinaceae > Pinus > Pinus albicaulis. The sequence goes on along the minus strand of CM076572.1, from coordinate 1,093,995,964 downwards.
CAAAAGTAGCAGGGGCATTTCATAGGCCAAAAGGAAGGACTCTTTAAGAGAAATTTCCCCAAGAACATGTGAATGTGGTCTTGTCCTGGTCCTCGGGCCTGATGTGAATCTGTTTATACCCACTGAGTCCATCTAGGAAAGATAAACTTCTTTCCTTCAAGACAATCTAGTAATTAAGCAATGAAGGGAAAAGTAAAATTATCTTTCTTAGTGGCTTTGTTTTGTTTTCAGTAGTGAACCCATATTCTCCACTTCCCATTTTTCTTTGGGACTAGAGCAAGAGGGGACACCCACTCACTATCTGATATGGGGTAGTTGAAACCTACATCCAACAACTTCTACAGTTCCTCCTTCACTATGTATTTTAAGGTTAGGTTCATCCTCCTTTGGGGATGGCACACAGGCTTTCATCCCTCTTTAATATATATATGATGTGTGCACAAAAAAGGATGCACCACTTTCATGTACTTGTAGTCCCAAGAAAAATCATCTATGTTTTCCCTCAGGAGCTGAAACAATTTCTCTTCTTCTTTGGCCAAGAAGAATTAGTTAAAATTAAGCGATTTAGATGGGACAAATTCCACAACATTGGGGGCCTCAAAGGTTGATTCAACTGAGTACAACTCAATCCAAGGGTGGCTTTCATATTCTCTCACCAGGTCATCGAGTGGAATGGCAGTGAGGGGTTGGATTTGAAGGATGTGGTCGATAATATCATCCTCATCAGGTTTCCCCCATCTAAGAACACTATCTATTGTACAAATGTGGTAGGGTGTGGTATTATACACTTCGTATTCTTCTTCTTCATCCTCTAACTAGAAGAGTAGGTCATGGTGAATGGAAAGTTCGGCAGAAAGATAGAATACCAACTATTTGGAAAAGGGACCATTCTTGATAATCATGTTTCCAGCCCTAGAAGTGATATAAGCATAAGAAGTGACCAAACAAGGTCTTCCTAAAATGAAAGGGTATCCATTAAACTTGGTTTTTGGCTAAAGGACTAGGAATTTTGTGGGTTACTCATAAGATTTAATTGAGACCATAACATCCTCAAAAAATCCTACTAGAGCTACTGTGGATCTGTCTGCAATTTGCAAAATAGTGGTGGTATTTCTTAATTCTCCTTGGAGGTTTAGTTTAAACATGGTTTCCCTAGTCATCACATTGATGGAAACCCCAAGATAAATCAAACTGTGGGGGCTAATGACACCATCAATGCATTAGGGGAATTTTGAGGTTTAAATGGGCCTCCTAAGAAAAATGTACAACCAAAATAAACTTTATAATAACCAATAAGATTCAAGATTATTATGTAAACCATGGGGCTGATTCACAATTTTTGGAGTAAAAAAGTAAAAATAATAAAAAATAGTAAAATAATAAAACTACTTTTTCAACTCATATATTCAATTTATCTCCCTAATATTTTACTCAAATTTCTAGCAAGAGTGCTCATTGGATGAAAAAAATTAATTCCTCATCCAAGAAGTACCCACATTGCATGCTTTCGATGAACCAAGCTATACGAAAAATGAGAAATACATCAAAAAACATTATTGCAGACACATTTTCATTGTATTTCTCATTTTTCGTGTAGCAGGGTCCATCGAAAGTATGAAAGATGGGTAATCCTTGGATGAGGAATTGAATTGTACATATAACGAGTGTTTCTGCTCGAAATTTGAGTAAACCCATAGAGAGATAAGTTGAAAATACGAGTTGAAAAAATAGTTTTCTCTTTTTTCCCTCTAAAATTTGATGATGTAATCTAATATTATTTTATTATTTCCACTATTTTTTTATAATTTCCTTAGGAGGACCATTTTAGACCTAAAAATTCCCCTAATGTGTATATCTACTACTAGACTTCCAGGGTCTAGGTACTTGGGGAAAATCACCGTTCCCAACATTAAGTCAGATAGTTGTCCTACAACATTGAAGGTGGGGGTGTCTTTCTTCTTTATCCTAGGATTTTTAAAGAAATTTTATTTGATGAACCTATTGCAAATAGGAACATCATTAATAGCCTGGAGAAGGGGTTTTTTCACACACAGATTCCTCAGTTCTCCTAGAAGTTCAGTCTCTTCTTGGGTGTGTTGACTAGGGAGGATCGAGCACTCAAGGAAAGGAGATTGATTGGCCTGAGGGTTTCTTTATTCCTTTTCCTCCTCAACCTATGTAGTTAGAGATGGAGAATTATTATCTGGGAGTACACTTCCAGACTTAAGGTTAATTTCATATATATCCAAAACATAAGTCGGATATGATGTTTCCCCACTGTAAACCTATCATGCCTCCTTGTTGTTCAGTTTCGGATTGGGCTGGGCATGCATCTGAGGAAACTTAGGTGAAGCAGAATGAGTGAGCTGAGGTTGAGGTTGGGGTGGAGGTAGTAAAGAAGGTGGTTGGTTGTGTTTGGGCCCCCACCCTTGTGATGGGTTGCTTCACTAAGTTGTTTGTGTAACATACTGCTAGAAGGGTGGATTTACTAGTTGAGGGTGCTATGGATGGGAATAAGGCCAAGTAGGAGATGTAGGCCATGATGGAGGAGTGGAGGTATACAAAGAAAACGTAGGTGCACTCTGGTTTGAATGGTAGTAGGAGTAGGTGCACATTGCATGCCCTGATGATATGACAGAGGCCCTTGATGCCTTCTCTGATTTATGAAACAGAGTTTCTCTTGTCCTCCTTCCATGCCTTGATATACAAATTTGAGACCAGGTAAGGAGGGACATTTATCTTTGTCATGATTTTCTTCACAGACTAAGAAAACCTATATGACATATAGTGGGCATTCATTTCGAGGGTGTTTTCTGGTACACCTAGTAAAAAGGATAGCTAAGGCCCTCTCTATTCCTCATGTTTCATTTTGATATTAAATGTGTCCATTTGCAAAGAAAAGGTGTGAAACATCTCACTTTTTAAGTCCTACAACATTTTTCCAATCTCATGCTTGATGGAGGTGGAAAAGGAGGGAGTGTTGGTCATGATTTGGCTAGCTCTACCTTTCTTCCTAGCTTCCCTAGATTGGTTTTTAAATAGAGCCTTGATGTCCTCATAAGGTAGCTGGTAGATATCTCCTCCAGACAACATATTTAGGGTTTCTATCACCTTGTCCTTAATCCCTCGTAGAAATACCAATTTTTGTGATTGAGGATCAAGGGTGCAGTTGGCTCTTTTACATTTCAGTTGGAATATCTCTTCATAATCCTCCATGGATTCATTAGGTCCCAAAGTCATCCTAAATATTTCCTCTTTTTTCTCTTTGGACCTGCAATAGTCCAAACAGAAAACGAAAAACTCAAACATGAAGGTGTCAGGATCCTCAGAAGTAAGGCCATGGAAATGTGGAAGGGTTGAGGGACTGATGTTCTTCATTATAGTTTCTCGATCAATTTCTATAATGGGAAAGACTCCTTCGACCTCATTTTTAGCCATGGCTTCAATTGGTGAGACAGGTTCCTCAGGTGAAGCAAGTTATTTTTATTCCTTAATAGGTTCTTCAAAGTTTTCAATTGGTTCACCTATAGGGTGTTCTACCTCACAGTCACCGAAGAAGAGTGAAGGGTGACTGTGTGGGGATGTGGGGATTTTTTGTAAGAATTTTCCTTGGTTGTCCCTACTCCTATGAGGCATGAAAGTGAAACAGTTTTTTTTTTTTTCAATAGTTTGGAACTGAATGTTAAAAATAAATAAATAAATAAATGCTTAAGTAGAAATAATTATCTATTTAGACACCTCCCCGAAAATGGCGCCAAAAAGTGGTGAGCCCTGGTATTGCACCAAGAGTGTTACAAATCCTAGAGGCTACTCAACTTTACTTTAGGAACCTGGGGTTCATTCAAACTTGGAGGTGAGAGTGCTATCTAGACAACAGCTGAGCTCTACTCATGCCATCCTCATCTTATTTCTACGATGAGGTGTTAGTATCCAGGGTTACTCTAGGAAATGAATTCTATCACACTTATAAATGAAATCTAAGACTGAAAATAGATAATAACCATCAGTCTATTAATAAGGAAAGAAAATATTATATATTACACTGATTCATCTCACTATTGTATACTTTTGCAAGAAAAAAGGATTCAGAGTTATGCTAAGGCCAAAAAAGGAAATTACACTAAGTTGACTTCATAGTCTAGGTTACTGAATTGAATTGTAGTAAAGTAAAATAATCTAAAGCACGCATGTTGAATGAATGACTAGCTAAGTCATATATAAATTCTTCTTAACTATTATATTTAATGATGCATCTTGATATGGAATAATCACACTTTAAAATGGCTTTATTTTGCAGCAAAAGAAAGAGGCGCTTGGGTGGGTTAAGAGGTTCCCTGAACCAAATATTCATGGAAAAATGTTTATTGGTTCTTGTTATAGGACTAGGTGAGGTGGAAGAATGATTTTGGGCTGAAGGAGAGGGTTTTTGGCACTGCTACGGGATTTCTTGTAGTGCTACAAGATGTCCTGAAAAGCTATCGGAAACAGGCCAAGAGGCATTGGATGCCAGAAATGATGAGAAGAAGGTTGGGAGAGGTGGGGGGAAGGCATATCCTGAGAGATGAAGGATATCCAAACCCTTGTACAAGATCAAAGCTCTTCACAAATCTTGTCTTTTACCCAATAGGTTACTCTCGGTGATGTAATGGTGACCTCAAAAATAGGATTGTAGGCAACTTGGATGGAAGGTATATAATGAAGGGTAAAACCTCAAGATGATGGTGTTGAAGGGTTCCTTCTTTGATTCTCTATCCAAACTTGAAATCAGGACATATGTTCATGCATTCATCATTGACAAAATTATCATAAAAATTGTGGAATAAATGAGTTGAATTTAGATAAATCTACCTATGAAATTGAAATAGAAATCTACCTCTAAACCTACAACATGTTCATGATAAGAAAATTAAAAACTATATAACGTTTCCAAGAAATCATAAATTGAAAATATATTTGGTCTGTGGTGGAACACATTCCTCCTTAAGCTCCAATGGAAGAGGTGAGAGAGGGATGTTTAGCACACAATTTTAATGTTTTATATGCAACCAAACTGGTAATGAAATAAGTCAACAACTAAAATAGAAAAGAAAGGCATGTGTACACAAGAGAGGCTGAGGCCAATGGATTGAGCCCTAACTCACAAGCCCAGGTCCCTAAAATCAACTCATTGGAAAAGAAACCAAATGATCATCTTATTTCACAACCAGTCTTTTACATGAACAATGAAAGTCAGAAATTTCTAATACAAAAGCCAAGAGTACTCTAGTTGCATCCAAAATTCAAATCCTAGTGAGCTCTTGCTCTGGCCTATTTATGCTAGAGGTTAGCTACTAATATCTCCCTAAAAATTAGGCCTTTTTTCCCTTGGAACTCGAGACAAGTGGAGCTTGGCTACCTTTGATCATTCACTTTCCTGGTTGCCTATGATTTCGAGCTGTTGGAGGAGAACCTTGAAGAGATATTGACTTCCTTTAGGAGTTAATAAGGTGGTCAAATTCCCTACAATTACTCCTTGTTGTATACTCTGAGTCCTGATTACGAAATATTTCTAAAAAATGGCATTAATCCCTTCATTTTCTTGCATTTAAACCATATTAGGCCTCCAATCATGACAACCATTAATACACCATTCTCACTAAGAAAAATATGAAAAAATGCAATTAAATATGTGAGACAGAGAATAATTAAGATAAAAAATTGACAATTAACTCAGAATATACCTAATGATGGTTATCATCTGAATGCATGTTCCTCGTGTCTCGAATTGAGGTACTCCCTATTTGTCTATCCCTGAACTGCAAACATTAAAATAAAAGGATTGGAAGAAACCAAACATAAGAAGCATAAGCCCTATTTATGGTAGGATCCTTGTAGGCTGTTGGAAAAATGTATATTCAAGGGTTCAATTATAATGGTTTGGTGTCTCCATAAACAACACACATTAGAAATTTTAATTTAGAGAAAGTAGATATGACTTTTCCTCAAATTCACACAATCATTAAATTAACACTTGGAACCTTCACTGATTCATTGCATATACACTCACATCTGAAAAAATGACTACTCATTTCAAAACCCTCCAAAATTTCTAAAGTATGTGCCTCATCTATCTCTAATTCCATATTGTTGGTCAATTCAAACCTTGTAAGTTATTGTGAGGAATCCTTGTCATTTTTATCACTTATTATTTTTTATTAGTAAGTTAATGGTTTATAAAATTCCAAACACATAAGTCATTCCTTAGAGAATTGGATTATGACGTTGGATGATACTTCAAGCTCCTCATAAAATGTCTCTATCATGTAGGTCATTTTTTCTCTCTCTTTGATTCCCTTCTCTTGTTACATCTATGAATGATCAACATTATTAGTTCGAGGTTTTATATGCATTATGGTTTTTTTCATTACTTTCATGTTTTTACTACCCAAAGTTATATCTCTCTCTCTTTTCCCATGTAGTTGGTCAGTTAAATTTTTTGAAGGTTTATGGAATTGACAAATAAATTACAAATCAAATGTAAGTAATAAGACCATGATAGTTCATGGGGGACATTTGTTCTCTCTTTATCTTCTGTAATTTCAATATAGGTAATTTTTGCCACTATTTTGATTCTCATCCCAAGAAGTATATGAATTCTCTTGATTTACCCATAAAAACTTTCTACTTGTGAATTTTGTAATTTTTTGTTTTTTTTTATTCTTTTGTATACTGTTCATGGTAATACACACATTTTATGGTGATTTTTTCTATACTCATGGTGAAATTGTTTCTTCATTTTATGGATTTTCCAACTTGTGGAATTTGAAAGGATGCATGTTTGTTTATGTTATTTTGTGGATTTCATATATATTTTTGTCATGTGGAAACATGATTCAGCTTTACTTGCTTCTTCGGATGCAGTTATAGTAATTTTTAGTCTATAGACATTGGATACATTTGTGAAGAAACCAATGGGAAAATGCTCGATTAAAGATACTTATCTTAATGAAAATATATTTTCCTTGTCTCAAGGATGGGGTGGTAAATAAGACTATTTGGGGGTGTTAACTTTTTCTACTTGAAATGGGACTAACCCAGTTTCATATCAACTAGGCCTTTCCCTTCATTTTGACTTTGATGCTGACAAATCTATTCAGAAGGGATATGATGAAGTGGAATTTTCAAGAGACCTAGGGCTACAAGTTATTCATATACCTGATTTAAGTATGAATTCTGAAAGTGATCTCCAACTTTTGAAGCATATATTAAATGAATACAAGTTATTTTTTGGCATTATATTTTATTTATTAACAACATTATGTTTTGAAATATCCTTTTCATGTCTAGACACTAGGCTGTAATACATTTGTATTCGTCTTCTAGATTTTACAGTACTAGTGCAATAAATTAATGACATAAATTATTTATCTATTTTTTCACCAAAGAACCTAATTTTGTGAATGAAATTGTAGCATTATTAAAATTTTGTGTTTTTGTTCCTCAATATATTCGTATTTTGGCAATACTGGCAATATTGGCACCTTTATTATCAGACAACAGTTTTAAATTTCATCACATTAGGAGGACATTGTGGCATCTTACCTAGTATAATGCAGAAGGTAATAATTTCCCTTCCCCATAAATCATCTAATTGTTCTATATCTTTCCTATAAGCACTACTTTCTCTGGTAACAATTATAGTTTCTTCTTCTTATGGTTTCATTTCTTTAAGTGATGTGGATTTAATTCCAACTTTCCTCCCTCTTCTCAAATATTTGAATCCACAACACATACACTTGGTAACAATTTTTATTCATGTTCTTGAGGCTTTTATGGACTATAGTAATACTACTGCAACAACCTTTAGGGATTTAAAAGGCTTGGTTAAAACCATATCATCCTTGAAACCTTAAACCTGGCATTTTGAGGAGAGAGTAAGGAAGAGGAGTGGAGAATCACAATTAGATTCCAAGGGAAGTCTCCTATGAAAAATTCTATTGGGTTAGAGGAAATAAAGATAACTCTAACTGACACATTGGTTCCTTACCATAGAAGACTTCTGATGAAGACTTTGATTCACACTATACAATCTTGGAAATGTTTTAGGTTATATGAATATGAAGAGATTTCTTTTCCATTTTTCTTGTGCAATATATTCAAAATATCAAAGGACTTTGGCGGTTGGTTCTTTTCAATTGAATTTACAGTCATGATTGATCTTATTCTCACATATCCAACTTTCTATCATGCTCAAGATGTTGTTGGTATGCCTAATTATTTTTTGGATGCCATAATGGCTGGTTTCCCTGCTTCTACATATGTAACTTCTTGTATACCATAATACTTGGATGCTTTGTGCCTTAATAACTTCAGTCTTGAAGCTATTAATGGTGCTCACTAATATATTTTTAGTTGTTTGGTATGTAAACCTTGTGTCTATGAGGAGTGGACTTGCTTCTGATTGGTCCATTGAACATAAATATCTTTCTGTTATACAAACAAGACTTCATCACCATATAAAAAGGGACCATGGTATTGAATGGATTTCAAGAATGTGTCTTGGTCAGCTTGGGTGACTTTCATATGCATCAAAGGTTGACATTAGAGGCTCTGTAAGTGTAGGTAAAACATTTCAAGCCCGGGGAATTAAAAGAAGGTCACTTGATCTCCTGAACTTTGACACTATGAATAAGTTTGTGTTTATGATGTGATCAATCTATGTTACCCTTGTGAAGATTTTGGTAGTTCCCAATAGACATCGTGATGATACAAGATTTATTAGTGCAGCAAAAAAGAGTGTGGTGGTTTCTATTGCCAAAAGTTTTCATGACAGCCTTGATGTGGATGAGAATATTATCTCATCTGAGTATGGGTCATCACTTTATTCAGAGTGCCGCTACTTAGATGTAGTTGTGGATAACATGAAAACAGTTATATATGGAAATTTTAAGTGAATGTGCAATACAATAATGGTGAATTGTTCCTATGCTTATGGTAGAATTACAGGTCTTTTGACTACTTTTGAATCAACATGTCATTTACTCTCGACAGTACCATTATGTCACAACGAGGAATGAAAAAATAACTTCAAAAGACAGATCATGTACCTTGGTTGTTAGAGTTATTACAAATATATTGAATTCTTCTGGAGTACCTTGTGAATTCTTCTTTGTTGTGAAGTGTTCCATGTTCATCACAACTATTAGTGCAACAAATGTTTTGAGGATTTTCCATTGTTCCAATGGAAACGAAGGCTTTTTATGCACCCTACGAGCTTAAGTTCTCAATATTGTTCTACCTATCTAAAGAAATCAATTTTTTTGTCATTGTAGTTCATCTTTGATTACCTCTATTGTTTCTATTATTACCCATGTATGTACTGCCATAGGTGATGTTAAAGGAAGAAAAAGTAGTATTCATGGAAGCACAAGTCAATGTTATAGAGGTCATCCACCTGATGAGTCTTCCATTTATATCACGGTTCACATGGGATTTCCAATATCCATGGAAGAGGAATCATTGACATTGAAACAAATAGTGTTTAACTCATTATGGAGTGGCTCTTTAGTCATTATGAGGAGATAGTGCAAGAAGATGATAAACTTGCTCAAGCTCTTACCTTGTCACTTGGTAATTATGAGGTTCCCATAGACAATGCCAATGAAAAAGGGTGAGAGGTTTCTTATTAAGAGAAACCTCTTCAAAACCCTCCCGTTGAGGATATATTAACTACAGGTAAGAATCTATTGCAAGTTAAAAATGTAAAATATATTTCCATGGCTGATTTGATTGTGAATTTGTGCAACCAAAACAAAGGCCAATACCATGTGAGCATTTTTTTTTTATTTCTTATTCAACAAATAAAACTTTGTAAGGTGAATGGATTTGAAACTTAGTTAGAATGCTTGTGTCTAAGTTTTTCCTGAAGCTTGAATACTAAGTTTCTAAGGTGTTATCTTCTATGGTGATGTTTTATTTGATTTTTTTATACAGGTCATATGTCCACATAGTATCACCCAATTAAAGAAAACTTGTTCGAGTTTCTAGGGGGAAATAGCATTGACATTGTTGATGTTGAGGTATATGTCGTATAAATCCTTTATAGTCTACTACAGTTTATATTCCAGTGTTCATCATCTTTCATGTCTTATACTCTGCATTGTGTCTTCTTTCTTTTTCAGAAGAGGAACTCAATATTGATGATAAGACACTAGAATTCAAGAAAGAGGATAACAATAACACTAGAGAAGAAAATTCACAAAGAGAGAGAGAAGAAAATTAGTCTACTGATACCCTTAAAGCCAATGCCGTGGAAACACAATGATAATGTTTTGAAGTGATGAAACAATATTTCATATGTAAATTGTAGTCCAACCAATATTAATTTGGAAACTCATATTCTAATACTTGACGTTTCATATAATATAATTTATGTGGTTGAAATTATTTATAGTTCTACTTGATATTACTAAATATTATAATTAACATATATAACTTTGCATTTTCATATTAGATGAACATGCATATTGTATGTCATTTTTTTAATTTAGTTGCAAAATCATATTAAATAATTTATGTTTATTAATAGTGAACACATAAAATTGATCCAAAACTACTAAATTAGTAGTTCATATTGATTAATGATGAACACACATAAAATAAATATATAATGACTAAATTAGTCATTTATAATGATTATTAATGAAAGTAACTGAAATGAATATAAACTACTAAATCATTCATTTATATATTGAATATGAAACTAAAAAAAAAGATAAATCAATATTGTAAATAATAATTTTTTATTACAAACGACGACTAAATTTGGCGTGCATATGACTATTAGTAGCTAATTTGCAGTACCTTATAACACGAGAAACATTTAGTCATATTTCTTTGATTTTTAATTAGTTTCAAACGATGACTAAAATTTTCATATATATGACTATAAGTATCTTATAACATGACCAAAATTTTGGTAATATTTCTTTGGTCTTTAATTGGTTTTCTCTCGTGATAATGCAGTGGTATATTTTGTTGTGTATTTGGGCATTAATTGTGGAAAAATTAGTGACTAAACCAATGACGAAATTAATGACTAAATTGATGACTAAATATACTATCAAACAATAAACTTGAGACAACCAATTAATGATTAAGCTAAATATTACTAGAAATTGGTCGTGTTATAAGATGTTATAAATTATACACTATTGGTCACCGACTAAAAAGTAGTCATTAATATGCAAATTTTAGTTATTTTTTTAGTAACTAATTAGAAATTTTGTACTAGTGCACAAAACTTATTGTTAAGCTATTAAAAGGAAAAATAAAATTTTGGGTACCTTGTAACGTCTGTGAATCTTTAAGGGAACTAGGTATGTTACATAGTCATAACAATACTCTAAATAGTGGAAATGATTGCTTATATGAGGATAGAACATGGTGTATTGAATTTTATTTTATGTTATAAAATATAAAGTTTTTTTGTATTTAAAGTCCATAGAGACCAAATTTTGTTTTTAAGAAATGATTTAAATTTCATTAGAATTTTATTTATGTATTTAAAAAGAATATTTATGATTTATAAGGTTAGCAAATTAATTAGTGTGATAAATGTTCTGAAATCAAAATTTAATATAGGCATATGTGTGATATTCTAAGAGATGCGACTTTCATCATCAACCCTATTAGTGTCACAAAGATGATAGATTATTTTATGAAAGTGACTTTCATCTTCAAGCCTATTAGTGTCACAAAGATGATAGGTTATTTTATCTCATGACCCATTAGGAATTGTCCAACACCCATTTTCGCTATGGTGATTTTCTTCTTTATGCTAGTCAAAATGAAGAGATAGTTTTCACCTTTCTATATTAAGGTTGATCAGTTCTTTATAATATCTTCATATTTTTATATCCTCTAGTTCTTCATTATGCCACAATTTGTCCTAAAATTTAGGTGCAATAATGTTTTTATTATTATCATTATTTTATAAAATGATCTATTTATTTATTCCCAGTGATCTAATCAAGAGCTTGCATTTTTATGCAAACCCCCAATTGTGTCTTTGGTGGTTTTTTTAAAGTTTAAAGAAATTTGGCAGGAATCCTACCTTCCATGTCATTCAAGTTGTTCTTATACATTAATTCCATTCATATACATGCTATCAATATGGAAATGATTGCTTATATGAGGAGAATATGATATGGTGTATTTCCTTTAATTTTAAGATTATATGTTACAAAATTATTAATTTTTTCTCTAGATTTTTCCACAATTCTTGTCATAGTGAATCCACAAGCTTCACATCCATATAAAACAATAGTAGTTTACACACATACAGACACTTTATTGAAGGTAGACATTGAAATGTGTCTAATATGATTTTTTTTCTTTCAATTTCTTGATATATACGTAGTTGAATGATATGAAGTTGAAATATTTTACTTATTTTGGTGATTGAAATATTGTTTTTATGTATTATGAGCTAATATGTGTTAGTTGCTAAGGACTTACAACCTATGTCAATCCTTCAAGGAATTTGTTACTTTCAATTACTCCACATGCACACACGCGCGCACACGCACACACACACACACACACACATACACACACACACACACACACACACACACACACACACACACACACACACACAGAGAGAGAGAGAGAGATTTTATTTGTGGAAAACATTGACATATATTTTAAAAATGTTATGAGTGAACCCTATATTAATTACTAAGTAAATGCACTACATGTTGATCACTCAAGGAATTACATGTTTCCTCACATTAAGTTGTGGAAATCATCTCTTTAACCAACAACACAAAATTTTAAATTTAAAAAAAAAATTAAAATTTTAAAAATTAAAAGTATAAATAATTATTTTAATCACGTGTAGCCTGTGGGGCTTGACCTAATGGTCAGCGGACATTCTGTTAAAACGTTCATGCTATTAAGAAGGTCATGATTTCAATCCCTGACCTCGGTCGATAACCCAGGAAGCGTTCGTGTGGGCCTATCGTTCTCCCCTAGGGGTATAGTTGTAGCCGGGGGGATTCGACCCCGTGTTACGTGAGTACGATACCTCCGTCGTTGCCAATTCCTCTAGACATAATATATATATATATATATATATATATATATATATATGAATCACTTGTAAATTTCTATATAATATCCCTAATAAATATATTGAGTGTAACTAAATTAATATCGAGTTAGCAATCACTAATGTAAATAGCCAAATACATAATAACATATTAAGTATGACCAGTAAAACTAAACCTTTGAAATAATCATATACCAAACAAAATTAACTATAAACAATAAAACTAACTCTAAAACAAAATTTTGAATTAAAAAGTTAAATTTTGTATAGCTATATAATAGTTATATAGTTATATATAATTAAAGGAAAAATCAAGTTTAGAAATATTGTTTCATTGTCGATCACTTTGTTAAAAGTCCTTTTGTCGCATTCACTTACATATATGTCAGTAATATGATGCAGAGTGTTGTCCTTGATGGCAACCCACTGAATGAAGATGAAGACATGAGATTGTTGGCATGTGTTGTCCTTGAAGGCAATCCACCTGATGAAGTTAGTCTTGACCTGATGGACTTGGTAAATGATGTAAATCTGATATGAAATGATGTTTGCTAGCAATATGATGCTGAGTGTTGTCCTTGAATGGCAACCCACTTGATGAAGATGATGGCAACTTACTTGATGAAGTTGTGCTTGATAGAATATGTCTTGATGAAATAAATATGATGTATCTACAGTGAGTACAGAAGGCAATGAAGAAAGGAATTCAGCATGTGCTAAATCTATGGTGAAAAGAGTATGTCTCAAGGCATACGCGGATCCGTCTAGGAGAAGTCGCGTATGCACGCGGGAAACAACGTTCCAAGTCGCGTATGGGAAAAAGCGCTCATAAAGTGCAAAACCAGGGGTAACCACCATGGTATTGACCCATTGTATTGGGTAATGATTCGTCTAAATAACCCCGTCCAGGAATACCATCGGAAGTAATGTGGTTTTGGCTCATGGTATTGAAAAAGGATAAACCTATATAAGGAGAAGAAATTCATTGTGCAAATCATGAGTGTGGGTGCAAGATGTCTGAGCTTGAATGAATACTTCTCTCTGAAGTATATCTGTATGGAAAGGGTAAAGGTTTGATGATATATCTGAATCTATGATGCACCAATGATGAAGGAGGGGATCTAGATCTGAAATGTACTTGTATTTGCTAGATCTGCTTATGGAATGATTAGATCTGTGATGAGGTGAACATCTGTCTGAGGTAAAGGGTAAAATCTGAAGTGATGTATCTGTTGTGAAGAATTGCAATGACATAAAAGTCTGAAGAACCATACGCTAGTTCGCCGAAGAGGAAGCGTGTATATACACGACTTCGCTGAAGAGAAAGCACGTATGCGCAATGAAATTGGATCTGTAATATGTACAGAAGTATACGCTGGTTTATGTGAACGGAAGCGCGTATATACGCGACATCGGTGAAAGGAAAGCGCGTATGCAAACTAGGGTTTGCTGAAGTCTGTGGTAAGAAATGTCTGATCTGTTCTGCTGGTTTACTGATATCTGTCAGTGAGTTATATGTATCTGTTTCATGGTTGACTGTGCTTAAAATTATGGAAAGGGTCCAGTTTGAAAATATGATGAAATGTGGCCTGCAAGTGGTGTTCTATTGAAGTTGTTGGATCCAGTGTGAAAATTGATGAAACGTGGTCCAAGGTGGTGCTGAGGGTTGTAGCCTTCAGTCATGGGGTTGTAGCTCCCTTCCAGGTGAGGCTGGTAAACGAGATCGGGGGTTGTAGCTCCCTTCCAGGTGAGGCTGGTAAACGAGTCAGGGGGTCGTAGCTCCCTTCCAGGAGAGGCTGGTAAACGAGCGCAGGTGGGTGCCTGCGTGCTGGTCAAGTCTGCGCCAGCACATATGTTGTAAGATGTTTTCTCTATAATAAAGTATTGAAGGCTGAGCAACTGCAGCGGTGGTTTTCTCCCGACTTGGGTTTCCACCTAAAATCCTGGTGTTCATGTGTGATGCTTATGTGTGATGGTTTATTCTGTTCTTACTGCACATGTTTACTGTTTATAGAACATCTAATGAATGAATGATGGAAGGATATAAGTGAAGAATTAATGGCATAATTAGATCTCTGTGTATATGCGAGTTTTATGAAGGATATCCGCGTGTATACGCTAGTTGGCTTCAGCAAAGTAGCGTATGGGTTTTAGAGCATGAAAAAGTAAAAAGTTTTAGTTTGCCCTAAATACTGATTCACCCCCCCCCCCCTCTCAATATTTTTCCCAACAATTGGTATCGGAGCCAAGTTCTTCTGCTGAAGCTTGATCGCTTGAAGGAGATCCGTCGCAGTGGGAAGTCATGAAGGAGTAATGTCTATAAAGCCACCTCTATTCAATGGAAGCAATCTGATATTCTGGAAGGTACGAACAAAAGCATATCTGCAAAGTCTTGGTGCAGATGTATGGGCAATCGTGGAAGAAGGTTATCAATACCCGGCAAGTATTCCTATTGATGCAGCAGAAAGGAAGAAGTATGAAATCAATGCCAAAGCAGTAAATGTCTTATTAGGAAGCATGTATGAACCAGAATTTGCTAAAGTGATGCAGCTACATTCAGCAAAAGAAATATGGGACAAAATCATTCTAAGCTATGAAGGAGACACAAAGGTAAAAAGTGCAAAACTCCAAACTCTTAGAATTGAATATGAAAATTTGAAGATGCATAGTGATGAAAATGTTGCCATTTTCTTTCTCCGTCTAGATGATATTGTAAATCGGATGAGAAATTTGGGTGAAACCATAACTGATACTACTCTGGTAGAAAAATTCTTAAGATCCTTGACTTCAAAATTTGACTCTAAAGTTTCAGCTATTGAAGAAAGGCAAGATCTGCAAACTCTTACTATTGTTCAATTACATGGTATTCTGACTGCTTTTGAAATGAGACAAGGAGGTCCTTCTCAAATCAAAGAAGCTACTTTTAAGGCGTCTGCAAAAGGAAAAGAAAAGGAAGTTGTCAAGGAATCCAGCTATATATCCGAAGAAGAAGAAGCAAATTTCGTGAGAAAACTCCAACTAGGTACTGGAAGATTCAAAGGTAAGCTTCCCTTCAAATGTTTTGAGTGTGGAAAAGTTGGTCACTATGCTGCTAAATGCCCTCATAGAGAAAAACATGGTAAAGGGAAACAATTTGAAAAGAGGAAAAGTTACTATACTAATGAAGACAGTGATGGGTCATCTGATAGTGAGGAAGAACGTGAAGAAGATCTTAGACTTCTCATGGCATTTGAACAAAGAGAAGAAAACGATAATTTTTTGGATGCCCTAGAGGACAATAACTTTATTGAAGTGTCCAGTAAAGATGAAGAAGATTCTGACCAAGATTTGAAAGTGCTCATGGCTAAGAAGCAAAAGAAGAAGGCTACTCGAAGAAAGGAGATCTCTCAGAAATCATGTATAGTAGAAATTGAAGGAGATGAAACAGGTATTGATCGTTGTTCTTGTATTACACTTACCTATATATGCAAAGGTTATGTTAGTGAAAGTGACAGTATGGATCTAGAAGAAGCTGTCAAGATTAAAGATGAAGATCAGCAAAAATCATCTAAGGAGAATGAATCTATAGACAAGTATCAAAGGTTTCATGCTTATGCATCCAATCGAATGAAAAGACTAGAAGCAGAAATCAACGATCTAAATGCAGATCTCGAAAAATCAAGCAAGAAGAATGAAGGACTTGAAGCTGCAATCATCTCTCTGCAAGAAGATCTTGAAGCATCAAGTAAGAAGAATGAGGAACCTCTACAACCATTTGAAAAGGAAGGCCTTCAAGCAGAAATCATCTCTCTCAAAGAAGATCTGGAAAAATCAAATAAGAAGAATGAAGAGCCGCAACAAACATGTGAAGAAAACGAAAATTGGTTGAAAGAAGAGATTCTAAATCTGAAGGATCAAGTAGAAGATGGAAGAAGGAAAGAAGAAAGCATGACAAAGCAATGTCAAGCCTTGGAGGTTGAGGTAAACATTCTCAAAGTTAAATTAGAAGAAAAGGTTAAACTTTTGAGGTTTCAAGATAGTACTAACATTTTGGACAATATTCTAAGTAATCAAAGGTCTCCTGCTATCAAACTTGGTCTTGGTTTCCATGAAACTGTTAAAGGAGAATCTAGCTCACAAGGAAGTGCTAAAAATTCAGATGAAGTCAATGCAAAACCCGAAGTGTTGAAAGAGACAAAAGATCGACCAACAATCATGAATTCTCAAAGGAACTCATTCAAGAACGTTGAATGTTTTAAATGTCATAATTATGGGCATGTTGCAGCAAATTGCAGAAGCAGAATAATTCAGCCACAAACAAACAGGTTCTACTCAGAAAGGTACTCTAGTAGCTTCAAGGGATATTGTTTTTCATGTAACATGTATGGACATAAAGCAGCTGATTGCAAAAGGAGGAAGATTAGAAATACTCATTATAATTCTTATGCTTATTTCTCTGGACACATGAGATGTTATTCTTGTAACAAGTATGGACATGTAGAAAAAGAATGCAGGTTGAACAGATATGAGAAATTGGATAACTTCCAGCACACAAATAGAAATTTCAAACAAATCTGGAAAAAGATGGAGGACCGATCAGAAACGTAGGGAATTTTGACCCTACTGCAGTCATCCGCTTCTGAAGCTTACTTCTCTGATTGACTGCAGGAATGATGTGGGATACATTATGAGATTTAGTAATGTATCGTCACAGGGGGAGCAATGTATGATGACTCTCATGGTTGATTTGATTACTCTGGTTATGTTTATTTCTGACAGCGCATCTGATGTGGAAAAGACAGGTACAGGAAGTACAAGTTCAGGGGGAGATGAAGGAATGTGAAAAATTTCTATGCTTCACTTTCCATACGCGGGTTCTATTAACAAAAGTCGCGTATACACGCGAGTTCCAGCAGACACAGTCGTGTATGCATTGATGATAAGAGAATTTATATGCTAGCTGAATATCTGGAGCAGAGGCTCAGGGGGAGTAACAGTCTGATTGTTAATAACTGTATTATTGACTCTATATCAGCTTAATTTCTCATTTTTAAATAATGATGACATGATACTTGGTTACTTATGTTGAAGATTATGGATGAGTCCTGGTTGCTTGATGATGAAGAGTATTCGTTGCTGAGATGAAAGTCTTATAAATCAGAGATAACGATAGATCATGCAGAGATTGTTGCTGATGACCTGCTGATAAAGGTATTCAGGTTGCACTTGTTAAGGAGGCGCACTAGTTCAGGGGGAGAAGCAGGTTGAATACTAATGATTGCATTGTTGGCAATGTGACTGCTTATTCTTGGTTATTGTGATACTCATGCTTAATGATGACTTGGTACATGGTTTATTATGATGAGATTTTGATCCCGGTTTACTGAAAAGTATCTTTTGTGTTCACACATGGATGAGTTGGAAGTCGTTTGATTCAGAAATAAATCATGTAGAGCTTTGTTACTATGGTTGAGATATTTTGCCTACATATGTTACTTCATGTTAAATCTTGAAGATCTTGATGATATTGGACCACATGGATGATTGCTTGACACATATTTGAAGATGTTGTTTTGGTATGATAATCTCTCTTGGAAAGATTGTATTGATGCTGCAAAGAATATGAAGGCTTGGTTACTAATGTGCTTATGCTACAACTGTTGGATGACACTTGAAGACACAACTGCACTGTTCTATCTATCTGTAGTCTAGGGAAGCATTCAAAAGAAGCTAAACACTGTCTTTTTCTCACAGAGGATCAGATCTGGTTAAAATTTAGAAGATGGAATTGGATACGCGGGTTTCTTGAAACACAGTCGCGTATATACGCGAGTTCATGAACAGAAAACCGCGTATGTCTGATTGCTAACAAATTTTCTGTTTGAGGTCAGCTCTCTTCAGCACAGCTGCAGTACTGTTTGGTATCTCTGGTATCTCTGGTGATGTTCCAGCTCTTATAATACTGTTTCAATCTCTGATGTTTTAAAGATGCCTTGATGATTGGTTGAAAGTGTTCAGGATGCACAAACTAAGGGGGAGCCTTAGTCATATGGAAAGGATGTTCGGATGCACATTTTCAGGGGGAGCCCTAGTCTTGCTGAGTATAATGCATTGTTGGCATTATGATGGTTCTGAAATATGTTCTCTTTCTTGAGGACTTTCTAGTGTTGGTCTTAAAGTTATATTTGTAGTTGGATGAAAAGGTCATGTAGAGATCCATGATGTAAATTTGTAATATTCAGTCATGTAAGGACTTGATAAATTTGTAAACCCACTTGGTTGGGTAGCTGTGTCAAATTTTGTAAACCCACTTGGTTGGGTAGCTGAGTCAAATTTGTAAACCCACTTGGTTGGGTAGTTGAGTTTCATATGTAAATCCACTTGGATGGATCTTTGATGTAAGTATGAGTCATTGGTGATAGGAATTTCATAGAGTCATGTACTTCATTGGTAAATATGTTGAAGATTCAGCATGAACTCAGGGGGAGCTTGGTCACTTCAGTATATATCAGATCTGCAGAATGCTTCTTCCACATGAGGAAAAAAGGGGGAGAGTATGTTGGTTCTTGATCCGCCCTTTGCCCTTGATGTCAAAGGGGGAGAGTGACATGGTGTTTGAATGAAGAGAAAGAATGGTGGAGAGAGTACCTATCTGTTGTAATGATCAAACACCATCGTGGTTTCCATCAAGTCCAAAGGGGGATATTGTTGGCAATATGATGCAGAGTGTTGTCCTTGATGGCAACCCACTGAATGAAGATGAAGACATGCAACTGTTGACATGTGTTGTCCTTGGTGGCAAACCACCTGATGAAGTTATTCTTGACTTGTTGGACTTGGTAGATGATGTAAATCTGATATGAAATGATGTTTTTTAAGCAATCTGATGCTGAGTGTTGTCCTTGAATGGAAACCCACTTGATGAAGATGATGACAACTTACTTGATGAAGTTGTGCTTGATAGAATATGTTCTTGATGAAGTAAATCTGATGTATCTACAGTATGAACAGAAGGCAATGAAGAAAGGAATTCAGCATGTGCTAAATCTTGATGAAAAGAGTATGTCTCTAGGCATACGCGGATTTGCCTAGGGGAAGTAGCGTATGCATGCGGAAAAGAACGTTCCAAGTCGCGTATGGGAAAAAGCGCTCATAAAGTGCAAAACCAGGGGTAACCACCATGGTATTGACCCATTGTATTGGGTAATGATTCGTCTAATTGACCCCGTCCAGGAATACCATCGGAAGTAATGTAGTTTTGGGCTCATGGTATTGTTTTGGCTCATGGTATTGAAAAAGGGGCTCATGGTATTGAAAAAGGATAAACCTATATAAAGAGATGAAATTCATTATGCAAATGATGAGTGTGGGTGCAAGATGTCTGAGCTTGAATGAATACTTCTCTCTGAAGTAGATCTGAATGGAAAGGGTTACACTTGAATGATAAATCTGAATGTATGATGCACCAATGATGAAGAAGGGGATCTAGATCTGAAATGTACTTGTATCTACTAGATCTAATTATGGAAGGCTTAGATCTAAAAAGAGGCGAACATCTGTCTGAAGTAAAAGGGTAAATCTGAACTGAATATCTGATCTGAAGAAGTATGCTGCTCTATAATGATTGAAGATCTATACGCTACTTCGCCGCAGAGGAAGCGCGTATATACGCGTCTTCGCCGAAGAGAAAGCGCGTATGCGCAATGAAATATGTACAGAGGTATACGCTGGTTTGTGTGAACGGAAGCGCGTATATACGCGACATCAGTGAAGTGAAAGCGCGTATGCAAACTAGGGTTTGCTGAAGTCTGTGGTAAGAAATGTCTGATCTGTTCTGCTGGTTTACTGATATCTGTCAGTGAGTTATATGTATTTGTTTCATGGTTGACTGTGCTTAAAAGTATGGAAAGGGTCCAGTTTGAAAATATGATGAAATGTGGCCTGCAAGTGGTGTTCTATTGAAGTTGTTGGATCCGGTGTGAAAATTGATGAAACGTGGTCCAAGGTGGTGCTGAGGGTTGTAGCCTTCAGTCAGGGGGTTGTAGCTCCCTTCCAGGTGAGGCTAGTAAACGAGATCAGGGGGTCGTAGCTCCCTTCCAGGTGAGGCTGGTAAACGAGATCGGGGGGTCGTAGCTCCCTTCCAGGAGAGGCTGGTAAACGAGTCGGGGGGTTGGAGCTCCATGTGTGGGCTGATGAGTAGCGAGCGCGAGGTGGAGATACAACGTCTTCAGTAGGAGCTCTGCCTGACACATATGTTGTAAGATGTTTTCTGTATAATAAAATATTGAAGGGTAGATATTTGCGGCGGTAGTTTTCTCCGGCTTGGGTTTTCCACCTAAAAATCATGGTGTTCATGTGTGATGCTTTGTGTGATGGTTTATTACGATTTCTTCTTTGCATGTTTTACTGTTTATAGAACATCTAATGAATGAATGATGGAATGATATAAGTGAAGAACTAATGGCATAATTAGATCTGCGGGTATACGCGAGTTTTATGAAGGTATCAGCGTGTATACGCTAGTTGGCTTGACGAAAGTGACGTATGGGTTTTAGAAGAAACATGAAAAAGTAAAAAGTTTTAGTTTGCCTTAAATATTGATTCACCCCCCCCCCCCCCTCTCAGTATTTTTCCCAACAAGCAAGAGGTAGGGGAGGAGGGAGAGGTGGAGGCGTAGGTCATGGATGAGGACAATTAATTTACTATAAATGTGGAGACGCTAGACATTGTGCGCATGACTTTCTGAACCCTGTGCAAAAATATTGCAGGTATTGCAAATAATTTGATCATGTTATTGAATATTTTCATGTTTTGATTGTTAGAATGCAGGAGAAGAAATAAAAAATTCCTATGCAGAACATACAAATGGTTAAAGTTGAGCCGCGCGATGATGATCTAAGTGTAAACATATTTACACGTAGTGGTGCTGCCACCGGAGGAGATGAGGGAAATAAGGTTGATGCCAAGACATTGATCAGAAAGGCCTCTGAAAAGAAGGAAGAACTCAACCTGCAGAAGGAAAATGAGACTTTTATCAAAGCCAGGAATTATTTTGATGTTACAGGTGCATCCACATCCAAGCCAATCACATAAGAAAATATTGATGATGAAGTCAAAACGTTCCTACAAGCCTGCATAAATTTATTGTGTAACTAGAAAGCAATAGACAATATTCAGGCCCTAATAGATAGTTGCACATACAAGGAGTTACCTCGAACTAAGAGCAAGGTTTTCAATAAGAACTACAAGAATAAGAAGAGGACTAGTCGGGAGATGCGCATGACCTTGCAAATTGGAGAATATGAGATGGATCAGGTCATCTTGGACTTAGGTTTTGATGCCAATGTTCTACCGAAGCAGATCTGTCAAAAGATAGGCAACCAAAATCTGGAATGGTCCACCATTCAACTTCGCATAGCTAATCAGCAGAAGATCATTCCCCTTGGAAGACTCCCAAGGGTTCTGGTAGACAATGTTGGAGTAAAGTTACGTGTAGATTTTGAAGTAATACAAATTGTGGATGATGCAAACCCCTCCCCCGTGCTGCTAGGGCTGGATTGGGCCATCGATATGGGAGGTATCATCAACTTGAAGTGCAAAAGCATGATCTTTGAAAATGATGGTACTCAGGTGATAGTACCTCTGGATCTGGCAAAAGGATAGAGATATATAGAACCAGTGCGTGAAGGAGATGATGTTGCCATATCTACAAAATGACTGCATGGGATGTTGAATTGGGAAAATGATAGCTCATGTTTCTCATATTCAGATGGGGAAATGGAAAACTAGCATAATCATCTGCATGTTGTTTTTGCGTTGCGCTCGCCGCTGCCTCAAGATCACTAAAAATTTCTGATGCATCTCCTCAGAGGTAGGATAATTACCCTATTTTTATGGTTATGATAGTGTTGTATTATTTTTGGAAAGATTTGAAAAGGTTGTCCCATAAGAGCGGAGGTTATGGGAACTTGATCTTGCCATGCGTGCAACCCTAGCGCATTGGTGGGATAAACACAAATGGAGCTTTAAGGACTGGAAGGAATGCAGCAGGATGATGAGTTTGTGCTTTGAGCAGCCTGTTACCCACCAACTGAACTTTTCTATGGCCAAGGTGATTCGCGCAAACACCTAGCCACATGGATGGAGGCTTGGAATGAGAAGACCTAGATTGAATGGGTTCACATGTTTATCCATTCGTTGGGACCAATACCTACTACATGGTATTTGGAAACGGAGATACGCTGAGGGACTCACCATTGGATTACAATGACTAATAGTTTTTTTTCAACATTTGGCTTGGTTGGAGGATCGAAGGAATTGGATGAAGCTCTGTAGGATATAGAAGAACTTTTCTTTGATGATTCCCAGCCTCGGATAGAATGTGATGCACCAGCATGGGACACACAAATGAAATACATTATCAACTAGAGGAACCTGTCAACAAAATAATGAGGAAGATCCAAGAAATATAAACATCCTTGAATCTGAGGGGGAGTGCGCAGTTGCAAGGCCCTTATTAGGAATTTTGGATGTAACTAAGCCCCTGAAGTTAAAGGAAGTCAACATTGGAACAGAATAACAGCCCAAGTTGGCCAAAATAGGAGATTATTGGGATGATTACATAGTAGGAAAGGTTGTGTAGCTGCTGACAGAGTATTAGGACATGTTCCCCACGAAGTTCTCTGAGATTAATGGAATTGTAGGAGGTTTAGGCATTATGAATATTATGTTGAAACCAAATGTGCACCTTTTCAAGCAGTGACCATGTTGATTAAATCCCAAGTATAAGTAGAAAGTGAAATAATAATTAGAGAAGATGGTTGTTGAAGGAATTATTGAGCCTGTGGAGCAGTCTAATTGGGTGAGCCCAATGATTGTTCAAGAAAATAAGACAAAGGGAGAGATAAGGATTTGCGTGGATCTGCGCAAACTGAACGATGCATGTTTGCATGACCCCTTCCCTACTCCATTTTCAGATGAAATCTTGGATAATGTGGGAGGACAAGAGGCTTACTTGTTCACTGATGGATTTTCAGGATACCACCAGATCAGGATTGCACCAAAAGACTAAAGAAAGAACACTTTTGCAATGGAATGGGGGTCCTTCCAATACACGATCATTCCTTTCAGATTGAAGAATGTGCCTACTATCTTCTCATGCGTAGTAGTAACTGTGTTCGAATAATTCATGCACAAGTTCTTGGAGGTGTATTTTGATGACTGGACTGTGTTTGGGCTGGTAAAGAAGCATGTGTCCAACCTATGCATCATGCATGACACTTGTAGGAAGCATCAAAATTCTCCTAACTTAAAGAAATGTATATTTTGTGTTCCTTTTGGAATCTTGTTGGGCCATATTGTGTGTCAGCAAGGGTTGATGGTGGATCCAGCCAAGATTGTAGTTATTATCAACCTAGAAGTCCCTACCAATGAAAAACAGCTACGCTCCATTCTAGGACACATCGGATATTACAGAAAATTCATTCAGGGCTATGCTCTGATCACTACACCTATGGAGAAATTTTTGAAGAAGGATGTGTCATTTTTCTGGGATGAGGAATTTCAAAAGAGCTTTAAACTGTTGAAAGAAAATATGGTTACTGCACCTATTCTAATATTCCCAGACTAGTCCAAGGTCTTCCATGTACATGTTGATGCATTCATTATAACAATTGGAGTTCTTTTAGCGCAGCCAAGAGAAGGAGACATTGATCACCCCGTTGCTTTTTCCAGTAGGAAGTTATCCAGTGTAGAGCACAACTACTCAACCACAGAGAGGGAAGGATTGGCCATGGTCTATGCTCTGCATAAATATAGGAACTATCTATTAGGATGGCACTTCAAGATGTTCATTGACCACTCCACTTTGAAATACCTTGTCAATAATCCTGTGTTGGGGGGCAAGATTTGTAGGTGGTTTTTGCTATTTCAGGAATATGATTTTGAAATCATTGTGAAGCCTGGTAGCTTGAATGCTGGACCTGATCATCTATCACGTATTGAGAATGGGGAGGAACCAACCAGTCTAAAGGAGGTATTACCTGATGTGAAGCTCTTAGCTATTAAAGTAGTTGATGAGCACTTTGTTGATATTATTCACTCTCTGACCATTGGAAGTGTGCCTGCTAAATATTCAGTGCAACAAAAGAAGGAGTTGGTTTCGTGCGTGGCTGATTTTACACTGATTACTGGTCAATTGTAGAAGTTGGGAGCGGATGAAGTGCTAAGACGGTGTGTTTTGAAACATGAAATACATGACATCTTGACTGAGGCTCATGGAGAAGTGGTAGGAGGCCACTATGTAGGGAAGGCCACTGCGCAAAAGGTGTTGTGCGCTGGGTTATGGGGGCCCACACTGCTCAGTGATGCACATGCATACTATTGTGCTTGTGATGCATGCCAAAGAATTGGGAAGCCATCGCACAGAGATGAAATGCCCCTGCAGCCACAGATGGCCCTGTGGCCTTTTGATAAATGGGCTATATATTTTTTGGGACCTATCAATCCTCCGGAAAAGAAGGCTGGCGCATGCTACATAATCACTACCACAGATTATGTAACCAAATGGGCAGAAGCTAAGCCATTCAAGGATTTTACCACAAATACTGCTGCACATTTCAATTTTGAACATATTCTGACTAGGTTTGGGTGCCCGAAGATATTGATGAGTGATAGGGGTATGCACTTTGTTAATGGAACCATTGAAGCTCTGATAGAGGAATTCAGATACATCACCAGAAGAGTACTCATTATCACCCTCAAGCAAATGGTGCAGTATAATATTTCAAAAAAATATTGGAGAATGTGCTCACAAAAATTTGTAATGCAAATCAAAATGATTGGGAAGTGTGCATCCCTTCTATGTTATGGTTTTATAGGACTACATGCAAGAAGTTGACTGGTATGACCCCGTTCAGGATGGTTTATGGGCAAGAGAAAATCATGCCAATGGAATATATTGTCCCAAGCATGGGCATCAAAGCATTCACTAATATGGTTGATCCTGACATCATGGAGGAACGTCTTACGCAACTAGTTGCTTTAGAGGAGGATCGGTTAATTGCTAACTTTCATCAGCAAGTGTAGAAGGTGCACAAAAAGGCCTGGCACGATAGACACATTCGACAGAAGGCATTCAAAGAAGACGATTTGGTTTTGTTATATGACAGTCAGTTTGCACGCCATCGAGGAAAGTTCAGGAAGCACTCGCTAGGGCCACACATTGTGGAATAATTCATTGATGTAGGTGTAGTGCGCTTGGCCACATTACGCGGCGAGCGTCTTCCCGGGTATTTCAATGGAAGCCCACTAAAGTAGTATAAGGATAACCTGGTTCCTACCAAATGACTATATGGCCAAAGTATGGGAGTCCACTTGTCTGCGCGCTGCGCAAAGGGCATGCACAGACAGGTGCGGCAGGAGCGCAGAGGTAGTGCGCAATAGGAGAAACTAGTCATTGGAACAGTAAAGATAGGTGAAAAATCGATTTTACCGTTGAATGGAGTGGGTTTTATACATTTAATGAGGAGATCTTACAGGATTTTTGACCGTTTTTATGGGGGTAAGATGCATTTAATGAAGTTCCGACCGTTTTCACATTGGATCACCAATAAAAGGAAGGTCGTGGGTCATATTTTGTTCCTTTGCTTTCTGAGTATATTGCACCTTGAAATTATCTGTGAATTGTGTTGTGCATCCAT
The DNA here is from genome assembly GCA_034641835.2 of Pinus albicaulis. Taxonomy (NCBI): domain Eukaryota; kingdom Viridiplantae; phylum Streptophyta; class Pinopsida; order Pinales; family Pinaceae; genus Pinus; species Pinus albicaulis. The sequence continues at coordinate 1,093,969,192 of CM076572.1, read as the reverse complement.
CTCTAAGAACTTTATGTCTGGCCGCAAGACCCCCACATCTAACGTAAGAAACCCGGAATTCATTTTTAGACCAAGGATGACAGCCACGAACCCTGAGAGCGCACCATATGAAGAGCACTTTATGTTGCTTACAAACTCTACAGAGCTGGGATCGGATGATGTTCATGAAGTAGTACCAGAAGTCCAAGAATTCATGTCCATGGCGGCTAAATTAAAGGGAAATATGACCAAAGGGTCATCCTCCAAGTCCCAAACATCGCCTCGACAATTCACATCCCTGCACCAGGCGACAAAGGATAAGTCCCTTGCAGGTGACCCAACTAAGAGACCCATGAGCACAACTGAGGAGGTTTCACTCTTCATCGAGCCCATCTCATAGCTCCCGAAATATGTCAAGCTACGCAGACCCTCCATGAAGGTGTCGAAATATTTGGGTACAATGTGTGCATACCTGTAGATTCCCCAAATCCTAGAGGAAGTTACTTTGGAGGAAGACATGTTCGGAAAACTCCCCCTAGTTAAATTTGATGACTATGATTTGGTGAACGAGGAGACATTCCCTGAGCTAGTGCCTGACTATTACCTGGAGAGTGTATTGTATGATGGGGTAGTGAAGGTAGAACCTATGTCATGGGCGCGTGGGCTGAGAAACATGGGGATTCTCAATCTGCTGAGGATTCCCCACTTTGGCAGGTATCCCATCACCAACATCTGTTTGCGCCGGCTGTTGGCCCCATCCCTTATCTAGGTTTGGGAAGAGTAACGAGCTAAAATTCACTACCAAAGTTAAGAAGGATTACAAGGTCGGGTGCAACTCCAGGAGGTTCCTAGTATAGAAAATTTCCGATCCAGCAATACGTCTTGGAACCCTAGTCTTGGGATGCAAGCTAATTCACAAATGTCAACCTAAGGTGGTCCCTGCGCATGTTATTGCATTGGCAGAACGATGTGAGAAGGGTGTAAGTCATAATTGGTCACAGTATCTCTGCCAGGAGTTTAAGGAGAATGTGCACAAGGCATGGGAGGATGGAAAGAAGTTCAGCTACCCCTGGCTACTTTTGTTGATCTCTTTAATTGTGTGGGAGATGCCAGAGGGCGCAATACTCCTAGAGGTTGAAGCTAGTGTGTGTGAAGGGGCATGTTATGCCAATCTATGGGATTCGCAAAACCCACAGAGAGTAAAGGAGAATAAAATTTTATGGGTTTTATTTGAAGGTGCACTGGCAGCATCTATTCACTCACGGCCCCGATTGTCCCTGGCCATTTATACTAAGTATATATCTATTGCATATTTCCAGGTGACGATGCACAATGTACAGATTTGGTCGTGCAAGGACCCATTTTGGTACAACCTACCATACATGGTCATGGAGGCTGAAATCGACCAGGTCCTTGAGACCTAGCCTAAAGAATGGAAGACCAGGCTAGACTTTGCTACACCTGGCATAGCCTCCACGTCCAGAAAAGAGGCAACAAAGGATAAGGAAGTAGAAAAAGAAGCAAAAAAATAAGCCGAAAAGGATGCCCATAATAAGGTTGAGAAAGAAACATAGCAAGAGCCTGAAGGAGAAGCCGAGTTGGACCTTGGAGGCCTAGATAGTCTAGATGGTACTGGAGCTGAGTCTCTGAGAGGCACTAAATGCGACGTTGAGACTACCAAGGGTGCACACACGAAGAGGAAGGGTTTGAAGGACGAAGACACTGAGGATGTCACCTTGACAGATGAGGACCTTGACAAGATATTGGATGTGGTAGCAACTGCCTCTGAGGATAGGTGGGTTGTGCTTGAGGAACAGTACAAGGTTGTAGACGACACACTACAAATAGGATTGCAGGTGTTGCAGATGAAGACCGACAACATCCAGGTGAGCGTGAATCAAGTGAGGTAGATTCAAGCGAGTGAGAATACAAGTAGGATCATCAGCATGAAGGGAAGCAGGATCATCCCCTTCCCTGGAGAAGCAGTCACTATAGAACAACTTGAATTGCGCAAACAGGTGCAAACCTTCCTAGAATTTGGGATAGACTTGTCGATGTTGCCCAGTGGTAAGCTACATGCAATTCAAAAAATTATCACAGATGAGATATAGTGGAGAGAGGCGCATGTTCATCAGCAACTTACTGAGGCCAAGCAGGAAATCGCAGAAAAAATAGAAGAGTCTCTCCAGGCTCAAATGGTGCAACATACAACAATAACACATCGCGCGGAATTGGAGACTCTAATTGATAGACTTTGTGGTGACCTGCCAGAGGTTGTAATTCCTGCTTCAGTTGCACCGCAGGCTAAAGTTAAAAGTCTTGTAGCAGCGTTGAAGGCCTCTAGATTAGAAGTGTAGGCAGTAAAGGTGAACTTCGAGCAACATATCACGAAGTTGCAAGCCAAGTTGCAGCCAGAAACTCCGCCATAAGTGCACATGCAGAGAGCGACCTTAGTCAAAGAAGCATCAGTAAGTATTTTCGCCACAGTTGACAAGGGAACTTCGCTACTAGAAACAGCTATGGGCCTATGGACATCCATGTAGACAGGTCCCCTTGTCTGAAATATTTCGCAGGAACTGCACGCCAAGGAGCAGGGGTTTGATGACCATCAAGAGGCACTGCCTACCTTTGTACTTGCTTAGTGCATGGCCCAATTGTATACAAGTTAGCTCTTGCACAATGAAGTTGAGGATCTATGAAGAAAGAAGCACACTATGACAGACCATATGAAGCCATTTGCCGATGAAGCGATGAAGTTATGGATGTTGTTGTGCAGAACCTGAACCAAACATATTAGAGTATAAATCTCGTCGCAAAAAGGATGACTTCCAATAAACTGGTGGATACATCGCAAAGTGTAGCTGATCAGAGTGCGAGCATCCTGGCACCCTTCATTGTTGACATCAAGGATCTGGAGACAAAGATGAAGACCCCAGTACCACTGTGACTCGGGATGACACAAGCTTGTGTTTGGGGCATGTTGGATTGGGGTCCCTTAGGACTGAAATTTTGATAAAAATATAGTATTTTTGTAGTTTTTAGTCGTGTGCACTAAGGAATGCATAGTTCAAGGGTCTTTGGGGCGGGTCAAAGCCCCTTCATGAGGTGTAATGGGCAAAAGGGTAAAACTAGGAGTCACAAACCATATTTTGTGGACCTTAGATGAGTGCAGGCTAAATATATAATGGAAGTCTAGATCGAGTCAGATAGATCAGTTCTAAGTAATTTTTTGATAAGATTATGATGTTCTGAGTTGTGAAACGAATCTTTTTGTGGTTGAAAGACTCCTGATGGCTATGTGCGTGGAAACCTTATTTCGACTGTGTGCGAACCCCGCCGGCTGTATGCGTGGGTAGATCTTGTTATCACCCAAAAAAAAATTCAAAACAGCATTGTGTCAAGTTTGTTTTTTGTCATGTTTCAAAATTGGGTTTAGAAGTCAAATTAGGATTTGATCAAGGGTAGGTTAGATTTTCATAAGCTCAAAGCCCATACTTAAGTTCAAATAAGTCTTTGTTAAGATCCATTCATTTTCAAATATCCATAATTTCCATTTGTGGGTCATTTCCTAAAGTTTCGGGTCAAAACTATGCAATTATCCAAGAAACCTCATTTTCGTAGTGCCACTAGTTCAAAAAATTTGATTTGTGCTACGAAAGCACTAATAGTTTTGTAGCACAAACAGGGAAAAATACACTATCGGTGCTACAAAAGTGCAGTTTCTAAATTGTCTTGTCATTTGAGCTGAAATATGTCAGAATCCGTTGGGAAATGGTAGGTTAGTGGTATGATGAGTCAGTTAATGATGAGTTTCAGTGTACTTACCCACATTGCAGTCATCTTGGTCATGATAGGGTATGAATGAGGCATCATTCAGTTATGAGATGACATTTTAAATTCAAAATCTTGCCTAATTGATCATTCTCGTTTCCTTTGCCTTCATTCGAGTGTATAAGCTCTGAAGTGTCAAGCCAAACCTGTGGCTGTTCCATACAAGTTTTCTATATCTTAATCAAGCGAGGCTGATATAAACTAATTGAGCGAGGCTGTTGTTTCACATATTCAAGTGAGGTTGATTCAATTTATCAAGTGAGGCTGACAGGTTTTTTATGAATCATGGCAGAGGAAAAGAAATTCCACAGAGGGGAACACTGCTTGAGACATGAGCCTGAAGATATGAAGGCCATAATTGAAGACCCAACAATGATGGAGGCATTTAGAAGAGTAGGTTGTCTTCAGTTTTGTGAAAAGTTGCAGGGTTTCCACACACAGGTTTCCAAAGAATTTTCCTTGAACTTCAATGGAACAACTACCAAGGTTGGGATGCTAAGTGTGTCAATTTCACCAGAGATTATAGATGTTGTGACAGAGATACCAAGAGATCAAGAAACTGGGTTTAAAGGTTTCAAATTTGATATGGAGCTATGCAAAGAATTCATGAAACCTGAGATATGGACCTAAATAATGCTATCCCTAGAAGCTGTATCAAAGACACTTATGCAAAGTTGTTGTTCAACATTTAGAGGTGTTTTACATGTGAAGGCAGATATCATAAGTTTTACGCATATCATTTTAAGCTGCTTCTACATTTCACTGGTAATATTTCACTTGATTTGCCCTTTTATC